>CAUYUJ010014446.1:0-60000 GCA_963575745.1 Prorocentrum cordatum | reverse complement strand
AGGGCGTCCGCCAGGGGCGAAGAGGAACGGGCGAATGGCAGGCAAACTAAACATATTCTCGTGTGGGGTCGTACCGCTGGAGTAATTGATGGTCCCATGGCCCGACAACGGCCCCTGGAGGCCACACTGAGGAATGACCCCCCCCCCAGAAAACTCATAGTACAAATCCGCGGATGTTAGTGACGGGTGGTGAAAGAATTCACCTCCAGACTTGTCCGGGGGTGCGTTTTGGGCAGAACTTCGAGGCGGATGCAGCCGCGGCGACGACGGCGCCCCAGGAAATCAAGAGACGTCCACAAGCGGTGGATTCTTGAACTTCGATCCCCCAGGAAGGCAAAACGCCAGGATTGATGCAGGTCATCGGCTCGAAACCTACGAACCCAACCCGTGGCGTCCGCGCATGTTCCGGATGCGAATCCAGCCGCGCCTCCTTCCAGGTTCCTGGTGCTCCTGCTCCCCCTCTTCTGCTCCCGTCTTCTGCTCCCCTCCTGCTCCCCCCCTCTCTCTCGTTGCAGCCTCGGGGCCTCCGGCCCTGCGAGGGAAAGAAACACACAGACACAATTAACCCTCGATCCCCCAGAAAACATAGGAAAATATGGGAAGTGGGGGGGAAGACAAAAACTCAGAAAATATGGGAAAGTATGGGGGATATTCTTATTTGTGCGTATTTATATTTGTGTGTCCCAGTTCCCCTTCAGAGCTGGCCACCCCTGCGTGCAGCCGGCAGCCCGCCGGCCCGAGCCGGCGCTCCCCGCCCGGGCGCGCTGCTCGCGCGCGGGGCTCGTGCGCGGGGCTCGCGCGCGGCCGCCCGGGGGATGCCGCCGAGCGCCGCCGCCTGGGCGCCGGCGCGCCGGCGGCGCGCCCAGGGCATATGTAGGGGGCGGAGGGAGGGGCCCGTCCGTATATCGGCTACACGTAAGAGTGGCCTTTCGCCGGAGTGGCCTTTGGTGCGGGCACAATGTCAGAGGCCAGCAACATATGTACACGTACGCGGTTAGCTTCCCCTGGAGGGCATTTGAACGAGGACGTTCGTGCACTCAAGATCGCGGAGGGCGTACATGTACATATGTCGTTGCTCGCTCACAATGGGGTCCCCCGATCGCCGATTGCGATGCGATAGTACGTACCGTCTTGCGCGCTCGTGTTTGGTCCCCCCCGCGGTCCCCCCAGAAGCCGCGCACCAAGGGTCACTCTTACCCAGGGTCACTCTTGCGTGCAGTCGATTACAATCGGGGCGCTGCAGAAGGAACCCTTTTCGTTGGGGAGGGGCTCGGTGTTCCTTGTTTGTTTCAGAGTTTGCCTCGGGTTTTCCGGAGGTTTCCCATGGGGAATCGAGGTTGAGCTTATGGGCAAAAGGGGCCTCGCTCCTTATTTAGGGTTCCTTAGGTCCACGTCCCGACTGTACCGGTTTGAAGCATATCCCCATCCCTGTGTTCGGCATTACTTCACCTCGATGTCGATCTGAAGGGTTCCCTCCGGTGTCTGAGAGCACATCCTTCATCTTGTCCTCGCTTTCTGCTCGCCCATCTGAGGGATAGGGATCAGTTCGAGGCTGATGGCGTCCCGGAGCGCGGAGGCGGAGGGGCCAGGGAGGGATGGTGGTGGGGGGCGGCAGGGGCAGGGGCAGGAGGAGGAGGAGGGCAGGCAGGGGAGGCCTTTCCTCCTCTCGCGTGTTCCTCCTCCTGCGCCTTCTCTCCTCCCGCTTCCTCCTTCCCTCCTCCGCCTGTGCCATTTACCCATCCATCCATCCATCCATGCTCCTCCTCCTCCTTTTCCGCCTTGCCTCCTCCGTCCTCCTCCTGGTCACCCCCTCGAGGATTGGGGGATGAGGTTCTCTGGTGTACTCCGTATGTCGCTGCGCCGTTTGTTCCGACGTGCGCCTTACGTCTTGGGGAGGGCGCCGAGGCCACCAGGGCAAACGCCACCTCTGGCGCAGGGCTTGCCGTGGGGTTTGCCGTGGCGCCGGCTGTGTCTCCAGCGGCGCGGGACGCAGGGATGCCGTGGTTTGCCGTTGTGTCAATGTCGTCAGCTTGGGCGCGTCAAGCACAAGCGGCGCGGCGACGTATGCAAGAATCCTGGGGTGGTTGTGCACCGAAACATCGGGTGGCGCGGCAGCCACGTTGCAGCACATTGACCATCGGGCTATCGTCACCCCCGCCGCAGGGCTCTTCGCAACGCAGGCGTCGCGCGATGATGAAGCGTGTTTGATCAGAATGCTCGCGCAGATAATCCAGCCACGCGCAGAGGGGGTCATGGGGGAGGGGGGAGCCCCCTACGCGCCTGTGCGCGCCGCCGAGAGACGCACGACGCGAGCGTGTCACGTCAGCGTTAGGGCTACAGCGGCACAAGGTAACAGTAGCTGAGCCACAACTGCGCGTTACCTGGTTGTGCTTATGCAAGCCGAACTAACTTCGCAGCATGAGTTCCCTGGACCTCCCGACCCCGTCTACGGAGTCAGTTTTTCATCCGGGGTAGTTTTCTGATTGCCCAGCAGAGGTCTCGAAATGACCCCAGGAGGCCGACCGCTGCAACACACATTTCCGCTTTGTTCTTGAAGACGTTGAAGGTCTCTGGAGGGTTGTGGAGGCCTCCAAAGGTCAATCGATCGATCCTGGATTTCGTCCTCCTTCTTTTGTTTTTCCACATCCTTCCGACACCCTCGATGCCATGACCTTTTTCAGCGCGGACCTCGAGGGTCTCGACCCCTTCCTCGGGACCAGTCCCTCGTCCTTCTTTGTGAGTCTTGGACGCCCCCGGGGCTCCCGTGAGGGCCTCCCGGAGTCCGATCAAACATCGAATGCTCCCCGTCGGGATCTCCCGCCACGCGAGGGCGTCTGGGTCCGAGGGTCGACCACCGGCCCCTGGGCCAGTCCCAGGGGCCAGCAACATATGTACACGTACGCGGTTAGCTTCCCCTGGAGTGCGTGTCAACGCGGACGTTCGTGCAGGCAAGACCGCGGAGGGCGTTGCGTAATGGAGGGGTCATAAATGGGGGGGTGTCGCGGGTGGTCCGAAAAGGTACCCAAACGGTGCCTAAACGAGCCCCCTGGGGCTCCAGAGGAGCCCAAAAGGGGCACGAAAGGGGACCGTTTCTGACCCCCCCTATTTGTGACCCCCCCACGAAGCCACGCCCAAGGGGCCCGCTCCGGCCAGACTCTCGAGGCCGGGGCGGCGGGAGGCCTCCCGTGGGGCCCGAGGGGGCCAGGCGCGCCTCGAGGCCGTGGCCCTCGGGCCTCGAGCCTCGAAGTTCGAGCCCCGTCGCCTCGTCCTCTCGAGGCCCTCGGGCCTCGATCCTCGATGATGGGCTTGTTTTCCACCACCACCACCATAAGTTGGAGGGGGAGGGGGTCCTCCTCCTCCTCCTCCTCCTCCTCCTCCTCCTCCTCCTCCTCCTCCTCCTCCTCCTCCTCCCCCCATCCAACTCATGGTGGTGGTGGTGGAAAACAGGCCCATCACTCGAAGCTCGAGCCTCGCCGCCGCAGGCTGCCGCGGCTGGCGCTGGCGGTCGCCGCGGCCACGCTGGCCGGGCAGCCCACCCCCGCGGGCGGCACCATCCGCATGCCAGAGGAGGGGGGGGGGGCCGCCCGCGCCGGCGATCTCTCGGAGAGGCCTCGCGGGCGCCCTCGGGGCGATCGTGAGGGCCGCCGTGGGCCGTCGGCAGGCCGAAGAAGGAGCAGGCCCCAACTCAGGAGGGAAGGAAACACACAGACACAATGAATCGTCGATCCCCCAGAAAATATGGGGAAAAATATGGGGAGTGGGGGGGAAGACAAAAACCCTGAATATATGTATATATATATGGAAAAGTATGGGGAATCCTTTTATTTGTGTGTATTTGTTTGTGTGTCCCAGGGCCCCTTCACCAACATCATGCCAAGGCCAGCGGGAAGTCCGTGAGGGTGGCCTCTTGGGCCCCTGGCCTGCCCCCATCGGCTCAGGCCTCCGAAGGGGGGCGGGGGCGCCGACGGGGGATCGACCCTCCGGCCCCGCCTGCTCGGGCGCCCCCACGTGTGGGAGGCGCCTCCAATCCGGGGCGGCCCAGGATGGGGCCCCGTCTTCGGCGAGTCGGGGGCGGAAAAGAGGGGGGCGACGCCTAGGATCGGGCGCGCCGGATCGGGCGGCGCCGTCGCCCCGTTCTGGGGGGGCGCTGTCTCCCCGATCCGTGGGCTCCTCTCGCTTCGCGGGGTGCGCGTCTGGACCGTGTGGGGCACGTGAGTTTGGGCCACTCCTGGGAGCCTGTTGTCGGGGGCGGAAAAGAGGGGGGTGATGATAAAGGGGTGGATGTCATGGCGGGGGCCGTGATATTTCCCCAGATCTCATGGCGCCTCTCCTTATCTCATCACGTCCCTGGCCCCCCCCGCTGGGCCGCGCACATGCCGCCGGTCATGATTTGCACCCCCCCCCCCTCTTGGACACCCCCCTCTGGGCCGCGCCCGAGCGAGGGGAGGCCGGGCGGGAGGCTGGCGGAAGTGGCATGGCGGCGTGCCCGCTGGCGGAAGGCCGGCGGAGGGCCCGAGGGGGGGGGGGGGCCGGCGGAAGCAGGGCGGAGCCGTCGGCACTGGAGGGCACCAGGGGGCTCCGCAGGGCGGCCTCCTCTGGGGGCGGGGGCGGGGCGGCAGCGCGGAGGCCGCGCCCGAGGGGCCAGGGCCCACGAGGGGCGAGCCAGGATCCACAGGGCGGGGTGGCCCGCGGGGAGGTGCTGGGGCGCAGAGGTGCCCGGGCCCCGCGCGGAGGCCGGAGGTCTGGGGCGGCCTTCGGGGGCCCGAGAGCGGGGTGCGGGCGCAGAGGAAGCAGGAGGAGAAGAAGCACACACACACAGACACAATGAATCCCCAACTCCCCCAGAAAAGATGGGAAAATATGGGAAGTGGGCGGGAAGACAGAAGCCCAGAAAATATTTGAAAATATGGGGGATATTTTTATTTGTGTGTATTTATGTGTGTGTCCTTGGGCCCTTTCAAAGAAGGTCGTCAGGGCCTGGGGCCCTGGCCATTGTTGCCCCGGCCCCGCTGCACGCGAGGGGACGCGGTGGCAGGCGCGATTCCTTGGAGGACAGGGCGCAGGGCCAGTTGTGGGCTCGGCGCACCGAGGAGACTTGTTCGGGTTGCACTCCGTCCCATGAGAACGGGGGGTCCTCATCCCCTCCTCCTCGTCCTTGGCCCTTCTCCTCGTCCTTCCCCCTCGCCCTCCCCCCTCCTCGTCCTTCCCCCCTCCTCCCCCCCCCTCCTTGTCCCCCTCCTCGTCCTTTCCCCCCTTCTCCTCCTCCAGTCTTTCTCCCGATAGATAATTCCGTCCTGTCGCACCCCGAGGCCTGTCGAAAGGGCGAGCCATGCGTTTCGCCTGAGACTTCCGCACCATTTATGACCCTGATGCTTAAACATTGTCAACAGTTTCACCGATAGAGGGCGGGTGGTTTTCAATTTGTGGCTCTCGCCTTAGCGCCGCACACATTCGTTTTTAACATTTGCAAGAGCTTCACGGCTTGAGGGCGGGCGGTTTTCAAAATGTGGTTCTCGTCGTAGCGCCGCGCACATTCGTTTTAAACATTCGGAGGAGCTTCGCGGATTGAGGTCGTGCCCTTTTCAGAATGTGGCACTCGCCTCGGCGCCGCGCACATGCATTCGTTTAAACACTTGCACGAGCTTCATGGTTTGAGCGCGTGTGTTCTTCAAAACGTGGCTCTCGCCTAAGGGCCGTGCACATTCGTTTGCACAAATTCTGTTAACCTCACGGATCGTGGGCGGCTGGTTTTCAACATGTGGCTCTCGCCTCAGCGCCGCGCGCATCTGTTCGAAACAGTTGCAAGGGTTCTGCGGATTTAGGGCGGGTGGTTTTAAACATGTGATGCTCGCCCCAGTGCCATGCACATTTTTTAAACAGCACATTAGATTGTGAGAGTTTCGCTGTTTGAGGAAGGGTGATGTTCAACATGTGGCTCTCGCGTTAGCGCCACGCACATTCGTTACAGACATTTGCAATACTTCCATTGGTTCTCATGGCTAACGTGCTATACATGGCGTCTTGGAGCGATTCAGAATTGTCAGGGCGCGGCAGTTACGTTGATTCGCGGTCCCAGGAATGGTGTTCTGGCACGACTCAGAATCGCCAAGAAGTACCAGTCAGATGAATTTGTGACGCTGAAGTCCTGAGAATGGTATTTTGGCACGCTTCAAGGTGTTCATACGGTTGTCCACCAACGGGCCAATTCCTTCAGTGGTAATGACCCTATGTAGAGGCCTATGAAGAGGGATCTTGGAGGGAGGGTGTATTTCAACATCGTTCATGAGTCTTGGGTTTGCACTGGTCCTCCTCCTCCTCCTCCTCCTCATCGTCCCCCTCCTTCTCTTCCTTCTCCCCTCCTCTCCGACTCTTTTTCAACGCTTGCGTCTTTGGTTCTCCAGAGGCTCTTGGAGGCGTCCAGAGATCTTTCAGGACTGGAGACCTCCACCAGAGATTTCCGAGGGCGTCCTCATTCTCCCTCCCCGCCTCTACGACACGCGTCCGCGGATAGAGAAAAGTCAGTGCCATGGAACGGCATGGGTGGGAGGGGCCCGATGTCAGATGTGGCGCGACCGCACCTAGCTTGCCTTCTCCTCTTTCTCCTTCTACTTCTCCTTCTCCTGCCCCTCCTGCTGCTCCTTCTCCTATTTAGCACGAGCTTCCAAGAATGGGCTCCATCGAGATGCGCAGCGCGAAGGGAGGTTTCCTCGGTGGGGCCCGTAGCCGCTGTGGCTCGAGGCATCGCTGACCCAGGTGGCGGAGGTCGCGGGCACCTCGACGGGACCCGCTGTGCAGGAGAGGCGATGCAGTGGAGACCCATGCCAAGAAACACCCTGCTCGCCTCTAGGGTGCCCTGGGTTTCTTGGGTTTCGATGGTTTTGCGATTGGAAGCGTGACGTTCCCATACCAAAAAAATCAGCGGATGTCGTAGGGTTTCAGGGCTGGGCTTCTTGTGAGAGGCTTCTTGTGGTCGGGCCCCGACTGTGGTGCAGTCAACAGCGGCACTAAGGAGTAGCGCGCTTTTTTACCCTCTCCCTCTGCTCCTCCACGGCCGCCCTGCCTTCCCGCGCGTTCCCTCTCCTGCATCCGGACAGTTCGTTCGTCGTGTGTCCCCGACTACTGCGAGCGCCCGTGTGGATTGCCTCTGCATTGCTGCGACGTTTGCTTTTCGGTTGTTTTTTCTTTCATATCCTCCGGGGGGGGGGGCAGGATGATTTGCTGATCAAGATGGCGATCGCGCAGCTGAGGATGACGATGATAGCGATGGTGCTGAAGATGTTGGCGATGCATACGGCGAGGGTGATGATAATGCGGATGAGGATGATGATGAATACAATGTTGGCGGTAATGGTGGTAGGTAGTGGTGATGGTGGTGGTGGTGATGGTGGTGGTGGTGATGATGATGCTGATGATGGTGATGATGATGACGATGATGATGATCCTAATGATGATGATGATCATGATGAGTGCGAGGCGCGTGAAGGTGCATATTTGCCGCTCTTACTTGAACGAACGCCCCATTGCGAGAACGCCCCCCTTGGGTACATACAGACAGTTCGAACCCACGATCCGTAAACTCTCAGGCCCAGAGTCGATCAAAGTGCTCTCGGCGTCCCGAGGTAGACAGAGCTGCCCTCTGGACATCATCGTTGGGCTTTTCAACGCTGTTGCTGCACTGATTCCTTTCCCGTGCAATGCTGTGATGGGTTCACTGCAGGTTATTTTCAGACGGTGGCGACGTCGCGATCTGTGCATCAGTGTGCTGTGTTTTCTGCGAGTGCATCAGTTTGCAGCAGAACCGACATTGGCCGTTGTTACAATGCCAGGGCAGCGCGACGTACAGATGATCATGCCACGTTCTCCTTCCGCAGACGATGAAATCGACTTGGAGAGTTCGATGATGCTCCCAGAGAATGGTCCTCGTGCGCATGCTGGTTGGTTGAACCGTATGCTTTTGTTTCCTGCCCAGAAGTTCGCATTCTGTTGGGTTGATAAGAACGCGGGCACGCAATTCAACAGGTTGTTCAATCACTTGAATGGAATCAACCCTGGGATCCTTCGCCAAAAGGAGCCATGGTGGAAGTCCAGCATCCTGAGCAACCCTGGAATGCGCGCGAGATTTCACTCCATTGTCCGGTCGTGCTCCTGCACGTATCCGCCACCATGCTTACCACCAGCCACGTCGCATCGAACTTTTGGGACCTCTCGGGAGCCTCTTAGGGTCATT
Organism: Prorocentrum cordatum; assembly: GCA_963575745.1. NCBI lineage: Eukaryota > Dinophyceae > Prorocentrales > Prorocentraceae > Prorocentrum > Prorocentrum cordatum. The sequence goes on along the minus strand of CAUYUJ010014446.1, from coordinate 51,773 downwards.
CTCGGGGGCCTCTTGGAGGATTCCCTGAATGTTTGGGCCATCTGGAGGCCTTTTTCGTGTCCAATTGGGCCACGTGGGCCTCCCGAAGGCCTCTTATGGGGTCTCCTGGGGGCCTCTTGGATGCCTCCCGGGGCCGTCCTGCGGGGCCCTCGGGCCTTGCCGGCAGGTAGTCCCCAGAAGGCTCCGGTTCATGGACCTCCCGCGACCTCTGGAAGCCCGGGAGGGCAAGAGAATCCTTTTGCAGACCCTGCATCGCACATCTGCATCGTCACGGGAGGCTTACCTGGCATCAGGGGCGTTGAAAACGCCCCCACCCGGGTTTACGAGGCGCTGTGCGCTGAGCCTCCTGTGGGCTGGCAGGGTAGACCCTGCATGTCGCACGTGTCGCGCGGGGCGTCCTGTCGGCACTCTGGCCTCTGGGAGCTCCCAGGAGGTTTACGGACCACGCACTTGTGACCCAGGGTAGGGGCGTTTTTGCATCCCTCAATTGAAGACCTTACATGGCACATCTGCACCGTCACGGGAGGCTTACGTAGTACAGCGCACGCGGGGACCATGAGGGAGAGCATCCGTGAGGCCACACGGGAGAGCATACGGGGCACTGTACTTATTGCAAACAGCGCCATCCTTGTTGACGCGATCCTTACTGCATGTCCTGTCAAGTTCATGAGAAATTCTTCACACTTCGCGTATCCCCACCAGTCTTTGCTTGCTTGTCGCTGTATAATTAGGCTCGCGCGTAGCCCGCCCGACCTCTTCGGACGCCGCCTGCGCTTCCGCTTGCGGCCGCGACCAAAAAAAGTATCCCCACCAGCCCCTGATGGCGTTCAGGTGGTCTGGAATTCATGCAAGGATTCACACAGAGACTGGTGCTGCGTCGCATTCGCTGTGGTCAGGTGCCCCCTGGTCGGCTCCTACTGACACTGGAGGTTCCAGCGGGTCTCTCGCTACACTGCCTACCTTACGGTACCTGGACCTCGGGATCGGCAGGTGTGGCTCTGTACGCTCGACGGCTGGCGTTCTCCGGCGTGGACTCCGCTTGCGGCAAGTGTTACCGGTTTTACTGCCGTTTGCAGTCTTGTTTTGGGGACGTTCCCTCGCGGCTGGGGTTGCCGCCAATACCGCTGTCGGATGGTGCTCCGTCAGCTTCGTTCTCACGCAAAGTATTATACTGGGAGTGGGCGGCGAGGTGCCCACCGGCTGCCTGAGGCCGGCGCCCCCCCCAGCTGATGGCCGAAAGGGTTCAGTGGGGTTCCGATGCTCGTGTCTCTTTTCTTCTCCCCTCCTCTCCTTCCGCGTGTCCCTTCCTCCCCTCTTGCATCCTAATGCTGCGGCGGTTAGCTGCCACACCGGGGTGCCTACCGTGCCTTGCGTGCACTTCCCCTACTCTCCTTTGTTTCAGTGGGTTTATCCCGCGCGGCGGGGGTTGCCGCCAATACTGCTGTCTGATGGTGCTCTGACAGCCCACACTCGGAATGGGCGGAAAGGTGGCCCCTGGCCTGCTCCTGGCTGGTGTCGGTCTCCACTGGCGACCGAAGGGTTCAGTGGGGTCTCGCTACGAATTCCATGCATGGATCACATTGGGAATGGGCGGTCAGGTGGCCCCTGGTTTGCTCCTGGCTGGTGTCAGCCTCCACTGGTGACCGAAGGGTTCAGTGGGGTCTCGCACGCTGCCGGCCTCCACGGTGCCAGGACTTCGGCATGTGTGGTTCGGTGCGCCCGTCTGCTTCTCCTGCAAGGACCTCGCTGTCGACATGTGCCACTGCTGTACAAGCAAAAAGTACTGCTGTTTGCAGTCCTACCTGTGACGAGGTTGCCCGTCTTCACTCTCGCGCTGACACGATGCAGTTGTGTCGCCTACGGCACGGACGTCGTCCGGGTGTGCCCGTCGGTCCTGCTCGTCTCTGACGGTGCCTTGTGCCGACCCACACCGAATGATTGAATTCTGTGTGTTTATGGTCGCGCCGCCGCGCCATTTTGGCTGCGCTTCCTTGCTGGTCGCCACCGGGATCTCCACGCCACCGGGTTGGGAGTTTCATTTCTGGCTCTTCTGAGTGGCTGCCCGCGCGCTTCGCTTGCCTCTCTTTCCTTGCTGCCTAGTCGCGGCCCGACTAGTGTTCGGACGGCTTTCGACCTGCTTCGCGAGCCCGCAGACCAAACATTATCCCCACCAACCCATTCAGAAACCCATGCCCACGAGAGCTGACGAGAAAACGAAACGAAAAGACACACAGTGGAACAAAGAGGGCAACCAGGATGAACAGGGAAACCCCTTGGAGCAAGAGGGTGGCCTTGGAGGGCCTCTTCTGGCCATCCCTGGGGCCCGCGGGGGGGCCAAGGGAGACGGATAAGGAGGAGCAGGAGGAAGAGGATGAGGATGAGGAGGATGCAATCTGCCTCCTGGGGACTTCGTGGGAAGCTCTTGGGGCGCTCTTGGGCGCTCTTGGGGCCGCCTTGGAACTGTATTGGGGCTCTCTTGGAGCTCTCTTGGATCCCTTCTTGGGAGCCCTGGAGGGTCTCTTGAGGCCATCCTGGAGGCCACAGATCAAGGACGGGGGGTCTCCGCTTTGCGTCCCCCCTTCTGAGGCACTCGAACTCGCCTTGGGGGCCCTCTTTGGGGCCCTCGTGGGGCGCTGTTGGGGTGTTCGTGGGCGCTCCTGGCGGGCCTCTTGGGCCCCTCTTGCGCCTCTCTCGGGCCATCATTGGGCCATCTTGAAGCCTCAGAAGCGCATCGGAAGCGAAAAGGCGAGAAGGTATCAATTATTAATTAATTTGCCTCTTGGTGATTGGAAAGGTTTTGGTCTCCTGGGGGGTCCAGAGGGGGCTGAGAGCACTGTGGGCGGTCTTGGAACAGTCTTTGGGGCCTTGTGGAGCATACTGGAAATCATCTTGAGAAATCTTCGGCTATCTTGGGCCATCCTGGAGGCCATCTTGGATCATCGGAGGCCCTCTTGGTGCCATTTTGAGCCATCATGGGCGCTCACCCCCCTGGGCCCCTCCCCAACATATCTCAGAGATGGGAGGGGGAGGGGGACTCTCCCCGCAGGGAAGATAGTTTTGGAAGAGGACGGAACGACATCCTTGGACCACCTACGCCCAGAGGGTTGGTGATATACATCGCCATCCTTGCCGACGCGATCCTTATTGCATATTATTGTATCGCTCGCGAAACGTTGTATGAGCTTGTTCGTTTAAGATCACACAGTCGCGAACAATACGTGCATGGACAGCATAAGCAAGTGTTTGCGCCAGGTCATTGTCGGTTCGGATGCAAGCAGTGGTGTTTGCCTAGATCGTCACAGTGTGTGTGTGTGTGCATTGACGCCTGTGTGTCAGAATTTCGGCGTGAAGAAATGTCGTACAATATGGGTTACCGTTGTGTCGTAAGGGCATGGTGGAACAAACGCAAACAAGAACACGCGTACCCACACACCCACACGCGCACCGACACGCGCGCACACACTCCCCCCCACACACACATACACACACGCTCGCGCACGCACGCACGCACGCACACACACTCACACACGCACGCCCCACACACCACACAACACACAACACACACACAACACACACACCACGCACACACGCACACGCACACTCACACGCACACTCACACGCACGCGCACGCACACGCACACGCACACGCACACGCACACGCACACGCATACGCACACGCACACGCACATGCGCACGCACACGCACACGCACACGCACACGCACACGCGCACGCGCACGCACACGCACACGCACGCACGCACACGCACACGCGCATGCGCACGCACACGCACACGCACACGCACACGCACACGCACACGCACACGCACACGCACACGCACACGCACACGCACACGCACACGCACACGCACACGCACACGCGCCCGCGCCCGCGCCCGCGCACGCGCACGCGCACGCGCACGCGTACGCGCACGGTCACGCGCACGCGCACGCGCACGCGCACACGCGCACGCACACGCACACGCACATGCACACGCACACGCACACGCACGCGATACGCACACGCACACGGACACGCACGCGCACTACACACACCGCACAAACGCCACACACAAACCACACACACAGAGCACGCACACACCACACAAACCACGCACACAAACTACACAAACCACACACACCACACACCACATAAGCCACACACCACACACACCACACAACACACAAATCGCACAACCTACTAACCACACAACGCACACGCCGCAACACACAAACCATACACCACACAAACCACACAACGCACACAAACCACGCAACACACAAACCACACACCACACACACCACACACCACACACATCGCACAACCCACAGACCACACAACACACAAACCACAACACACACACACACACCACACAGCACACAAACCACACAACACACAAACCACTCAAACCACATACACACACCACACAACACACAAACCACATACCGCACAAACCACAAAACACACAACGCACACAACACACAAACCACGCAACACACAAACCACGCAACACACAAACCACATAACACACGCACAACGCAAACCACACAAACCACTCCAACTACACAACACACAAACTACACAATACACAGGCCACAACACACAAACCACACAACACACAAACCACGCAGCACCCAAACCACGCAGCACACAAACCACATAACACACACCACACAATACACAAACCACATAACATACAAACCACAACACACACCACATAACATACAAACCAAGCAACACACACCACACAACACACAAACCACGCAGCACACAAACCACGCAACACACAAACCACATAACACACACGCACACCAGACAACACACACACACCACACAGACCACACAAACCACGCAACACACAAACCACACACCACACAACACACAACGCACAACAGACAACACACGACACACAAGACACAAGACACAACACACAACACACAACACACAAACCACACAATACACAAACCACGCAACACACATCACACACAACACACAGCACACAACACACACCGCACGCCACACAGCACACAAACCACGCCACACAACCCACAACAGACAACACACATCACACAACACACAACATACAACACACAACACAGAAACCGCACAACACACAAACCACGCAACACACTACACACAACACACAGCACACAACACACACCGCACACGACACATCACACAACACACAACACAGAAAACACAACACACATCACACAACACACAACACATAACAGACAACACACAACACACACCACACATCGGACAACACACAGCACAGCATACACACGTACACATACACACACACACCCTCACACGCACGCGCGCGCACGCGCACGTTCGCGCACGCGCACGAACGCACACATTTTCCGTCAAGGCGCGGCAGAGGCGATCCGCTCGCGCGCCGAGCAGCCTGGGCTATGGCGTTGTTGATTGCCCCGCGTGCAAGGGGGGAATGAGCGGCCGCAGGGAGCGAGGGAGGGGTGGGAGCGCTCTCCTGCGAGGGCGCCGCGGGAGGCGTGAGGGGTGGCCAGGCTGCGGGGGCAGACCCTGGCAGCGGCGCGGGGCGGCGTCGCGGGCGCGCCCAGGGGAGGGGCCAGCAGCCGCAGTGCGGGCAGGGCCCAGCAAGTGGGAGGGGCAGGAGCGGCGAGCGGCTGGCAGACCCGAGGCGCCCGAACGGGGGCTGCGGGGAGGCGGTAGCAGGGGCGAGCGGCGGCGGGCTGGCCAGGCCAGCGCAGTGCAGCGGGCGTTGAGGCAACCGCGGGGTGGCGAACCGACGCGGCCAGGCGCGGCGGGCGCCGGGGAGGCTGAGCGCTTGAAGGCAGGCAGGCGGCGCGGGCCCAGGGGTGGAAGGGCAGGGGGAGGGCGGAGAAGCAGAAGCCTGCCCAGGGCCGGCGCACGCATCGCAGCCAGGGACAGGGCGGCGCCCAATGCAAGTGGAACGTGGGCGCGGGCTCCAAACAGGCGGGAGGGCAAAAGTGGAAGGAGAACCGCAACGGCGACGGTGCCCCCCAAGTGTGTGCAAAGCGAGCTACCGGCAGGGACAGCGGCCGGACTGCAGAGCCGAGGGACGGGTGGGCAGCGAGCGCTCCACACCGACCGAAGCGAGGTCCTGGGCGGCTGCGCTTGGCGACGACCGGCAGCGGGCGGGGCGGGCACGACACCGAGAGGGCAGTCGCGCCAGCGCTGTGGGGAGTGGCCCGCAGCTGGTGCCAAAACGGCCTACGGGCAAGGACGCTTCAGACACGCGAGGCGCAGCACCTGGGCGGGTTGCTGCGCTAATGCGCAGGGGGGCGCAATTCCAGCTGGGAGGTGGTTGGGGAGGCGTTTGCAGGACCGACAGGTATTGGCCAGCCGGCGGCGGGCAGGCGAAGGCGCTCCGCTTGGCGGGGCGTGCCAGGGGCAGGTAGGGGCGCACCGCCTGAAGTAAACGGCCCGCCCGCTGGAAAACACTTCGTTGGTGCGCAGACAGGTTGAACAAGCAGGGGCAGGCCAGCAATAGCCAGGCGCATCACCTGGGGTGGATGGCGCGTTGGGGGCTTGGACCCGACGTGCCACCTGGGGTGGGAGGCGCGCCAGGGGAAACGCATCTAACTGCTGCACAGACAGGTTGAAAACCTGAGGCGAACCCAAGTCACCCAGGCGCACCAACCGGGGTGGATAGCGCGAATGGGGCCAGGCGGCAGGCGCACCACCTAGGGTGGGGGTGCGCCAGGAGAAAGCACTTCTCTGGTGCGCAGACAGGTGGGGCAAAAAAACACCCCCCGAAAGGGGAGTGCGCCTGGCGAAGCGCACCCCCTGGGGTGGGAGGCCCGCCGGTAGGAAGCAGCTAACTGGTGCGCAGACAGGTGAAAAAAAAGTGCTTGCACCTTGTGGGGTGGAAGGCACCATGCCGTCGTCACAAGTGCACATTTGTGTGTGCGAGTGTGTGCGCAAGCACGCACACACACAAGCACGCACTCACGCACGCACGCACGCAAGCACGCACGCACACACACACACACACCGTATACACACCACACACAGACACATACACACACGCACGCACGCACGCACACACACACATACCATACATAAGCAACACACAAACAACACACAAACAGCAAATACACAAATAACGCACACACGCACACGCACACACAAGCACACACACACACCCACGCACGCACGCACGCACGCACAGTCAACAGATCAACCAAACAAACGAACAGTCAAACACAAACAAACAAGCATACACACAACCAAACAACCAAAACAACAACACACATACGCACACCCGCGCGCGCAGACAAAAACACACACACACACCAGTCGCGTAAAAGTGCGGTGGCGGATCAATTCATCGGCAGACGTGTCTAAAGAAAACGGCTGGCGATTTGGGATGTTCCTTCGCGATCCCGCAGAGCGTTTCTTGTCGTCCTGGTTATCGAAGTGTGTGCTCTGGGAGGATGATGGGCGAATGTGCCTTGGCAGGCGCGTGCCATCCAGCAATCGATCCTCTTGGGTGCCAGCGTTTGAGGAGGTTGTGGACTGGATGCTTCCTGAATACATGATGGCAACGGGCCACCTTGGCGTCTTCAACGCGCACTATGACCCCCAGCACGTGTTCTGCGGCGGGAAACCGCTAGACGAGTACGACTTCGTCGGGGTCTGCTGCCGCGGCATGGCCAGCCAGGTGAGATCGATGCTGGAAGGTGCTGCAAGTTTGCCCAAGGATCACCCTATCTGGTCGATGCTGCCGCAGCTGTTTCCTGCTCCTGGGCCCGGTTCTGGAATCCGCGGGCCTATTCCTGGGCCTGCATCTGAGTCTGCAATGGGGCCTGATCATCTGCGCCATCACACCGGTGCTGAAGGCTTGATGGGCGAGTTTTACAGGGACCCGGCCACTTTTGATAAGGTCGTCACAGCTTACGCAGAGGATTATAGGAGGTTCCTCTCCCGCGCTCCACATTTAGCCATACATTCAAGCTGAAACTTTCAACGCGTGCGTTGTGTCAAAACTAATGTATAGAAATTGTTTGAATAAATGCAACCGCAGTCGATTAGTCGGACTCCACGCCTGTTGTCCGCAGAGCATTTGCCGCGTTTCGCTGGCATGTTTCAGCCGAGTCTCAAACGCCGCAATTGTCTGCATGCCCGGACAGGGGCCTTTGAGCGACAGTCCTACGAAACGAGAGATGGTCTTCATGGGGCAACTCGCGAGATGTCCTCGCTGAAGATCCCGTGCGGCGCTCCTTTGTCGTGCCGGCGGGATCTGCTCGCGGACGCCCATCAGGGCCACGCCCGCGAGGGCGCCCAAGACAGTTTTTGGGTAGCATGGTTATGCGCAATTGTCTGTCCGTAGCGGGTTTTCGGAAGGCCTTGTCTGCATTCTTCTGTCGGGACGACAGGGCAGCGGCTTCGTGGGACTCAGCAGTGGATAAGTGGAGTTCGTGCTTTTTCGGCACAGTGTTTCGCATGTTTCACTCTGCTCGCGCGCCGTCAGGCGCAAAGCTTGCGTTCGCTCGTGTCCTTCCCGCGACAGTACTTCTGCGCAACGTGCTGAAAACAGGTTGGTGGGCCTGGCCAGGTCACCCAGGTTTCCTACAGTTGGTGCGAAGATCGTCGCGCTTCGCGTTTCGTGGTGTGGGCCGGAAAGTCGCCCATCTCCAGGCGGCCGCGCGAGAGCGCGTGGACAATGGCGCTTCGCGCAGTGCGGAGCCTAAACTTGGGCGACTCACAGGACAGTGTTGCAGAGCCCCTTCGCGACAGTTGGACCCACTCCTGCTTGTTCACGTTAGTCTTGAGAAAGCCTCTGGCGTTTGACCTGTTGGTGGCTGAACTGCGTACCGGGTGACGAGCCCCCTGAGCGTTTCTTCGACAGATCGTTGCTGCGTGCCTGTGTGGGATACCACTGATCGTGGCGCCAGCGGGGTATACACATTGTGCGTTTGCCTCGCAGCACCTTCCTTCCGCTGTTGGTGCACTGGCGGTGCCTCCTCTTCCTCTTCCTCCTCCTCCTCCTCCTCCTTCATTCTTTTTCTTGGTAAATAACTTGTCCCTGTCGCGCCCCGAGGCCAATTTTTAGTGCGGTCCGGGCTTTTCGCCTCAGACTTCCTCACTGCTGACGACCCTGAAGCTGAAACGTTGAACATTTTCACATATGGAGGGCGGGTCGTTTTCAAAATGTGGCTCTCGCATTCGCGCTGCGCACATTCGTGTGCAAAATGGTACATCCTTCACGGATTGAGGGCGGGTCGTTTTCAAATTGTGGCTCTCGCTTTAGTGCCGCCAACATTCGTTTGTAAGACTTGCAAGAGTTTCACGGATTGAGGGCGGGTCGTTTGCAATTTGTCGCTCTCGCCTTGGCCCCGCGCGCTTTCGTTTGTAACATTGATGGCAGTTTCACATATTGAGGGCGGTTCCTTTTCAAAATGTGGCAGTCGCCTTAGCGCCGCGCAGATTCGTCTGTAAAAACAGCAGAAGAGTTCCACGGGTTCCCATGGTTGTCGTACCAGAAGTGGTGTTTTCGAAGGATTCAGGATTATGAGGGTGCAGCAGTTGCGTTGGCTCGCGGTGTTGAAGTCCCAGGAGTGATAGGCACAATTCAAGATCGTCAATACGCAACAGTCAGGTTGATCCGTGGCGTTGGAATCCCGATAACAATGTTTTGGCATGCTTCAGGGTCTTCAAACGTGTGTCTTCCAACGAGGCAGTTCCCTGTGGAAGTGAAGCGTTGCAGGGGCCTGTGAAGAGGGAGCTTGGAAGGATGGTTCATTCCAACATCGTTGGTGACTCTTGGGTTTTCACTGGTCCTCCTCCTCCTCCTCTTCCTTTTCCTCCTCCTTCCGCTCCTCCTCCTCCTCTTACTCCTCCTCCACTGGCCATATGGGCGACTCGTTCATTTTAGGCCCCATGCCTTGCTTGGACCACGCGGGTGCAGTTTGGGTTGCGCTTTTCTTCCAGCAGGTGATCATACTTGGTGTTCGCAGTCGTGCGTGTCAGATATTTCCAGTGACGAACTTGCCCTTGCCATCATGCCAGACCTCCGCCCGCCTCGTATCCTGGCTGTAATGAGGGAGCCAGCTTTCAGCGCTCATCACACAAAAACGGTCGATCGACTTACCCGAGTGGCCGCCTCAGAAGATGTAAGTTTTCTCATCGTGCGGGACGCGAGACTTCGGCCTTTGTTGCAACGTGGGGGAACCCGTGCTGGCTTCTCTGTAACTTGCAGATATGAGAGCGCCGTCGGCAGCAAGCACCGCGTGCCCCTGGTTGTGCTGAGCTGTATCTCTTGGGGGGGACCCTGGAAAGCAGGTTTGGGACAGAATTGGGGGTGGGACGCAGTAGTCTTCCCGTCGCGCAGTGCGAACCTGTGTATATACACGTATGCGCTCGCCCTCGCCTTTCGGGAAATCCATGCTGTATACAAATTGAGATGACCGCCGACATAAATTACACAGACGTCAGCCGCTAGAACGCAAAAATGGGCGTGCGCACACTGATAATGAAGTGCGGTATTTTTGGCGGATGTCGGCGCCCCCGCGGTTCCTTATCCACATCCATGAACGTTTGTGATCAAACCTCCTTTCTTTTATCGTCACCTGTCCGCGGGTGTCACCCAAAGCGCATCGGTAGGATGTACCAGTCGTCGTGCAGCGCGAGCCTGTATATGTGTTAGTTCTTGTCATTCGGGGGGCCCCTGCTATATGCCGCTTCATACGGTTCTAGGTCTGCCAGGGTGAGTTGCCCATATTCCCCAATCAGTGCTTGCATTGAAGGGGTCCTGCGGGTACTGAAAGATTTGGCGAAAGGCCAGGGCCGATTTCGGTAGCAAGCTGGGTTCCTGGATTCCCGGTTCTAGGTTTCCGGGTTCCCGGTTGCTGCTTCTAGACTGGTTTCGGGATCCCACGATTGAGGTCACAATCGATTTCATGATCGATCTCACTATCCATCTCACTCAGTCGATCTCGCCATTGATTCTCCCTTCTAAAAAAGATATAGACTCAACCCCCCCTGGCGTTATCACTCCCTCCGCGTCCTATGTAAATCACATGATTCTGACCATGTCCATCCTAAACATGAAATCACAATGTCCCAGGCCAACCAGGTTTCCCCCCCTAAGGTTCCCTTGTAAAGAGCACTATGCGGTGACATTTTTTGTTCTAACATCGCACTTTTTCACGAACCCCTTGTAAGTAATACCATTAGGCGCACATGCGCGCGGCCGCCGCGCGCATGTCGAAATCCTTTTAAACACACTGTGATTTCAACAATTGCAAGATCGGATTTCAATAATTCATTGTAAAAATACGACTTTCTCACCCAAAAACTTGGGAAATTCTGCCCGCGCGCTCTTGCAGAATCTTTCAAAACCAATGGTTTTTCAACATTCCTGTCAAATGGGCCTTCACGGGCCACTTTCGCTCGCACGTCGAACTAACTCAACAACCTCCGCGCGCTTGCCAGACGCGTCATCCCTTGTAAATGATACCGTAAGGCGCACATGCGTCGTCGTCGTCGTCGTCGTCGTTGTCTTCGTCGTCGTCGGCGTCGGCGTCGTTGTCGTCGGCGTCGTCGTCGTCGGCGTTGTCGTCGTCGTCGTCGGCGTCGTCGTCGTCGTCGTCGTCGATGTCGTCGTCGTCGTCGTCGTCGTCGTCGTTGTCGTCGTCGAGTCGTTGGAGACGTCGTCGGTGTCGTCGTAGTCGGTGTCGGCGGCGCCGCCGTCGTCGTTGTCGCTGTCGTCGTTGGCGTCGGTGTCGTGGCCAAGTGCCATGTGGTACCTACCGTCACGGTCTTGTCTTAAGAGGTCTTGCGACCAGGTTGCGGGTGGGAGGGTGGGATGTTTGCACGAGCAGTGGAGAGGACAGTTTCAAGACGGTCAAAGTGAATATCACCATAGATCTTACTATCGATTTCACTATCGACATCGCTATCGATAGCGACATGGTGCCTGCCGAATGTTTCAAATCATCCACTGATCGGGTGTTTCTTCTCTCGTGTAATGCTGACTGCTAGAAGAGCAAGTCGTCACGTCAAGGGCGGGCGTAGCATGAAAATGCAGTGCCATCGTTTTTTCGGGTGTCGGGGTCCCGGCGGTCCCTCGTTCACGTCCACGGACTCTTGTGTTCGAACTTCGTTTCTTGTTTTATCACCTGCCCGCGGGTGTCACTCAATGCGCAGAGGTAGGCAGTAGTCTCCCCACAATGCGGATCGAGCCTGTATATATGATCATATATGCTCGTGCTCGTGCTCGTCCTTCGGGGATCCGCTGCTGTATGCAGCTTCAGGCGTCGCTATGCCGCAGCAGGTTGCAGAACTGTTATCTGCTTCAAAACGACGTCGTCACGTCATGCCTCTGCCTTGCCAACGCCGCGGTTCACGGTTTGCTCTTGTATGCTACGCATGCTCGTGCGCGCATACGCTACGCCCACTGAGGGGCCGCTGTGGCAGTTTCTGGACGGCGTGTCGCCAGACGGTTCTGGGGGCCGTCTGGTCCGAGGTGTTCGAGACATCTTCGGCGAGCGACCAAGGTCCAAAGCCAGGCGCTCAGCCCGAATCGCTAACTTACCGAGTCGCTCACTCATCAGACAGTGTGTTCATTGGACCTTTTGGGCCCTCCGATCTTGTGGGTCTTCGTTATCCATGAGACTGGGCTTGAGTAGATGGCGTCGGAGAATCGCGCCGAATCGCAGATGCATCGGCGTTGCGACGCGATCTGGACCTCGATCTTTTAAATCCTGACGTCGCCGATTCAATGTCGATGCATCGGCGATGTGGCGCGAGCCTCCGATCCCATCGGCTCTGGACCCATTCAAGATGCCTCCGCGGCTGCTGCTCCTCTTCCTCTTCCTCCGCTTCCCTGCCAGACTCCAGCGTCAGTTGCGTTTTTCTGCCCCTCAATGCTGGACCCCCGAAAAGTCCTGACCCCTTCCCGTGGACCGGACAGCCATCGAGAGTCGTTCTTTCAGGGCACCCGTGCCCAGAAGCGGTTCCCGAAGGCCGAAAGTGTTGGAAACCTTCGTCTTGGCTTTTGTTTAATTCAGGAGGGGAAAGCCCACACACAGACACAATTCATCGGCGATTCCCAGAAAATATGGGAAACTATGGGAAGTGAGGGGGGAAGACAAAAACCCAGAAAATATAGCAAAATATAGGACATATTTTTATTTGTGTGTATTTATTTGTGTGTCCCAGTTCCCCTTCATTGATGTCGGAGGGATGGATCTGGGGGCCACAGGCGACCTGTGAACCTGCCCCGGGGTGCGTTCTGGCCGGGATTCCGAGGCGACTCCCAGTTGTAGCCACGGAGTCGCCTTGGGAGTCCCCTCGAGCCTCGAACCCACACAGAACCACACAAAGCACACACGACACACACAAAATACACAAAACACAAACCCACCCCCACACCCACACACACACACACACGCTCACACGAAAACACACAAAGCACACACAAAACACACAAATACAAAAAAACAAGCAATGCACACACAAACACACACACACAAAACACACACACACACAACACACACAAACCACACACAACAAAAAACACGTCAAGCACCTCACACAAGGCACACAAAACACACAGCACACAACACAACACACAACAAGCACATAACACACATGCGCACACACAAATCACAAACACACACACACGCACGCACGCACGCACACACAACAAACAACACACGCACACACAACACACACATACACAGCACACACACACACGCACGCACGCACGCACACACATACACACACGCACGCACACAAACCATGCGCACAACACGCACACAAAGCACACACACAAAACACAAAGTCACACACACGAACACGCACCCACACCCACACACATACCTACATACATACATACACGCATACATACACACATACACCCACTCACATACATACATACAGACGTACAGACCTGCATACACAACCACACACATGCAAATGAACACATTTACGTACATCCAAGCATGCATACATACATTCATACAGGCAGACATGCATATATACATGACTGCATACACGCGTTCATACATATACGCACATACATACATACATACATACACACATACACACATACATGCATGCATACATACACACATACACACATACATATATACATACATGCATACAAACATACATACATACATCCATACATACATACATACATACACACATATACATATCTACATACCGACATACATAATCATTTCCATACACACATACATACATACATACATACATACGTACATACATGCATGCATGCATGCATGCATGCATGCACATACACATATATACACATACATACATACTTACGTACGTACGTACATACATATATAGATACATACTCACATACGTGCATACATACATACACACATACATAGCATACATGCATTCATGCATACATGCATACATACATACATACATACATGCATACGGATAACTTGTGCACACAACACGCGCCCCCCCTGTGTGTTTTTTTCCACCAGGGCCTTTCCTTCTTGGACTTTGTCGCGACGCTGCAGGTCTGCGCTCCTCGCTCTCTCCTGGCTCGGCATCGCCGGCGCCAGCTACACACCTGCAGCTTCCACACCGCTTCTGGCCGGGCCGATGCCTGGGCCCAGGGTCGGTGTACAGATGCCCTGCGTGCCAAGCCGGGAGGGCGAGTGCCTTGATCTTGGGCCCAGGATGAGCTTGGCCAAGACCTGTGCACGTGTATGGTTCGGGTCTTGCCAGGACCCCAGGTTAAGGGGACCCGGTCAGTAGTAGGGCCCTGGAGCCTTTCACTGGGCCGGAATCACTAATCTAGGTCTGCCATAGATGGTGCTTTTTCTGGTGACGGCAGTTCCGGTTGGTGGAACGGGGCCTGGGGGGCGCCCCACAGTACACATCACCAAACCAGGTCCCATTAAACCCAGTTCTGCCAACGCCCGAATGATACCCTCTCTTTCTCTCTCTCTCGGTATCTCTCTCTATCCGAGGTCTGGGGAGGGAGGGAGAGGTGGCCTTCCGAGAAGGCAGGGCGCGCTCTCAGAAGGTATTGGGCCTTCTTTGAGGGGTCCCTGGGGGCTTCAGAAGGCCACGACTCTGGCGCCACTCCGTTGTGGGCGCCGCCAATTTTTTTGGGGCGGTCGTCGAGACGGGGCGCTCAGGGCAGAGAAGCACGCCGGGAGGCGTGGAAGAGGGGCGAGGGAGAAGGACCAGAGGCACGCGGAGATCATGGCCAGTACCGTGAGATTTCTCGCGCAGATCTTAAGCTCCCCCCGCCCTTGGTTTCTCTCTTAGCATCCATCGCCTGGCCCCCGTGGTCCGCGCACGTGCCTCGGGCCATGATCCGCTAACACCCCTCGTCGTGCCCTCTCTAGAGAGGGCACGGCGAGGGGTGTTAGCGGATGCCGTCAGCCGCCGTCAGCTGCGACGAACCGCCCCCCCGGCCCCTTGCCACCCTGTCTAGGTAAGGGTACGGGTATCTTTCGCGCTCGAGATCTCTCCTCCGTGCATCCGAGCATGCTAGGTGCCGATGCCTTCATTCCCTCGTGCTCCCTCCGGTCCGGGGCCCTCCTCGCTGCGGGATGCATATCCGCCTCGGCACCCTGGCCGCAGTTCCCCCCCAGGAGAAGTCCAGGGAGTAGCAGTGCTGTTCTTTCCCGCGTCGTGGCAGGGCGCTCCAGGAGAGTCATCGTCTTCGGGGGATTGGGGAGTTGCCACAGCGCCCTTGGTGGAGGCTGGCGGCGGAACGGCGGAGGCCATCCGCAGCAGAGCGGATGGTTGTTGCTGCCGGCGGGGTGGCGGAAATGGGAGCTGATCCCCACGAGGGGTGGGCGCCACGGCGCCCAGGGAGTTTCCAGGGTCCTGCATGTGGCGGCCAGGTGCGCTCGGTCTTGCGGGAGCTCTAGAACTCAGGAGGGAACAAAAACACACGCAGACAAAATTTATCGTCGATTCCAAGAAACATATGGGAACATATGGGAAGTGGGGGGAAGGCCCCCCCCCCCCCAATATGGGAAACTGTGGGGAATGTTTTTACTTGTGTGTATTTATTTGCGTGTCCTTCAAGAGCAGCCGCGCTCCCATGATCCCATGTTAGAATTTCCCCGAGCTCCGGTGCCGCTCCGAGCGGCAGCGGAGGCCGAGGATAGTGCGAGGGGGGAGCTGAGGAGTTCAACGTGCACGAGGACTTTGACGAGAAGGAAGCCACGGCTCCTGCCTGCAGCTTGGCACGTCATGCTTGTGCTGTCTTGCTGTCGGACTTCTTCTTGCAGTACTCTGCGACGCATCGCATGCCCGGCAACGTCATGCATTTCCAAGTCTCCCTGCTCGTGCTGATGCCCGAGGGCCCGATGTTTGTTCCCGCTGCTGCTTCCCCAACAGTGCTTGCAGTTGGGACTCTTTCTGCTGATTCCTTGGCTTGCGCCGCACAGCCGATCCCTTGGGGCGGCAGCGAGAGTGAAAGCCGGAGTTCGCGGAACGCGCGCGATCGCTGGGCAATCTTGGGGTTTCGGCCTGTGCTACGTCGCGTGTGGGGTTCAAGGGGGGGCCGTGTAGGGGATTGTTTTGAAGTTTTTCGTGGTCTCATGTGGGTTTCTTGGGGCCTTCGCGGGGCTTGTCCCAGGCCTCCTTTTCCACCCCCTGGATAGGCTCGGGGATCGTTGAGACCCAGCTGGGAGAGCGTACGGCCAGAAGTTCGAGAGTGGACCCAGCTGTGTCGACGAGGAGCTTCCTGAAGGCCCAGAGGGGGCGGAGAGCGCCCAAGAACTCGGAGTCTCATGCCTCGAGCCTCGACCCCCCCCGTGTTCCTTCCTTTGCGAAGGGGTGGCACAAGCCAGGGGGGTCGATTCTCATCCCGGACCCTCGGTGGTGGTCCGGGGCACCGAAAACGGTTCCCGGAGGCTGAATCCGAGGAGATGTTTCGGGTGGTCGAAAGACCACGAAAATCTGCGAGACATCGGCGGCGACGACGAAATCTTTATTTTTGTTCCTCTTCCTTCTCCTCTTCCTCCTCCTCGTCCTTCTCTTCTTCTTCTTCTTCCTCTTCTTCTTCTTCTCGATCGAGGTAGATGCCCGCGGCAGTTCCGGCCGCCTTTTCAGAGATTTTTGTTTGAGCTGTTTTTGTTTCTGATTGGTTTCGGTCTCCGGGGGCCGTTGCTAGGCCCCGGGACTTTCAAAACCGGACGGACATGGGGCGAGAAAATGCATCGGCGGACGCGGGGAGAGGTTCGGGGAACGAATTTGTGCGGAGTGGCCCGTCGGACTCGGGAGGTTTGTTGTGGTTGGAGGGGGTCCAGGCTCCTCCCCTGTCGCCGCGGCTGGCTGCGCTTGGGAAAACGTTTGCGATTGGATTCGGGGAAGTGTCCGGGGGGCCCGTTGTAAACGATTTCTGCGTGGGGAAAGAATTTTGTTGCAGAGTCTTAGTCTTTTCGTTTTTTTCGTGGTTTTCGTCGTCGAAGGGCCGCCTCAGGGTCCCGGGCCGTTCGGGGGCATTGTGGATCCCTGTCGGGGCCTCCTGGGTGCATTTAGGCGCCCTTTCATATTTTCTCGGTGCGAAGTGCTCGAATTCTCCATTTGGGTTTCCCTCCTTACTCTCCTCTTGGGGCCCTCCTGGGGCTCTCCCTGGTGGTTTCGGGGCCCTGTTGGGGCCCGATGGTGCCGTCCGGGAGCCTTCTTGGGGGCGCGCGGGGGCTTTTGGGCTGATTTCGGTGGCTTTTTGGGCTGCTGTGGGACTCGTGAGAGCTCAATCAGAGGGCAACAACATATGTACATGCACGCGGTTTGTTTCCGCCGAATTGCGTTTGAACGCGGAGGTTCGTGCACGCAATACCGCGGAGGGCGTACATGCACACATGTCGTTGCTCGCTCACAAGAAACGAATTTGTTCAACTTAGACGTTTCCCTTCGGTAGGGGGCCGTGGTCTGGTTGGGGCCTCTTGGGGCGCGTCCTGGTGGCGCGTGGGGGCGTCTTAGGGGGCCCCACGGGTCTGTCTGCTGCGAGCCGCGCGAGAGGCCAAGAAGCGGAAGTGCTAAGCTTGGGCGTTTCCCTGGGGGAACATCACCACCCACCAAACCACCCCAACCCAACCCGAAGGCTCAGATTTTCCCTCGATTTCCAGTGGGGGGGGGGTCGGGAAACATCGAAAAAACACATGTGGAACCCTTATATACCCCCCCCAACCCGAAATTCGAGTCTTCGGGTTGGGTTGGGGTGGTCTGGTAGGTAGTCAGAACAGGCCGAGGTTTGCTTCTGGGAGCCTCTTGTGACGCGTCCCGTCGGCGCGTCGGGGGGCGCAAAGGGGCTTCTGGGGCCGTCCGGAGGCAGTGCCGGATTCTTGGAGCGACCTCCTCGCGAGTCGTAGCCGTTCGGGGCCGTCGGGGGGGCCCCTTGGGGCCGTCCTGGGGCCCTCCTCGGTGGCTGCGGGGGCCCTCTTGTGGATCTTTCGGGCCGTCAGGGAGCCCTCTTGGAGGCATATGACTTTGGGGCTTCTTGGGTTGCTGTGGGCTTCGTGAAAGGCCAAGAAGCGAATGTGCTAAACTTGGGCGTTTCCCTTTACGGAACGGGCCGATGTTTGCTTGTGGAGGGCCTCTTGGGCCGCGTCCTGGTGGCGTGTTGGGTGGGGCTCTTTCTGTTGATCTGCTGCTTGCTTGTAGGCGCCTTATGAGCGTCCCGTGCGCTGGTTTGCGGCTCCGGGCTTTTAGCCAGTGCCCGCCCATGGGCGCCTCGTGAGCGTTCCGTGCGCTGGTCGGCGGTTTCGGATTTTTGTCCGCCGAAATGGTTGGACTCCGTTCTAGTTGGCTGTTCTTTGTCCAGTTTTCGGTCCAGAGGAGGAGGAGGAGGAGGAGGAGGAGGAGGAGGAGGAGGAGGAGCCACACCTCCTCGGGACAATCATTCGGGGGGCCCAGAACCTTCCCCGGCAGCAGCGACGGCAACTACGACGACGACGACGACAACGACGACCACGACGATCACGACGACCAGGCACGACGCACGACGCACAACGCGTGGCGCACGACGACAGCGACGCCGACGCCGACGCCGACGCCGACGCCGACGCCGACGACGCACAACGCCCGACGCACTACGCACGACGACGACGCACGACGCACGACGCACGACGCACGACGCACGACGCACGACGCACGACGACGAAGATGCCGACGCCGACTCCGACGCGGACGTTGACGCCGACGCCGTTGCCGACGACGATGGCGTCGACGATGGCATCGACGACGACGACGACGACAACGACGACGACGACGACGACCAAGACGACGGCGAGGACGAGCAGCTTACAGTACGGTCCCGCTATTGATTAAGAAACCTCCCCCCGAAAAGCTGGCCCAGCGTTTCTTTACCAACTTGCCGGAAAGCTGGCTCAGTTTCTTACGGGGATTGGTAGCCTTGGATCCTAGAAATGAATGGTGTACGTTCCTGCCTCCCAAAACCTGACCCAGCGTTTCCTTAAGAAACTTGTGAAAAAAGCTGGCCCAGCTCTCTTAATTGATAATTGTCTTAATTTTTGTTACTGCAGGCGTGGTCAGAGTATGATAGGAGTAGAGAAGAGGGTAGAGTAGAGTCGAGTCGAGCATCATCTAATATAGTGGGGTAAGGTCGAGTAGAGCAGAGTCGGGTAATGTAGAGCATAGTAGAGAGGTGTATTTCATATTGGAGTAGAGTAGACTTGATAAGATAATAATCTATGGGTAGAGTATAGCAGAAGCTGGGTAGAGTAGAGCAGCGCTGAGTAGAGTAGAGTAGAGTATAGTAGAGTAGAGTAGGGTAGAGTAGGGTAGAGTGGGGGTAGAGTAGAGTATATTAGAACAGAGTCGAGTAGAGTAGACTGGAGGCAAAGTTGAGTAGAGTAGACTCCGCTCAGGCGCGGTAGGGTAAACCACTGTAGAGTAGCGTAGGGCAGAGCAGAGTAGACTAGAAGATATTCGACTAGAGCAGAGAAGGAGTAGAGCACACTAGAGTAGAGTGAGAGTAAGAGTAAGTTTACGAGTAAGGGTCAAAGTACGAGTACAAGTAAGAGTACGAGTACTTTGTGTTGAATAGAGTATGTTGGGGCAGGGGGGGCAGAGTAGTGTAGAGTCAACTTGAGCAGCGCAAGTAGAGTCGAGAAGAGAAGAGCACATGAGTAGAGCAGAGCAGAAGTACAATAGAGTAGAGCCTAGCTGAGTCTGAGTAGAATCGAGCAGGATTAAAGCATACTAGAGTAGAGGAGGAGCATTGTAGAGCAGAGTATAACATGTTAGGGTACGGTCGGGTAGAGTAGGATTTTGTAGGGTAGGGCAGAGTAATGTAGAACAGAGTAGAGTAGGGTAGAGTAGGGTAGAGTAGGGTAGAGCAGAGTTGAGTATTGTATGAGCAAAGTGGGTAGAGCAGAATCTTAGGGGTATCACAGGGTAGAATAGAGCAGGGTAGAGTAGAGTAGGGCACAGTAGAGTAGAGTTGAGCACGTTGCGCAGCGTTAGGTATAATAGGGTCGAGTACAGTGGGGCCCTGGTAGGTTACTGAGAGAGCTGGATCGAACGCTAGTGCCCTTATAGCAGGACCAGCGCCTGGCGGGGGCGCTGGCGAGTAGTGCTCTGCCGCCGCCGCTGACGTCGCCGCCGCCGCCGCCGCCGCCGTCGTCGTCGTCGTCGTTGTCGTCGTCGTCGTCGTCGTCGTCGTCGTCGTCGTCGTCGTCTTCGCCGTCGTCGTTGTTGCCAGGGGGCGGGTCCGGACATCTATAGGTTCTTCCCAGGAGGGGGAGGGGGTAGGGGGGGGTAGGGGGAGGCGTTATGGGGGGAGGGGTTAAGAGGGCTCACAATCAAAAGATGCATCATCGCCTCTTCAGTCTGGATTGAAGCACTGACGGATCCACTGCACGTTGTTTTCATTGAATTCATTCCATGCGTAGCATGCTCTCCCCTAATGGACTGTGAACGGGACTCAGTCCCCTGCTGGTCGACCAGTGCCGCCATCATAGGGAACCAGAGGGGCCATCATAGGCACCTTGCACCCAATTCGGGGCCATCAGGAAGGCTCGTTTTGGGACCATCATAGGCCTTCGCTTTCAATTTGTTCATTGACGTCAGCTTTCTTATTGTCGTCGTCGTCGTCGTCCTCGTCGTCGTCCTCCTCCTCTTCTCTTCCTCTTCCTTCTCCTCGATCTTTCCCTTTCTCAGGTATCCCTCCCGGGACATTGCCGGTGGACGTCCACTCTTGCCCTGTCCCCCATGAGGCCTCACACCCCTCGCAGTTTCCATCAAAGGGACTGCGGGGGTCGAACCAAACCACCACAAACCTTGCACCGTATGTGAGTGCCAGGGGCGGCGGCCCGTCTTCCCATCGTACCATCATGGGGGATGCGAATTCCCTGAAGACGGGACGGGGTGGGCACGAGCGGGCATCATAACCAGCTCACAATCAAAAGAGGAATCATCGCCTCTTCAGTCTGGATTAATCCATTCACGGATCCAATGCATGTTGTTTTCGCTGACTTCATTCCATGCGTAGCATGCTCTCCCCCACGGGTTTTTGTTTTTGTTTTTTTTGGGGGGTCGGGGGGAGGGGCCCCCTGGTTTCTTATCCCCCGACAGAGAATTTTTCCAGGCCGGCGAGCACGGATCGCGCTTTCCCTGAGGTCAACACTCTTTTAGGAGGCCCGTGCGATGCCTGCCACTTCGCGGCGATTGTGAGGATGTGAAGGGGGACGCGTCCACGTCACAAAATATGTGTTTGATCTGAGAGGTCCCACCAATGCGGGCGCGGACGAGCCTATGGAATATCCCTGGTCGACAGCCCCTTTGAGAATCCGAATGCGGTGCCAGCTGCCACGCCGCGATCACGAGCCTGTGAAGGGAGACGCGTGTACGTCACAACATAGGCGTCCTGCTTGAGATGTTCCACCAATCTGGGTGCGCGCGGGCTGGATAACACCCTTGGTCGAGACACCTTTGTTGAGGCCAGAGTGCGATTTCTGTTTCCCTAAGGTGATCCGAGTGATGCGTAAGTGTGAGTAGTATGACTGGGTGCTGGAAGGAGTGGCTCAGTATGAGCGATTCTGAATGTGAATGTGCGTGGAGGATGTACGAATCTGCGTATGATTGGGTTCGAGCACGATTTAGTGGGTATTGGTCTGGGTTCGTCTGATCGTGAGCGAGTCGGTGTGTGAGTGGTGGAGGACGTTTGAGTTGAGTGAGTCTCAGCATGAGTGTCCAGGCATGGACGGCTGACCGTGAAAAAGCGTGCGCATGCCAAGTCTGAAAAAGTGGACAAGAGGAAGCGTGAAGGAGGCGGAGGTGTGACACTCAGATCAATAGCCCTGTCTTCAAATACCCAAAACAACGAAAGGCCCTACTGGCACTATTTCGGGCCTCGTGTTCTTTACTGAACTGATCGGCCCCGATAAACCAGAATACGGAAAAGGTCGAAAGCTCTGGTAGTGCTTCTGTATACTGCTTGCATGGTGCAGTGATTGCTTCACGGCGTCGGGTATCCGAGGTTGTGACGCCTGGCATCTCCATTCGCCGAGCTCGTGACCAGTGATCGAGCAGTTCAGAAGCCAGGCGTGCTCTCAGTCTAATCCGGACGAGAGCGGTGCTCTTCCCGGGCCTCCGCTGCGCTGTTGTTGTTCAGCACGTGGCCCCGAGGCCTGTCGCTTCCTGCCCAGGGACTTGCTTTCTATCCAGGATGAGACTGGCCCCGGGCGCCGCGCGCGCTCCCGCGCGCCCACCCCGGCGCGTCGCACGGTCTGTGCTCCTCGGCCGCGGCCCCCTGCGAAGACCGGCCGGCCTGGCGCGACTGCCCCGCGCGCGGGGCGCGACCCCGGGGCCCCGCTCCCGGGGAGAGCGCGCTTCGCGGTGCCCAGGGACCGCGGCGGCGTGGAACAACGTGCTCGTGCAGTGCGGTTTCTAATACGTGCTCCGCGTGCGGATCGTGCGTGAAACATGCAGGGATTTCGTGTGAAGAATGCAGGGATTTAGTAGTGGATCAGAAACGACGATGAGCTCATGCGTGAATCTGTTCATGCATTAAGCATGCATTATAGATCTTATATATTTTAAAATCCCTGTGCATCGTGTATCCCTATATTTTTGTTTTGTACATCCTTTTTGGATTGTGCATTTTTTGTGTACATCGTGTGGATACACGATGTACATCGTGTACATCGTGTATATATATGTATTGTACATCCGATTTTCTCTATATATATATATATATATATAAAAAAAAAGTCTTTATTCTAATATTTTAGATCATGTATTAAAAACTGCCTTGTGCCTCGTGGGGAGCCGTCGCGGCACAGCTGCCGAGGGCTATACGCCGCGCGCCCTCGAGGGCACCGTGCGGGCGCGACGCCTCCCCTTGGCGCGGCCGGCCGGCCCAGGCCTCCGACCCACGAGCAAAAGGCCAGCGCCGGCCCAAGAGATGCGCGCGGACCCCTCGGAAGCTTACAGTCAAAAGCCCTAATAGGGACGCGCGACTTTGCTCAGGGTACCCTTGCGTCCTTGCTCCTCCTTGCTCTTGCGTCCTTGAGGTTTTCGTCTTCCGCCGCCCCAAAAATCCCAACTTCGGCTTCCAAGGGTCTTGCGTCCTTACCGCGCGTCCTTAGTAGGGTTTTTGACTGTATGCTTACGGTCGGACCGCGGTATGAGATCGAGGTCGGTCCGGGGAGGGCACGCTGATGTTCTTCGTGCTCGTTGGATGGTTTTGTGCATCTCCTGGAGGGCACCCTTGGCTGTTCCGTGTGTTCTGGCCGGCGGAGGGTCTCATGGTTCTTGAAGGGTGTTCTTCTGTCCCAGGTCCGGCTGTTGTGTGGGGGCCTCGGCGGGAGCGGGCCCCTCTCTCCCGCCTTCTGTGCTGGGTGCCAGAGGTGCTCCTCCGCCTCCCCCTCCTCCTCCTCCTCCTCCTCCTCCTCCTCCTCCTCCTCCTCCTCCTCCTCCTCCTCGTCCTTGCCCGAGGTGCCCCCCGTCTTTTTGCGCCAGCCTGGAGCCCCTCTGGACCCCTGGGCCTCGCGAGGGGTACTCCCTGGGGGCCGCCTGTGCCTCCCCTGTGGGAGCTGGCTGCGCCCCCTGGGGCTCGGGCCTCCTCTGGCAGCACCTGCCCTATCTCAGGAGGGAAGAAAACACACAGACACAATTCATCGTCGATCCCCAAGAACATATAGGAAAATATGGGAATTGGGCGGGAAGACAAGCACCCAGAAAATGTGGGAAACTATGGGGAACCTTTTTACCTGTGTGTATTTATTTGTGTGTGTCAGGTCCCCTTCACTATCATTTCTCCCCCTCTTGCTCCCGCCCTTGTTTTCTTTCTGCGGCATCGCCCTCGCTGCGCACGTGCTCCCGGCGCGCCCGGGGCCGCGCAGGAACTGTGGCGGAAGCGCGCCCGCGACTTCCTCAGGTGCGACCTCTGCCGGCTCACCGTGGGGCACGTAGTTGACGCTATCGGTACGGGTAAGTTCGACGAGGAGCGCTTGCTCCTCTCGGGTCTTCTGCGCGCCACGTGCGGCAGGGGAGGTGAGGCATGGATTCGCTAGTCCGTCTCTCTCTCCCTCACTCTCTTTTTCCCTCTCTCTCTCTCTCTCTTTGCCCATCTCTCTCTGTCTGTCTGTCTGTCTCTCTCTCTCTCTCTCTATATATATATATGTATATCAAGATTTCTTATTTCTGGCTTTCTTTCGCTATTCATTTGTTTTTGTCTCTCTCTCTCTCTCTCTTTATTATTATGTCTTTCTCTCTCTCTCTCTCTACGTGTCCGTAGCCTGTCAGGTTTAGATTCGCCCCTCCAGGGCAGAGGCTGGAGCGCTCAGAGCGTGATGCTGAAAAGGCACATTCACGTTCGGTGCGATTCCCGTCGGTATTCCATTCCTCTTTTGACCTGTCACAGTGGTGCGCGGAGCAGTGGCTGCGAGTGGGAAGAGGACAGGGATCGTGACGAGGAACCAGTGCTCCCAACCAGGCAGCGCTCCGGCCCCCCACACACACGGAGAGCACACTATCTTTCCGGCTTGCATGTTAGCCGATTGCGAGATCAGATATGTTTCCAGCCGGACCGAGCCTCTCGAGGATATTCTTGGAGTCCCGTTTTTTTTGCCTCAGGAGTAGCGGCCGTGTTCTCGGGATCAAGTCTCGCAGCCTTGGGAGCAGACCTTGTCATGTGCGTGGCGGTGCAGCTCTTGGGGCCGCTAAGGTGACAGAACGCCGATCAGGCCCCCGCCGTCTGGATAGACTGGGTAGCTCCTTGGGGCCGGTACCATGATCCTCTAGAGAGTCGCAGCAGGGATTTTCGACTACGTCCGCAGTGGCTTGACAGGAGCATTTGGAACTGTACGTTCAGAGCGTCAGAGCCTGCTCAAGACGTGCAGGACACTCGCGTAAAATGCCAAGCCTCTCGCCTCGCTGAGTTGATGCCAGTGGAACTGCAGGCGGACATCAAGCCCATCTCGGGCATTTTATTCAAGTGGCTTGTGTCATTCCGCCGACCCTCACAAGGAGTGAGTGTTTGAGACGATCGTTGAAGTTACTTCTTGGGTCAGGAGCCTCCTGGATGAATCTCAGGGTCTCTTGGGATGCCTTTCTGCCATCCAGGGCACTTTACATCAACCAGACCTCGTTCCGAGATCCTGGCGAACAGCTGCGTGTTGTTCGAAGAGCACCCAGGAGACCGAGGCCGCGTACCTCACAGTGGCGCACTTTTCGGTAAAAGTGTTCGGAGGGGTGCAAGCACTGTGGAAAACGTATCGAGGCGAGAGAACCAGCTCGCCGACGCCGAGTTCTGGGACCTCCCTCTCCAAGACAAAGCTCGTGCGCGCTGCTGGGAATGGGGGAGCGAATAGCACGCCCTGCAGTAGGATCAACATGCTAACCTTGGCAGGAGGCGAGACCAACTCAGCACGTGTCACGGCTTCCCTCCCGCAGCTCGACGTCACGGAAGAACACACAATCACCGCCATTCCCCTGCCGACAGTGTAAGCGTTTTTAGGCGAAACCGAAGGATCTAACCCCCTCGAGCCCGCTTCGGAGATGATGGGTATGACGAGATCGAGATTCCAGCTTAAGACGCCTTCGCCTTTCTCAGAGCTGTGGGGGAGCAGGGCTTCAATGCGGACGAGGCCTTGCATGTCTTCGCGGCAATCATAAAGAACATCGGGCAAGAAAAGCGACGCACGTGGACATAATCCAGAAAACACGACGTAGCTATCACGATAGCTCTGACCGTTGAAGTACCAAAGGCCCAGATGTCGCTGGGCCAGAGAACAGAATTTTCGTCGTCGGACTCGTTGTGCAAGTTGTGGGCGTTCGCAAACATTCATGAAGGCGAGCCTCCTGGTCAACGAGAAGGACCGAGAGAAGGCCATACGGCCCATGACAGGCTTCTCGTTCTTCAATGCCGATGAAGTCATCGGTGCTTTTTGGTCCGTCACGCTGATGGCCGTCAGTCTTCACTCTGACGATGTCCCTTGTGCCGTGGAGGACTGACTTAGTAAAGTTCGAGACCTGCAGCCGCCCGGGGCGGGCCCATTCTAGCCCGCGCGTCGCTGAAGAATACGGGTGTTCGCGCGTTGCTGGACGCGGCGGTTGCTCAGGCTTTCATCGGGCGTTCTGTAGGCATGACGCTAGACAGGGCTCTGCAAGAGGACGGACATCGGAGATTCTTCGTCGGTGCTCCCGTCGGCAGCGTAGCAACAGCTGGGGCAGGTGGTCGGGCCACGCCTACTGGACGCGACTGGGTGCCCATCCCCGTCGGCGGCTGCGCTGTCGAAGAGCCACGGATCCTCGAGGGCCGCTGCGCCCGCTGCTGCTGCTGCAGGCCAGGCTCTTCGCACGCCTGAAGGCGGTGATCGACTTGCCCATCGGCGCCAGGATGCAGTCTCGGACACAGTCCGGGGGGTGAAGCTCCGGGCGCCGCTTCTTCGACCTGGCGCAGCGGCAAGCCAAGCTCTTCACACGCCGGAAGGCGGTGATCAACTTGCCCATCGGCGCCGTGATGCAGTCTCGGGCGCAGGCCGGGGGGTGAATCGGGGGTGGACCGACCTCCTACCCTGACACGTCGATTAGTGAATTGTCCGTTTTCGGTTTTCGAGAGGGCGCCGTGGCCGTTATTTTTCAGGCTTGCGCCCGCCAGGTTTGGGCCTCAGGTCGTTTCACTAAACCACGTTTTACTAGAGGGAGGTCTGTCCGTCCCCGAAACGAAGCTCCGGGCGCCGCTGCTTCGACCTGGCGCAGCGCCCGGCCGAGGACTTCCGCAGCGCGCCCCCACGATCCGCGGGGCGGCGGCCGCCGATCAATCATTTCCGGGAGGGTCCGCGGGGCGGGCCCGCGGGCCCGCGGGGAAGGACCCGTGGGAGGAAAGCGCGGCCAGTCCGCAGCAGTCGCTTCTTCGGGTGCCCTCGGCGCTCGGGGGCTGCAGCGTGGCTCGGTGTGCTGTGCCCTTGGTCGTGTGCAGAGGCGCGGGTTTTGTCCCTGCCCCCCGCCGCGCGCCCGGGTCTCAGATCTCTCTGCCGCTCCGCGGCGCCCTCAGTCGGGTCAGCGACGAGGGGGTGGTGCAATGGCTCTGGTGCAATAGATTTGGGGGGCTGCAGTGCATTTGGGGCGTGCAACAGATTCCGGGGAGCAAATGTATTGCTGGATTTTCGCGTGCGCTACATTCGTTGCAACACAACGCAATACAATTCTCCAGCGCAAGACGTTTGCAATACAATTGCCCCAAATGTATTGCACCACCCCCTTGCAGCTGGACCCCCTTTTTGGGTCGCCCAGACTCAGGGCTTTCCCACTCATCCTGAGGCGTGATCGCCTCGGACGCGCTCTCAGTGGCCCTCTCGTCCCTCTCATCCCTCTCCCCCCCCCCCCCCCCCGCGGGTGCTTGGGTTGGGGCGGACATCTGAAGTCCGATTCCAGTCTCCAGGGGGCAAGAGCCCGTGCAGGCACTGCTCAGAGAAGGCTCAGTCGTCCACGCGCGCAGGCGCGAGACCACGGAGATCCGACCGCACACTGTACATGGTTCTCAACCTGTCGAAATTCGGCACGCGAGTGTTTTGTTGAGGGCTGCGCCTTGCTTACCGCTTGCCTGGTGATCAGAGACAGCTGCGCGATGGTATCATTTCCTACAGCCACGTGGCCCCGTGGCCACGTATGATAAACCACTATGTGATGTGCCTGACAGGGTGCCATCGCAACGAATGCACGACGCGCCAGAACTGCTGCACGACCAATGCCGATGAATGTCCACGCTGGTGACGTGCGCGCCGTTCAGAGTATGCGTCGCCTGCTTACCCCTCGGGCACTGGCCCCGCCCATTCATCTTCCCTGCACCGACTGATCGCTGCGTTCCAAAACGGAAGGAGATGCTGCATTTCTCGTCGCGGGCATGGCTGCAGCTGCACCATTTACTGCAGACATGAATCGCTTCGCTGTGTGCTCGGCGCAACGTGGCCCAACAACCAGTAATCGAGATCCGGACATTGAGCAGGCCTCATTAAAAGATCAGTCGTCGAGATCCGGAATGAGCATGTTTTACGGTAAACTGGAAGCCTGCGGAACAATATGGCGCACGGGGCGCCCCGATCTGAGACGCAGATGCGCAAACGAATGCAGAGATGCGGGGCGGGGGAAGTGCGAAAGGTTAGATGCCGACGATGTCCCTGCTCGCTGGAAACCGACGCGGAACCCAGGCACCGCGTTAGGGTTGACCGCGCGTTCATTTCAATCTTGAACCGCTGAGTTCATTCGCATGGAAATCCCGCCAGCCGTGTACGTAGAGTTAGCTCCGAGGCGCTCGCGTCCCAAGATGCCCAGACTTTTTTGTTGGGGGGGGGGGGTGGGGCTTTCCCCAGGGCCTTGCACAACGCGTGGCCTTGCTGCCCTGTTTTTGTACAGAAAAACCTCTGTGGCAAGGAGGTCGAAAAATGTAGAGGGGGCGGCAGTACGGAGGGAGTGAAGGGGGGAGGGGGGGAGGGAGGAATGGAGGGACGGAGGAAGGGAGAGAGACAGAGAGAAAGAGAGAGAGAGAGAGAGAGAGAACGAGAGGGGCAACATCCAGAGAGAGAGAGAGAGAGAGACAGAGAGAGAGAGAGAGAGAGATAAGTCGTGTTCCTGCTAAGTGGGCTTCTGTTCTGCTAAGTGGGCTCCAGATGTGCTTGATCCAATTGTCAGCTCCGCCTCCTGCTGCTGGTCTTGTTTTTCCTCCTCGTCGTCCTCCTCCTCCTCCTCCTCCACTTCCTCCTCCTCGTCCTCCTCCCCTTCCTTCCTCTTTTCACGTCCTACTAGCACCTCGTCCTCTCCCTCCTCCTCCTCCTTGCCTCCTCCCCCTCCCCCTCCTCCTCCTCCTCCTCCTCCTCCCCCTCCTCCTCCTCCTCCGCCTCCTCCCCCTCCTCCTCCTCCCTCCTCCTCCTCCTCCTCCCTCCCCTCCTCCTCCTCCTCCTCCTTGCCTCCTCCTCCCCTCCTCCTCCTCCTCCTCCTCCTCCTCCTCCTCCTCCTCCTCCTCCTCCTCCTCCTCCTCCTCCTCCTCCTCCTCCTCCCCCTCCTCTGCCTCGTCGCCCTTCGGCGGCCTTCAGCGGCCGTCGGTGGCTTTCGGCAGCCCCTGGCGGCCTTCGGCGGCTTTCGGCGGCCCTCGTCGTGTTCCTGCTAAGTTCGCTTCCGATGTGCTTGATCCTGTTGCCAGCCCCGCCTCCTGCTACTGGTGTTGCACTGTGGTTCATGCCAAGTTGCACGGAGAGACCTGGAAAACAACTCCACATCCTCCTCATCGCGCTCCTTCTCTCCTTCGCTCTCTCTCTTTCTCTCTCTCTCTCTCTCTCTCTTCTCTCTCTCTCTCTCTCTCTCTCTCTTTTTATCCCGCATCCCCCACAGTGGAAGCCTCTGTCTCATGCCCATCTGCACTTGCATTTTGCATATGCTGCATTGCACTTGCATGGAATGCCATTGCATTGCATTGCATTGCATGGCATTGCATGGCATTGCATTACAACGCATGGGATTGCATTTCTGTTGCGTCACTTCCCATTGCGCTGCGTTGCGTTGCGTTGAGAGTTCCTCGCAACTCTGGGCTCCGAGCTGCCAGGGGCAATGTGGCCTGGCCCATTTCGCCTGACTCATCCTCGCAACTCTGGGATCCAAGATGCCACGCGCGAAGTGGTCCAGTCCATTTCGCCTGAGACGTCCTCGCAACTCTGGGCTCAGATATGCCCCTAACCTGAGGATGTCCAGCCCGTTTCGCCTTAGACATACTCGCAACTCTTGGCTCAGACATGCCGAGCGCGAGGTGATCTGGAAAAGCTTATTTCAGACATTCTCGCCTGAGACATTCTCCTCAACTCTGCGAGATGCCGCGCGCGAGGTGGTCTGGCCAATTTCGCCTGAGACATCTTCGCAACTCTGGGCTCCCAAATGCCGCGCGCGAAGAGGTGCGGCCCGGCTCGCCTGAGGATCCTTGCAAATCCGGGCTCATATATGTCCTGGATTAATGTGGTTCGGGCCCACTTCGCCTGAGACCTCCTCGCAGCTCTGGGTTCCGAGATACCTCTCGCGAGGTGGTCTGGCCCATTTTCGCCAGAGGCATCATCGAAACTCTGGAATCGGAAATGCTCTGACTGAGTTGGTCCAGCACGATTCGCCTGTGACATCCTCGCAACTCTGGGCTCAGATATGCCCTGACCTGAGGTGGTCTGGCCCCATTCGCCCGGGGCATTCACGCACCTCCGAGATCCGAGATGCCAGGCGCGAGGTGGCCCAGTCAAACTCGCCTCCGACCTCCTCGCAACTCTGGGTTCCGAGATGCCGCGTGCGAAGCGGTCCGGCTAATTTTGCCTGCGACATCTTCGCAACTCTGGGCTCCAAGATGTCGCGCGTGGGCTCAGGGATACTCTGACACAAGGTGGTCCAGCCTGTTTCGCCTGGGACATCCTCGCAACTCCAGGCTCAGAGATGCCGCGTGCGAGGTGGTCGGGCCCGTTTGGCCAGAGGCATCATCGAAACTCTGGGATCGGAAATGCTCTGACTGAGTTGGTCCAGCACGATTCGCCTGTGACATCCTCGCAACTCTGGGCTCAGATATGCCCTGACCTGAGGCGGTCTGGCCCCATTCGCCCGGGGCATTCACGCAACTCTGAGATCCGAGATGCCAGGCGCGAGGTGGCCCAGTCAAACTCGCCTCAGACCTCCTCGCAACTCTGGGCTCCGAGATGCCGCGTGCGAAGCGGTCCGGCTAATTTTGCCTGCGACATCTTCGCAACTCTGGGCTCCAAGAAGTCGCGCGCGGGCTCAGGGATACTCTGACATAAGGTGGTCCAGCCTGTTTCGCCTGGGACATCCTCGCAACTCCAGGC
Source organism: Prorocentrum cordatum (assembly GCA_963575745.1). Classification (NCBI taxonomy): domain Eukaryota; class Dinophyceae; order Prorocentrales; family Prorocentraceae; genus Prorocentrum; species Prorocentrum cordatum. The sequence goes on along the minus strand of CAUYUJ010014446.1, from coordinate 20,480 downwards.
TCAGAGATGCCGCGTGCGAGGTGGTCGGGCCCGTTTCGCCTGAGACATCCTCGCAACTTTGGTCTCTGAACTGTTGTGGCCTGAAGTGATCTGGCCCATGTCGCCAGAGACATCCTCACAACTCTGGGCTCGAAATTGCGACGCGTGAGGTTGTCCGGTCCAGTTCGCCTGAGACATCCTCGCAATTCTGGGCTCAGAGATGCTCCTGACTTGAGGTGATCTGGCCCATTTTCGCCTGAGACATCTTCGCAACTCTGGGCTCAGACATGCTGCGCCCGAGGTCGCTTGGCCAATATGGCCTGATGCATCCCCGCAACTCCGGGCACAGAGATGATGCGCTCGAGGTACTCCGGCCAGATTTGCCTGATCCATCCTCGCAACTCTGGGCTCCAAAATGCCGCGCCAGAGATGGTCGGGCCAATTTCGCCTGAGACCTCTTCGCAACTCAGGGCTCCGAGATGCCGCGCACGAGGTAGTCCAGTCAGTTTTGCCTGAGACATCCTCACAACTGGGCTCCGATGGGGCCAGGCCCAAACTTCCTGTTACACTACAGTGCTAATATCGAGTTGTGCCCCAGGAGGGGTCCAGGCGCCCCTGCCCCGAGGGGGCAGTTAGCCGGCGCCGAGGCGAGAACATGAATTTCGGACACGCCCTGGTACACGTTGAAATCTCCAGCGAGAGGAGAACTTCGAGGGCGAGGAGGAGAACCAGGAGAACGAGGTGGGGCGAGAAGAACCAGGAGGAATAACATCAGGAACACGATGGTGATAACGAGGAAAATAAGAGGACGAGGAAGAAGAAATACGAGGAGAAAGAGGAACGGGATGACGGGGGGGGGAGAAGGAGGGGGAGGAGAAGGAGGTTTGGGAAGGGGGAAAGGGCAAGAAGCATGGCAAAGAGGACGATGCCAGCAATGACGACGACTGTGATGATGACAAGGGCGCAGGCAAATCAGGGGCGGGAGGACGATGATTCGGTGGACGCGCAAACAATGTTTGGAGCCGCCCTGGCTCAAAATCGCTGTCGGGGATGCTGGACTGAACCTATAAATCGGTATGTTGGTGATGCTTCTCCGCCTCGTCACCATCCTTGTCCTGGTCCTCTTTCTGCTGCTGCCTCCTCCATCTCCCCCCGTACTCCTCCTGCTCCTCCTTGCAGCCCCCTCTCTCCGACTGTGCGAATGTTGATGCTAAGAACGGTTCTGCGCCTGTCGGTACCAGTATCGCTATCGATACCAGTACCGATGCCGGTACAGGTGCCGGTACCAAACCATGATCGGCATCGGTATTTCAACAGAAGATACAGCCAACACCAACAGCTTTTCGCTTCCGATCGAGCCCCCTGCCCCTGGGGTCTTAGGCGTTTGCCGCATTCTACGCGTTCTCGGCAAGGCCAACCCAGCGGCCCTGCTGAGAGCACGTGGCGCGGCGAACGTCTAGGATCTACACGGCGGCGTCTGCTGAGATGAGGTTTGCGCTGTAGGGGTCTTCCCACCGAGGCACGCGGGTGCCTCTGCTGAGAGGACGTGGGTCTGACCCTGGGATCGTCGTCTGGCCCTGATGAAACAAGCTCTACTTGGAGGGCGTCGTCTCATCACGCCCCGCGGGCGATCCCGGGATCAGGCCCGCGCCTTCTCAGCAGAGGCACCCGGGTGCCCCTGCTGAGAAGAGTCTTGCAGCGCAGACTTTCTCTCAGCAGAGGCCGCCGCGTAGATCTCTTGGGCGTTTGCCGCGGCCTCGGCCGGCCGTCCGCTTCTGCCGCGGCGGGCGGCCGGCCGTTCATCCGATTCGTCTTCGTCGTAGTCGTCGCCGTCGTCGTCAGGACCCTCGTCGTTGTCGTCGACGTTATCATCATTATCATCGCCATCGTCGTCATCATCATCATCGTCCTTATCATCATCGTGGTCATCCTCATCACCACCGTGCTCATCATCAAATTCACTCGCAATCAACTTCATGACGAATCATTGCAAACGTTGTCGTCGTCACCTTGAGCGCCGATGCCGTTGTGATATATTGCAGTCGTCATGGTCGGCGGGTCGCCGCCATCGTTGCGATCCACCTCGTCACGGCAATCATATTATTCATCTTCATCCTCCGCTGTATATTCCTCTGCCTTCTGATACTCTGCGCATCTGCGGCCCATCTGATCCTCTTTAATTCATCCTTGGACAAGCGTGGAAAGTGAGGAGCGAGAAGTGTGTGTGTGGGGGGGGACGGCGGGCGAGACGTGAGAAAAGAGCAGGACGTGGAGGAGCAGCGGAGGGATGGGGGATGTGAGGGGCAGCAGTAGCAGAAGGATGACGCGGAGCAGCGACGAAGGAGGAATATATTAAGGCCAGGGTCCAGCATCCCCATCAGCGACTCTAGATTTAATGTGGCTTCAAAACTTGTTCTCGTCCTCCGAGTCACCGTCCTCCTGTTCCTGATTTGCGTGCGCCCTTGTCGTTATCAATGTCGTCGTCGTTGTTTATGTCGCCGTCCTCATCGTGTTTCTCGCCGTCCACCCTCCTACGCAACCTCATCGTCCTCCCTTCTCCTCCGCATCCTCATGCCGTTCCTCCTACTTCTCGCCGTTACTTTCCTCCTCCTCCTCCTCTTTATCATCCTTCTCATCATCGTGCTCCTGATGCTCTTCCTCATCTGGGTTCTCCTCGCCCCTCCTCGTACTCAAAGTTATCCTTCTTGCCTTCATATTTCTCCTTTCGCCGGAGATTTCCTCAACATATATATATTCTGGCCTGGCGCTCCCGCCTGAGACGTCCTTCCACATGAATCAGAAATCCGGCTCTCGCCTCGGCACGGTTAACTGCCCCCTCGGGCCAAGGGCGGTTGAACCCCTCCTGGAAGACGACTCGATAACTAGTCGTGTGGTCCTGGCACGTCTGGGAGCCCTTTTGCGAGGATGTCTCAGGCGAACGGGTTGGGCCACCTAGCGCGCCACATCTCGGAGCCCAGCGTTGCGAAAAGGTCTCAGGCGAAACTGGCCGGGCTACCTCAATTCAGGGCATCCTTGAACCTGGCCAGACCACCTCGCGCAGCGTCTCTGAGGCTGGAGTTGCGAGGATGCCTCAGGCGAAGCGCGCCGGCCAACCTCGCGCGCGGCATCTCTGAACCCAGAATTGCGAGGATGTCTCGGGGAAAGTTGGCCAGACTTTCGCGCGCGGCATGGAGGAACCCAGAATTCCGAGGATGTCGGAGGCGAAAATGGTTAAACCACCCTGCGCGCGACATCTAGGAGCCCAGAGTTGCGAGGATACCTCAGGCGAAACTGGCTGGACCACCTCGCGCCTGGCATCTCGGAGACCCGAGTTGCGAGAATGTCCCAAGCGAACTGGGCCGGACCACCTCAAGTCAGGGCATATCTGAGTTTGGAGTTGCGGAAATGTTTCAAGCGAATCGGGCCAGACCAAATCAGGTCAGAGCATCTCCAATCCCAGAGCTGCGATGATGTCTCGGGCGAGAATGTCTGGACCGTTTCGTGCGCGGCATGTCTGAGTCTTAACCCAGAACTGCAAGGGTGTCTCAGGCAAAATGGGCCAGACCACCTCGCGAAAGGCATTTCTGAGCCCAGAGTTGCGAGGATATCTCAGTCGAAACGGGCTGTACCACATCAAGTCAGTGCGTATCTGAGCCCAGTGTTGCGAGGATGCTCACGCGAGCCCGGCCGCACCATCTCGCGCACGGCATCTAAGCCCAGAGTTGCGAAGATATCTCAGGCGGAACTGGCCAGATCACCTGGCGCATGGCATCTGGGAGCTCAAATTTGCGGCGGAGATGTCTCAGGCGAAACTGACCAGGTCACCTCAGGTTCAGGCATCTCTGAGGCCAGCGTCGCGAGAATGTCCGAGGCAAAATTGTCTGGTTCACCTCGCGCGCGGCATGTCTGAGCCCAGACTTGCGAGGATGTCTAAGGCGATTTGGACTGGACCTGCTCAGGTCACGACATCTCTTAGCCCAGAGTTGCAAGGATGCCTATGGCTTCCACTGTAGGGGCCAGCGAGCCTCGCAAAGTCACCGACCTCGGTGATCGGTGACCTGCCAGGGCCTCCAAAAAGCCTCGCGAGGTCACCGACGTCGGCGACCTCCCGGGGCCCTCAACGGGCCTCGCGAGGTCACCGACCTCGGTGACTTGCTGGCGCCTCCAGCGAGCCACGCAAGGTCACTGGCCTGTGTTCGATATACGGTCACATGCCGGGGGGTCCAAAGAGCCTTGCAAGGTCTCAGTGACATGCCGGGGCCTTCAACGGGCCCCATGAGGACACCCACCTCGGAGACCTTCGGGCTTTCAGCGGGCTTCGCAAGGCCACCGGCCTGGGTTTGAGACTAAGTGACCTGCCAGGGGCTCCAAAGAGCCTCGCAAAATCACCGACCTCGGTGACCTCCCGGGGCCCTCAACGGGCCTCGCGAGGTCACCGACCTCGGTGACCTGCCCGGGCCTCCAGCGGGCCACGCAAGGTCACCAGCCCGTGTTTGACATGCGGTGGCCTGCCAGGAGTTCCAACTAGCCTCGCAGGGTCACGGACCTCGGTGACCTTCCGTGGCCTTCAACGGGCCTCGGGCCTCCAACGGGCCTCGCAAGGTCACCGTCCTGTATTCGGCATTCGGTGGCCCGCCCAGGCCTCCAAAGGGCCTCGCGAGGTCACCAACCTCGGTGACCTGCCGGGGCCTCGGCATCGTCGTCATCGTCGTCGTCGCCGTCGTCGTCGTCGTCGCCCCCGTCGTCTTCGTCGTCGCCGCCGTCGCCGCCGCCGTCGTCGTCGATCGTCGCACTATAGAACCATTCTCGCGCGCTGGACACTGGACACCGGATACCAGACACCGGACACTTGACACCCGACACCGGGCCTTGGACACCGGGCACCGGGCATCGGGCACCGGACCCTGGACAACGGACACCAGACACTGGACACCGGGCACCGGACACATGACATTGGACACCGGACACCGGACACCGGACTCTGGACACCGGCCCCGGACGTCGATGATGATGTTTATGTTGGTGTTGATGGCGACTACGGTAATGAGTGCGATGGATGCAGACGACGACGACGACGACGGTGATGATGATTACGGTGATGACGAAGCTGTCAATGAAGTTGACCATGCCATGATGATGATGAGGACGATGATGATGACGACGATGATGATGATGACGATAAGGATGTCGGTGGTGATGATGGTGATGATGGTGATGATGATGGTGGTGGTGGTAGTAGTGATGATGGTGATGGTAGTGATGATGGTTATGATGGTGATGATGACGATGGTGATGACGGTGATGATGGTGATGGTGATGATGGTGATGATAATGACGATGACCATGCTGGTGATGATTATGATGATGTTGATGCCGCTGCTGACGATCATAGCGAGTATTACGCTCTGATGACTGTGAAGGTGGGGGAGGAGGAGGAGGAAGAGGGAGGAGGAGGAGACGAGGAGAAGGAGGCGGAGGAGGAGGAGGACGGGTCGTCGTCGCGGTCTTCGTCGTCGTCGTCGCCTTCATCGTCGTCGTCGTCGTCGTCGTCCTTCATCGTCGTCGTCGTCGTCGTCCTCGCCCTCGTCGTTTTCGTCTCCCTCGTCGCCCTCGCAGAGGTCCAGCAAGACAGATTGAACACTATTTAAATGTCCCGCCCAGACCGACCCGCCCGCCCGTTAGGGTCCGCCCGCCGGACCCGATCCGCCCGTTAGGACACGCGCGTGCCAACTCGATGATGTTTCCTACTTTAATGTCCCGCCCGCCCGACCCGACCCGTCCGTTACGGTCCACCCGCCGGTCCGGCACGCCCGTTGGGGCCCGCTCCTGCTGCTCCTCATCCTCCTGATCATCTTCCACTCTTCCTCCTCCTCCTCCTCCTCCTTCTCCCCGTCCACCTCCTCCTCATCCTCCTTCCCCTCCTCCTCATCCTCTCCATTCCCCCTCATCATCATCATCATCATCATCATCATCATCATCATCATCATCATCATCATCATCATCATCATCATCATCATCATCATTCTGCTGCTGTTCCTCCTCCCCATATTCCTCCTCTTTCTCTACCTCCCCCTCTTTTTCATCATCGCCATCATCATCATCATCATCCTGCTGCTCCTTACTTCTCCTCCTCATCCTCATTCTCCTCATCCTGCTGCTGCTGCATCCTTGTCCTGCTGCTTGTCCTCCTGCTCATCATCGTCATTGTAATCATATAGTTCTTCCTCATCATCCTCATCATCCTCCTCAATATCCTCCTCCTTCTCCGTCTCCTCATCCTCCTCATCATCTTCAGCCTCATTCTCTTGATTCCCCTCCTTATCCACCCCTTCCTTATCCTCCCCCCCATCCTCCTCATCCTCCTCAACCCCCTCCTCCACCTCAACATCCGCCTCCTCGTCCTCCTGCTGCTTATCCTCATCCTCATTATGATTTTTGGTACCCTCCTCCTCCTCATCACCATCATCATCCTCATCCTCCTGCTGCTGCTGCTCCTCCCCCGCCTCATGCTCTGCAACTGACGCCAGACACCGGACACCGGACACCAGGCGCCCGGACAGGGGCACCGAACACGAGACTCCGGACACAGGACAACGGACACCATACACCAGACACCGGACACCGGACGCCAGATGCCAGACGCCGGACGCTGGACGCCGGTCGCCGGACATTGGAAACAGGACACCGGACACCGGACGCCGGACGCCAGACGCCGGACGCCGGACGCTGGACGCCGGACACCGCAAGGATCGTGCATGCCTTCGTCGTCTCAGTCGTCGTCGCCCTCGTCGTCGTCGTCGTCGTCGGCGTCGTCGCCCTCGTCGTCGTCGTCGTCTTCATCGTCGTCTTTATCGTCTTTGTCGTCGTCGTCGCCCTCGTCGTCGTCGTCGCCCTCGTCGCCGTCGTCGCCCTGGTCGTCGTCGTCGTCGTCGTCTTCGTCGACGCAGTAGTAGTCGTCTTCGTCGTCGTCGCCGTCGTCTTCGTCATCGTCGTCGTTGTTGTCGCCTTCGTCGTCGTCGTCTTCGTCGTCTTCTCCATCGAAGCAGTCGTCGTCGTCGCCCCCGTCGTCGTCGTCGTCGTCGTCGTTTTATCGTCGTCGTCGTCGTCGTCGCCCTCGTCGTCGTAATCGTAGTCGTCGTCGCTGCCGTCGTCGTCGTCGTCCCTCGTCGTCGTCGTCGTCGCCGTCGTCGTCTTTATCGTCGTCGTCATCGTCTTCGTCGTCGTCGCGGCTGTCGTCGTCGTCGTCGTCCTCGTCGCCGCCATCGACCTCGACATCGTCATCGTTGTCGTCGCCTTCGCTCTCCGGGGACCCCCACCCATAGGAGAAGTCCAGCTGGACTTGTCCTGTGGGTGGGGTGTTTGGCTCTCCGGCGACCCCCACCCATAGGAGAAGCCCAGCTGGACTTGTCCTATGGGTGGAGTGCTTGGCTCTCCGGCGACCCCCACCCATAGGAGAAGTCCAGCTGGACTTGTCCTATGGGTGGGGTGCTTGGCTCTCCGGCGACCCCCAACCATAGGAGAAGTCCAGCTGGACTTGTCCTATGGGTGGGGTGCTTGGCTCTCCGGCGACCCCCACCCATAGGGGAAGTCCAGCTGGACTTGTCCTATGGGTGGGGTGCTTGGCTCTCCAGCGACCCCCACCCATGGGAGAAGTCCAGCAGGACTTCTCCTATGGGTGGTTTGCTTGGACTCCGGCGACCCCCGCCCATAGAGAAGTCCAGCTGGACTTGTCCATGTGTGGGGTGTGCGTTGCCCCTCTCCGCGACCCCACCCATAGGAGAATCCAGCTGGACTTGTCCTAAGGGTGCTTTGCTCTCCGGCGAACCCCCACACCCCACCCAATAGGAGAAGTCCAGCTGGACTGATCCTAATGGGTAGGGTGCTATTTTCGCTCAAACGCGAAAACTAATCCTAAATTTCTCCAGGGGGGGGGGTCCCAGACCCCCCCCCCCCATAGGATAAGTCCAGCTAACTTCCCCCTAATGGGGGGGGGGGTCTGGGGCCCCCCCTCCCCATAGCATTATCCCATTAAAAAAAAGGGGGGGGATCGCCTAACACAAGGAATCAATATGTGAGGGCGATCCCCCCTAGGACCCTATGGGGGGGGGGTTCCACAGACCCCCACCCCCCCACATGAGGAAGAAGTCTAGCTGAACATCCTCCTATGGGGGGGGGGGGGTCATGGGACCACCCCCCCCCCATAGGAGAAATTTCGCTTGCTTTTAGCGCTGAGCGAAAAGCACCCCACCCATAGGACAAGTCCAGCTGGACTTCTCCTATGGGTGGGGGGGGGGTCGCCGGAGAGCCAAACACCCCACCCATAGGACAAGTCCAGCTGGACTTCTCCTATGGTGGAGTCGTCCGGAGAGCCAAAGCACCCCTCCCATTATACGGACAAGTCAGCTGGACCTCTCCTATGGTGGGGGGTTGCCGAGAGCCAGCCAAGCAAACCACCCATAGGACAAGTCCAGCTGGACTTCTCCTATGGGTGGGGGTCGCCGGAGAGCCAAACAAGTCCAGCTGGACTTCTCCTATAGGAGTGGGGGTGCCCGGAGAACCAAGCACCCCAACCATAGGACAAGTCCAGCTGGACTTGTCCTATGGGTGGGGGTCGCCGGAGAGCCAAGCACCCCACCCGTAGGACAAGTCCAGCTGGACTTCTCCTATGGGTGGGGCTCGCCGGAGAGCCAAGCACCCCACCCATAGGACAAGTCCAGCTGGACTTCCCCTATATGGGTCGGGGTTGCCAGAGAGCCAAGCACCCCACCCATAGGACAAGTCCAGCTGGACTTCTCCTATGGGTGGGGGTCCCCGGAGAGCCGAGCACCCCACCCAAGTCCAGCTGGACTTCTCCTATGGGTGGGGGTCGCGGGAGAGCCAATACGACAAGTCCAGCTGGACTTCTCCTATGGGTGGGGGTCGCCGGAGAGCCAAGCACCCCACCCATAGGACAAGTCCAGGTGGACTTCTCCTATGGGTGCGGGTCGCCGGAAAGCCAAGCACCCCACCCATAGGACAAGTCCGGCTGGACTTCTCCTATGGGTGGGGGTTCCTGGAGAGCCGAGCACCCCACCCATAGGACAAGTCGAGCTGGACTTCTCCTATGGGTGGGGGTCGCCGGAGAGCCAATAGGACAAGTCCAGCTGGACTTCTCCTGGACTTTTCCTATGGGTGGGGGTCGCCGGAGAGAGAAGGCGACGACGACGACGACGACGTCGAGGACGATGGCGGCGACGACGACGACGACGATGATGACAGCGGCGACGACGACAACAACAGCGGCGACGACAACGTCGCCGACGACGACGACGACGACGAAGACGGCGACGACGAGGACGACGACGACGGCTTTGAAAGCGACGACGATGACGAGGACGACGACGACGACAAGGACGACAAAGATTACAACGACGACGACGACGAAGGCGACGAGAACGACGACGACGACGATGACGACGACGACGACGACGACGGCAGCGGCGGCGGCGACGACGACTACGACTACGACGACGACGCCGACAACGACGACAACGCTGAGGGCGACGATGACGACTACGACGACGACGACGCCGCCGACGACGACGACCATGGCGACAACGACGACGAGGGCGACGAGGGCGACGACGACGACGAGGGCGACGACGACGACGGCTTCGAAAGCGACGACGACGAAGACGACGAAGTCGACGACAACGACGTCGACGAAGACGACGCCGACGACGACGAAGACGACTACTACTACGTCGACGAAGACGACGACGTCTACGATGACTACGCTGACGACGAGGTCGAGTAAGACGACGATGACGACGACGACGAGGGCGACGACGACGACGACGAAAGCGACGGCGACGACTCGACGACGACGACGATGACGACGAAGACGACGACGACGGCGAGGGCGACGACGACGACGACGACGACGACGACAAAGACGACAACGACGACGCGACGAGGCGACGACGCTGACGACGACGACGACGAAGACGACGATGGAGACGACGACTGCGACGACGAAAGTATGGACGATTCTTGCGGTGCCCGGTGACACGTGTCCAGTGCCCTGTGTCCGGTGTCCGGCGTCTGGCGTCCAACATCCGGCGTCCGGTGTCCGGTTTCCGGTGTCCGGTGTCTGGTGTCCGGTGTCTGGCGTCCGGCGTCCGGAGTCTGGAGTCTGGCATTTGGCGTCCGGTGTCTGGTGTCTGCTGGTGTCCGTTGTCCGGAGTCCGGTGTCCCGAGTCCGGAGTCCGGTCCCGTGTCCGGTGTCCAGTGTCTGGCTTCAGTTGCAGAGCATGAGGCCGGGGAGGAGGAGCAGCAGCAGCAGAAGGATGAGGATGATGATGGTGATGATGAGGAGGAGGAGGAGGAGGATAACGGATAACAGTAATCAGAATGAGGATGAGGGTAAGCAGCAGGAGGATGAGGGGGAGGAGGAGGCTGAGGTGGAGGAGGGGGTTGAGGAGGATGAGGAGGACGGGGGGAGGATGTGGAAGGGGTGGATAAGGAGGGGAATCAGGAGAATGAAGATGAAGATAATGAGGAGGATGAGAAGACGGAGAAGGATGAGGATGTTGAGGAGGATGATAAGGATGATGAGGGGGAGCTATATGATTAGAATGACGATGATGAGCAGGAGGAGGACAAGCAGCAGGACGAGGATGCAGCAGCAGCAGGATGGCAGCATAAGGAGTATGAGGAGGGGGATCAGGATGAGGAGGGGAAGGAGCAGCAGGAGGATGATAATGATGGCGATGATAAAGAGAAGGGGGAGGTAGAGGATGTGGAGGATGATGAGGATGGGGAGGAGGAAGAACAGCAGCATAATGAGGATTATGATGATGAGGATGAGGGGGAATGAAGAGGATGACGAGGGGGAGGAGGAGGAGGAGGTGGATGGGGAGAAGGAGGAGGAGGGGGAGGAGGAGGAGGAGTGGGGGGATGATCAGGAGGATGAGGAGCAGCAGGAGCGGGCCCCAACGGGCGCGTCGGGTCGGGCGGGCGGACCCTAACGGGCGGGTCTGGTCGGGCGGGCGGGACATTAAAGTAGGAGACATCATCGAGTTGGCACGCGCGTGCCCTAACGGGCGGGTCGGGTCCGGCGGGCGGACCCTAACGGGCGGGCGGGGCGGGTCGGTCGGGGCGAGACATTAAAATAGTGTTCAATATGTCTTGCTGGACCTCCGCGAGGGCGACGAGGGAGACGAAAACGACGAAGGGGTCGGCGACGACGACGACGACGATGAAGGCGACGACGACGACGACGACGATGAAGGCGACGACGACGACGATGAAGGCGACGACGACGACGAAGACCGCGACGACGACCCGTCCTCCTCCTCCCTCTTCTTCCTCCTCCTCCTCCACTTTATCAGTCAGCAAAAGCATAATATTCGCTATGATCATCAGCAGCGACATCACAAACATCGTAACAATCAACATCGTCATCGTCATCATCGTCATTACCATCACCATCATGGTCAACTTCATTGTCAACTTCGTCACCATCATAATCATATCACCGTCGCCGTCTGCATCGTCACGACCAACGTCACTATCAACATCGCAATCATCACCGTAGTCGTCATCGACGCCAACATAAACATCACCATCAATGTCCGGGTCCGGTGTCCGGTGTCCGGTGCCCGCTGCTTGGTGTCCAGTGCCCGGTGTCCGGTGTCCAGTGTTCGATGTCCGGTGTCCAGCGCGCGAGAACCGTTCTATAGTGCGACGACGACGACGACGACGGCGGCGGCGGCGGCGACGGCGACGACGACGACGACGACGACGACGACGGCCATGACGACGACGACGGCCATGACGACGATGACGACTATGCCCGTTTGAGGCCCCGGCAGCCGTTGTTGACCTCGCGAGGCCCTCCGGAGGCCTGGGCAGGTCACCGAATGTCGAACACAGGACGGTGACCTTGCGAGGCCCGTTGGAGGCCCAGGCAGGTCACCGAGGTCGGTGACCTCGCGAGGCCCGTTGATGGCCCCAGCAAGTCACCGAGGTCGGTGGCCTTGCGAGGCCCGTTGATGGCCCCAGCAAGTCACCGAGGTCGGTGGCCTTGCGAGGCCCGTTGAAGGCCCTGGCAGGTCACCGAGGTCGGTGACCTTGCGAGGCTCGTTGGACCCCCGGCAGGCCACCGCAAATCGAACACAAGCCGGTGACCCTGCGAGGTCCGCTGGAGGCCCTGGCAGGTCACCGAGGTCGGTGACCTCGCGAGGCCCGTTGAAGGCCCCGGCAGGGTACCGAGGTCGGTGACTTTGCGAGGCCCTTTGGAGCTTCCGGCAGATCACCGAGACTTAAACCCAGGCTGGTGACCTTGCGAAGCCCGCTGGAGGCCCGGGAAGGTCACCGAGGTGGGTGACCTAAAGGGGCCCTTTGAAGGCCCCGCATGTCACCGAGACCTTGCGAGGTTCTTTGGGCCCCCTGGCAGGCCACCGTATATCGAACACAGGCCGGTGACCTTGCATGGCCCGCTGGAGGCCCCAGCAGGTCACCGAGGTCGGTGACCTCGCGAGGCCCGTTGATGGCCGCGGCAGGTCCCCGACGTCGGTGACCTCACGAGGCCTCTTGGAGGCTCTGGCAGGTCACCGATCACCGAGGTCGTTGACCTTGCGAGGCCCGCTGGCCCCTACAGTGGAAGCCAGAGGCATCCTCGCAACTCTGGGCTCAGAGATGCCGTGACCTGAGCAGGTCCAGCCCAAATCGCCTGAGACATCCTCGCAACTCTGGGCTCAGACATGCCGCGCGCGAGGTGATCCAGCCAATATTGCCTCACACATTCTCGCCACTCTGGCCTCAGAGATGCCTGAACCTGAGGTGGCCTGGCCCGTTTCGCCTGAGACATCTTCCAACTCTGAGCTCCGATATGCTATGCGCCAGGTAGTCTTGCCAACTCCGCCCGAGATGGTGCGGCCGGGCTCGCCTGAGCATCCTCGCAACACTGGGCTCTGGTACGCCCTGGCTTGATGTGGTATGGCCCATTTCGCCTGAGATGTCCTCGCAACTCTGGGCTCAGATATGCCGCGCGCGAGGTGGTCTGGCCCATTTTGCCTGAGACACCCTTGCAATTCTGGGCTCAGACTCAGACACTCCGCGCACAAAGCGGACCGGCCATTCTCGCCCGAGACATCGTCGCGGCTCTGGGATTGGAGATGCTCTGACATGAATTGGTCCGGCCCGATTCGCTTGAAACATCCTCGCAATTCCAATCTCAGATATGCCCTGACCTGAGGTGGTCCGGCCCAGCTCGCCTGGGACATTCTCGCAACTCTGGTCTTCGAGATGCCAGGAGCGAGGTGGTCCAGCCAGTTTCGCCTGAGGTATCCTCGCAACTCTTGGCTCCCAAGTGTCGCGGGCGCGGTGGTTTTGCCATTTTCGCCTGCGAGATCCTCGCAACTATGGGCTCCACCATGCCGCGCGCGATGTGGTCTGGCCAACTTTGCCTGAGACATCCTCGCAACTCTGGGCTGATATATGCTCTGACCTGAGGTGGTATGGCCCGTTCCGCCCGAGACATTTTCGCAACTCCGGGCTCAGACGTGCCGCGCGCGAGGTTGGCTGACGCGCTTCGCCAGAGACTTCCTCGCAACACCAGGCTCAAATGCTGCTCGCGAGGTGGTCTGGCCAGATTCTCTTGTGGCATCATTGCATTTCCAGGCTCAGAGATGCCCTGACTTTAGGTAGCCTGGCCTGTTTCTCCTGAGACATCCTCGCTACTTTGGGCTCTGAGATGTGGCCCGCTAGGTGACCCAGCCTGCTCGCCTGAGACATCCTCGCAACTGGGTTCCCAGACGGGGCAGGACCAAACAACCAGTTTGATTACACTGCTGTTATCGCATCGTCCTCCAGGAGGGGATTCAAGCGCCCCTGGCCCGAGTGGGCAGTTAGCTGGCGCCGAGGCGAGAGCAGGACTTCTGTGTCAGTTGGAAGGGCGTCTCAGGCGGGAGCGCTAGGCCGGAATAAATGTTGAAGAAATCTCCAACGAGAGGATAAATATGAAGGCAAGGAGGAAAACCCAGAGTACGATGAGGGGCGAGGAGAGACATGATGAGGAAGAGCATCAGGGGCACGACGACGAGAATGATGATAAAAAGGAGAAGGAGGAACAAAACGGCGAGAAGAGAGAGGAACGGCATGAGGAGGCGGAAGAAAGTGAGGACGATGAGGTTGCGTGGGCGGGTAGGCGGCAAGAAACATGATGATGAGGACGGCGACAACAACGACGACGACAGTGATCACGAGACGGGCGCATGCCAACCAGGAACAGGATGACGATGATTCGGAGGACTCGCGAACAAGCTTTGAATCAACGTTGGATTTAACAATTCTGCTGGGGATGCTGGCCCCTGGCTATCACTTATTCATCATGTGTTGCTGCTCCGCGCCCTCCTCCTCCTTGTCCTGGTCCTCCTTCTGCTACTGCCCCTCTTCCATCCCCAATCCTCCCCCCGCTGCTCCTCCAACTCCTGCTCTTTTCTCACGTCTCACTCCCCGTCCTTCTCCTCACTTATTGTTCCTCACTTTCTACGATTGTCCGAGGAAGAAGTACAGAGGATCAGGGGACATAAAAAGCACTGTGCATCAGAAGGCAGAGGCAGATAAACAGGAGGATGGATATGATAAAGATGATGGTAGTCGTCATCATGTGGATCTCACTGATGGCGACGATCCACCGATCATGGCGACTGCAATATATGCCAGCGGCATCGGCGCTCACGGTGACGACGACAACGATTGGAATGACGGCTCATGATGTCGATTGCGAGGGTGACTGTGACGGTGGGCATGATGGCGACGGTGATGATGACGATGACGACGGCGATGATGACGATGCTGTTGATGATGATGACGATGATTATTATGGTGGCGTTGCCGATGATGATGCTGTCGTCGATGATGATGACGAGGGTCCTGATGATGACGACGACGGCGACGACTACGACGACGACGAATCGGATGAACGGGCGGCCGCCCGCCGCGGCAGAGGCGAACGGCCGGCCGAGGCCGCGGCGAACGCCCAAGATCCACACTGTGGCCTCTGCTGAAAGAAGGCCTGCGCTGCAGAGCTCTTCTCAGCAGGGGCGCCCGGGTGCCTCTGCAGAGAGGGCGCGGGTCTGCCTCCGGGATCGTCGGCTGGGCTTGCTGAGACGACGCCCCCCAAATGGAGCTTGTCTCATCAGATCCAGACGACGATCCCAGGGTCAGACCCACTTCCTCTCAGCAGGGGCACCCGGGTGCCCCTGCTGAGAAGACCCCTGCAGCGCAGGCCTCATCTCAGCACAGGCCGCCTTGTAGATCTTAGGCGTTCGCCGCACCACGTCTGCTGAGAACGCGTAGGACGCGGCGAACGCCTAAGACCCAAGGGGCAGGAAGCGCGATCGGAAGCGAAACGCTTTTGGTGTTGGCTGTATCTTCTGCTGAGATACCGATGCCGATCATGGCCCGGTGCCGGTACCGATACCGGCATCGGTACCGGCACCAGCATCGATATCGATACCGGTACCGTCAGGCGCAGCGCCTTTCTTAGCACCAACATCAACACAATCCTTGCGGGAATTTGGAGGAAAAGGGGGGAGCGGGGAGGGAACATGAGGACGAGGAGGAGAGCCTGCAAGGAGGAGCAAGAGGGGTTGGGGGGGATATGGAGGAGGCAGCAGCAGGAGGACCAGGACAAGGAGGAAGACGAGGCGGAGAAGCAGCACCAACAGACCGATTATAGCCTCAGTCCAGCATCCCCAACAACGATTTTGAGGCAGGATGGCTCCACATATTGCTGATTTGCCTGCGCCCTTGTCGCCATCACTGTCGTCGTCATTGCTGACATCGTCCTCATTGCCATACTTCTTGCCCTCCCCCCCTCCCACGCATCCCTCCTGCTCTTTCTCCTCCCACTCCTTCTCCTCCCCCGACTCATTCCATTCCTCATTATCCTCGTCGTTATTATTCCCCCTTCTCTTCTTCTCCTCATTCTCGTCATCGTGCTCCTGCTGCTCTTCCCCTGGTTCTTCTCGCCCCTCGTACTCCTGGTTCTCCTCTTCGCCCTCCAAGTTCTCCTCTCGCTGAAGATGTCAACATGTACTAACTAAAGCATGGCGCCCCCCCGCCTGAGACTTCCTTCCACATGACTCAGAAATCATGCTCTCGCCTCGGCGCCGGCTAACTGTTCCCTCGGGGCAGGGGCGCCTGGGCCCCTACTGGGGCACAATTCGGCATCAGCAGGGTACTGTAACAGGTAGCTTGTGCCTGGCCCCGTCTGACTCCTCCCCCCCACCCCTGGGAGCCCAGTTGTGAGGATGTCCCAGGCAAACTGACCGGACTACCTCGCGCGCTGAATCTCGGAGCGAGTCCAGACTTGCGAGGAGGTCTGAAGCGAAATTGGCCCGACCCCAGAGTTCCGAGGATGGATCAGGCGAATCTGGCCCGAGAACCTCGAGCGCATCATCTCTGAGCCCGGAGTTGCGGGGACGCATCAAGCGAAATTGGCCAAACGACCTCAGGCGCGGCATGTCTGAGCCCAGAGTTGCGAAGACGTCTCAGACGAAATTGGCCAGGCCACCTCAAGTCAGGAACATCTCGAAGCCCAGAGTTGCGAGGATGTCTCAGGCGAACCGGACCGGACAACCTCGCGCGTCGCAACTTCGAGCCTAGAGTTGTGAGGATGTCTCGGGCGATACGGGCCAGATCACCTCAGGCCACAACAATTCAATTCTGATACCAGAGTTGCGAGGATGTCTCAGGCGAAATCGGCCAGACCACCTCGCGCGCGGCATCTCTGAACCTGGAGTTGCGAGGATGTATCAGGCGGAACGGGCTGGACCAGCTTAGGTCAGAGTAAATCTGAGCCCGCGCGCGACATCTTGCAGCCCAGAGACGTCGCATGCAAAAACCGCCGGACCACTTCGCACGCGGTCTCTCGGAGCCAAGAGTTGCGAGGACGTGTGAGGCGAGTTTGGCTGGACCACCTCGCGCCTGGCAACTCGGATCCCAGAATTGCGGGCATGCCCCGGGCGACCTGGGCCGGACCAATTCAGGTCAGGGCATATATAGGCCAAGAGTTGCGAGGATGTCCAGGGCGAATCAGACCAACTCAGGTCAGAGCATTTCCGATCCCAGAGGTGCAAGGATGCCTCTGGCGAAAATGGGCCAGACCACCTCGCGAAAGGTATATCTGAGCCAAGAGTTGTGAGGATGTCTCAAGCGAAATGGGTCGGACCACATCAAGCCAGGACATATATATACATATATATATATATGAGCCCAGAGTTGCGAGGATCCTCAGGCGAGCCGGGCCGCACCTCTTCACGCGCGGCATCTAGGAGCCCAGACTTGCGAAGATGTCTCAGGCTAAATTGACCAGACCACCTCGCGCGCGGCATCTCGCAGAGTTGGGAGGACATCTCATGCGAGAATGTCTGAAGTAGAATTGTCCAGATCACCTCGCGCGCGGCATGTCTGAGCCTAGAGTCGTGAGGATGTCTAAGGCGAAGCGGGCTGGACCTACTCAGGGTAGGGGCATATCTGAGCCCAGAATTGCGAAGATGGCGAAACGGACCGGACCACTTCGCGCGTGGCATCTTGGATTCCAGAGTTGCGAGGATGTATCAGGCGAAATGGGCCAGGCCATCTTGCCCCCGGCAACGCGGAGCCCAGAGTTGCGACGATCTCTCAACGCAATGTAATGCAGTGCCATGGGAAGTGACGCACCAGAAATGCAATGCCATGCGTTGTAATGCAATGCCATGCAATGCAACGCAAAGGCCCTCCATGCAATGGGAACAGACAGTGGCTTCCACTGCGTGAGATGCGGGATAGAGATAGAGAGGTAAAGGAGGAGCACGGAGGAGGAGGTGTAGTTGTTTTTCCAGAGCTCCCCATGCAGCTTGGCATGAACCACTGTGCAACACCAGTAGCAGGAGGCAGGGCTGGCAACAGGATCAAGCAAACGAAGCGCATTTAGCATGCCAGAAGCTCACTAAGCAGGAAGAGGACGCTTTCGGCGACGGCGGCGGCGACGACGACCGACGACGACGGCCGCCGAAGGCCGCCGAGGCAGAGGAGGAGGAGGAGGAGGAGTCGGAGGAGGAGGAGGAGGAGAAGGAGGAGGAGGAGAAGGAGGAGGAGGAGGAGGAGGAGAGGGAGGAGGAGGAGGAGAGGGAGAGGAGTGACAAGAGAGATGGGAGTAGGAGGAAGGAGGAGGAGGAGGAGGAGGAGGAGGAGTGAGAGGAGGAGGAAAGAAGGAGGGAGTGGAAGGACGTGACATAAGAGGAAAGGATGGGGAGGAGGACAGGAGGAGGAAGTGGAGGAGGAGGAGGAGGACGAGGAGGATGACGAGAAGAAAAACAGGACCAGCAGCAGGAGGCGGAGCTGGCAACAGGATCAAGCACATCGGGAGCCCACTTAGCAGAACAGAAGCCCACTTAGCAGGAACACGACTTAGATGGAAAGAGAGAGAGAAAGAGCCAGGGAGAGAAACAGAGGATATACACTATCTATATATATATAGAGAGAGAGAGAGAGAGAGAGAGAGGGAGAGAGAGAGAGAGAGCGAGAGAGAGAGAGAGAGCGAGAGAAGAGAGAGTGGATATTGAGAGAAGAGAGAGAGAGATGTGAGTAGTACGAGTGAGAGTGAAAGAAGGAGGTGAGATGAGGGTCATTGAAGAGAGAGAAAATATATAGTTGAAAAGAGAGAGAGAGAGAGAGAGAGAGAGAGAGAGAGAGAGAGAGAGAGAGCGAGATACATCACACATGATACATTGAGTCAGTCAGAGAGGCCGATACACATGCCACTCCAAGGTAAGCAAGTGTGTGTGTGTGCTTCATAAATGTGAACTTTGTAGTTATTAGTTGTATATGTGTGTATTTTATATATAGATATGTATGTATGTATGCATGCATGCATGCATACATACATGCATGCATGCATGCATGCATGTATGTATGTATGTATGGATGTGTGTATATATGTATGTATGCATGCATGTATGTATGTATGTATGCTTGTATGTATGTATGTATGTATGCATACATGCATGCATGCATGCATGTATGTATGTATGTATGTATGTTTGTATGCATGTTTGTATGTATGTATGTGTGTGTGTGTATGTATGTATGTATGTATGTATGTATATATGTATGTATGTATGTGTGTATGTATCTGTGTGTGTGTATATATGCATGCATGTATGCATGCATGTTCCCTACCTAGGCTCTGCCTAGAAGGGTTCTTACTTTATTCCCTAGCTAGGCTCTGCCTAGAAGGGTTCTTACTCGGTAAACTTAAAGGGCCGGGCAATGAGGCTCGCCCCGGGCGGTTCCCCCGGCGTCCGCCCCGCGGTTCCCCCAGGATCCCCCCGCGCCCCCTGGGTGAGCTTAGCTTAGCTTCGCTTAACTCAGCTATGCTAAGCTAAGCTAAGCTTAGCTTAGCCTAGCCTAGCCTGGCCTAGCCTAGCTTAGCTTAGCTTAGCTGAGCTTATCTCATTTTAGCTTAGCTTAACTTAGCTTACCTTAGCTTAGCTTAACTTAGCTTAGCTTAGTTGAACTTATCCCATCTTAACTTAGCTTAGCTTAGCTTATCTCATCTTAGCCTAGCTTAGCTTAGCTTAGCTATCGTAGCTTAGCTTAGCTTAGCTTAGCTAAGCTTAGCTTAGCTTATGCTGCTTTCCTAGGGGCTCCAACTCTAGGTAGGGTCGCACTGGGACAATATGCTTAAAGGGGCCGGGCAGTGGGGCTCGCCCCAGGCGGTTCCCCCGGCATCCGCCCCGCGGTTCCCCCAGTGACGTTCCCTTCGCTACGCGTTGCTTATCTCATCTTAGCTTAGCTTATTTCATCTTAGCTTAGCTTAGCTTCATCTTAGCTCAGGTTTATCTTAGCTTAGCTGACCTTCATCTTAGCTTCGCCGAGCTTTAGCATAGCAGAGCACAGCATAGCATAGCAGAGCGTAGCACAGCACATCGCAGCACAGCAGCATATCATAGCAAAGCCCAGCATAGCACAGCATAGCGCAGCATAACATAGCATAGCATAGCATAGCGCAGCACATCACAGCACAGCATAGCACCGCGCAGCATAGTATAACATAGCATAGCAGAGCATAGCATAGCACAGCAGCAAAGCAAAGGCAAAGCAACAGCAGCGACAGCAAAGCAAAGCACAAGCAACGCAAAGCAAAGCAAAGCAAAAGCAAAAGCAAAGCAAAGGAAAGGCAAAGCAAGAGCAATGTGCGACAGATGCCGAGCTGGCCTCGATAGCCTCATGCTGCATAGCATAGCGCAGCATATCGTAGCATATCATAGCATATCATAGCATAGCGTAGCATAGCATAGCATAGCGCAGCTTAACATAGCATAGTATAGCTTAGCATAGCACAGTGCAGCATGATATAGCATAG
Source organism: Prorocentrum cordatum (assembly GCA_963575745.1). Lineage (NCBI taxonomy): Eukaryota > Dinophyceae > Prorocentrales > Prorocentraceae > Prorocentrum > Prorocentrum cordatum. The sequence goes on along the minus strand of CAUYUJ010014446.1, from coordinate 103 downwards.
TTTAGCATAGCATAGCATAGCCTAGCATAACGTAGCATAGCGCAGCATAGCACAGCATATCATAGCATATCATAGCGCAGTATAGCATGGCATATCATACAAT
>CAUYUJ010014445.1:389167-404226 GCA_963575745.1 Prorocentrum cordatum | reverse complement strand
CCCCATGGGACGCACAGAGGCATACTAATACTATATGTCCTCCTTGGAGGCGCGCGTCCGACCCGAATATATAGTATACCCATCTTGTAGTATATCGTTTCCCGAGCGGTGTGGCCAGAAAGCGTCCGCCACGACGCATATACTATAAGATTTCTCGGTGTGCGCGTCGCCCCTGGGGGGCGACGCACATATAGTGTAAGTATGCGGAGGTTGTGCCGACCCCAAGTTGGGGGCCACACGCGAACCCTACCCCTACCCACCACGATGTTTGAGGGGGGAGGGTGGGCTTCACTTCGTTCGGGAGCTCCCGAGCGAAGTGAGCCCCACCCTCCCCCTCAGAAATCGTGGGGGGTAAGGGTAGGGTTCGCGTGTGGCCCCCCACCAAGAGGCTCCACCCCCCCCGACTTGGAGGGTGGCCCCAAGAAGGCAGCCATCGAGCTGCCGGAATGGAGAGCAGAGGGTCGAACCCTCAGAAGAATCCCCCGGCACGCCAAGCCGTTCAGCAGACGCACCCGAAGAAGGAAGCAAACAGGGCAGGGCTGCTCGGTAGACGCCCAAGGCCGTTTACTATAAACGCCGGTCGTCGGGTCCGGAGCGCCGAAGAAGGCACGAACGGGCTCTCCTGGCCACGGCGAGGCTCGGCCACGAAGAGAGTCCGCGACCTTTTTTTTTCTCGGTGCCAAGCTATCGTGTCGATTCGACTCTCTGCGTGTGCGTGCGAAACAAAGATGCCGCCACACACGAAGAGATTCCGCGACCTGGATCCAAGGAAGGGTCCGAAAACCGAGGCTCCTCCAGAGCCCAGGGTGTTTTTTTTTTCAGCGCCTTGACTGTAGAGCAGCAAAGCCACCCTCACGATAGCACCCCGACGAACGACGCCGCTTCGAAATCGCACTCAAGATCGAACAGGGCAGGGCTGTTCAGCAAACGCCCAGTGGGCCGCCCAGGGCCGTTTAGCAAACGCCAGTTATGAGGGGTGGGGGTGTATTCTCCCTGCATTGATAGAGGGCCCCAAGAGGGCCTCGTGGAGCCCAGTTGGGGACCCCGAGAGGAGGTCCGAACGGAGGGGTAGGACGGTGCTAGGACGGGGAGTCCGTTCCAGAAGCGTTCCCACACGCTCTAAGAGCATTCTGGACCGCTTAGTGAAGGCCGCGGCGCCCGATACATGCTCCAGAGCTTGCAGATCTGATGTGTGCTCCAGAGCCGCCGGATCTCATCGATTCTCGATTTAGCCCAACACGGTGTCATCCTCGTCCTGGCTTCGTCTGAAAGGAGGCGGCCTGGATTTAGGTCGGGCATGTCCCCCTACAGGCGGCTTTTGGACGAAAATGAAACAGTCAAAGCAATTCTCAAAAAAAACAATTCAAGAGATCGTCCCCAGACTATTTTTGGAATACTTTTCAGCATTCCGCCTGCAGAGGGACGTGCCCGACTTAAGACTGAAGACTGCACGGGCGCGGCCCCGGCAGGGAGGAAGGGCGCCTTCGCGGCGAGCACGTCCGCCTCCAGCACGCGGCCCAGGGGGCCGGAGCCCTGGAAGGGCGGCAGCCGCCCGGGGTTTCCCCGGCCCGACGGAGACGACGACGATGACGACGAGAACGAGAACGACGCTGACGATGACCACGACGGCGGCGGCGGCGCAGACGACGACGCTGACCCATCCCCCCTTCCGCCGAAGTAAATCCTCTCACCGATCAACCTTCGACCTCCCTCTTTCTCGATGCCCCGCAGCTTTTCTCACCCCGTCTTGCCTTCCTCCTCCTTACCTGCCCCTCCTGATTTGCCTGTCGAGCTCCCCCCATGTAGGTATTCGTCGTTGTGTGCTTGCTCGCTCTCTCTCTCTCTCTCTGTTCTCTCCTCCCTATCTCTCCACATACATCTATATTACTCTCTCTCTCTGTCTGTATCTCTCTCTCTCTCTCTCTTTCTTTTGTGTTCTCTCTCGCGCTCTCTATATATATATATATATATATCTTTCTCTATATGTACATCTATGTATATATCTCTGTATTTCTTCCTCTGTCTGTCTGTCTGTCTGTCTGTCTGCCTGCCTGCCTGCCTGCCTGCCTGCCTGCCTGCCTGTCTGTCTGTCTGTCTGTCTGTCTGTCTGTCTGTCTGTCTGTCTGTCTGTCTGTCTGTCTGTCTGTCTGTCTCTCTCTGTTTCTGTATCATGATACTTGTTGGTGTCTCCTGCGTTCTCTCTCTCTCTCTCGCTCTCTCTCTCTCTCTCTCTCTCCTTGCTTTTGTGCGCGCATGTGCTTCTTCACGTTGTATGTGTATATGCTCACACACATCTATATGTTATATATATATACAGACCTCTCTCTCTGTTTCGCTCTCTCTCTGTCTGTCTGTCTCTCTCTCTCTCTTCTTCTCCCTCTCCCTCCTTGGATTTTGTTGCTTCCTCTCGCTCTGTCGCGTTCTGTCTATCTCTGTCTTCTTCTCCCTCCTTCCCCGGGGGGGCGAAGGGCAGACCCCTGGGCACCCAGGGGGCAACCGGGCCCGGGCAAGGCCGCCCCACGGGGGGGGCCTACAGCAGCCCCCCGCCGGCGCGGGGCAGCAGCGCGAGGGCAGCCAGACGAAGCGGACGACGAGAGCAGTCCTCCTCCTCGTCCTCCAACTCCTCCTCTCGCGTCTCCTCTCTCGCTCTCTCCCTCTCCTCTCTCCTCCTTCTCCCCGTCTCCTCCTCGTCCTCCAACTCCTCTCACTTCTCCTCCAACTCCTCTCACTCCTCCTCTTGCTCTCTCTCGCTCCTCCTTCTCCTGCTTCTCGTCCTCCTCAGAAGGAGAGGGGGGGAGCGCGAGGCGAAACGCCGCGGGGGGCGCGGCCCGGGAGGAGAAAAGGAGGGAGGTGGGGACGCCCGAAATGGGAACGGAAAAAATGGGTACAATGCCCAACGACAAAATTTGTCCCAAACCAACAGCGGCCGCTGTTGGGAAGGCGGCCTTCTGTCTCGAATGGGCACAGGCCGCGGCGGCGCGGACAGCGAGTCCTGTCCAAAATGAACAGGAACTGCTGTTGGGCATTGTGCCCATTCTTTCCGTACCAATCTCGGGCGTCCAGAGGGAAGGGGGCTGTGGGGAAGCGGCCGGCGGGCGGTGGCTGCGGGGGTGGTCGTTGGTGTGGTCGCGGTGGTGGGCGCGGGCGCCGGAAAGTGGCCGTGGTGCGGTGCCGTCGCGGTCGTCGCGGTCGCGGTGGCGGTGCCGGTGGGTCGTCGTGGCCGTCGGGCTGGTGGTGGCAGTGGTCGTGTCGGTCGTCGTGGCCCTGGCGGTCGTGGTGGTGGTCGTCGTAGGTGTCGCCGCGGTCGCGTCTGTGGCCGCGCTAATGGTCGTCGGGCCGGCGGTGGTGGTCGCGTGGTCGGGTCATAAGTGGCACTGGTGGCGGCGGTGGTCGTAGTTGTGGTTGTGGTCGTGGTAGTGGTGGCCGGGGTCAGCTGGCCCCGTGCCCGCTTGGCCGTTCACGCCGCGCTGAGCAGCCTCTCCGCGCTGCCGAAAAACAGGCAGCGCTGGCCATGCGGTGGACATAACGCCTGGCCCCTCTCCCTTTCCGTTGTGTATTATGGCTGTTTTCTGTTGTGTTTCTCTCTCTCTCTCTCTCTCTGTCTTTCTCTCTCTCTCTCTCTCTGTATTTCTCTCTTCCCCCCTTTGCTACAGCTCTTGCTTGTTTTTCCCCACATGTTTCGTGGGGTTATGGTTTTTCTTCCCTGCCGCGGCGCACCCGCGTCTCACCTCACCTCACACCTCATCTCCTCTCTCCTCGTTCCTCTCCTCACACCTCACTCTTCCCCTCCTCTTCTACCTCTCCTCACCCGCGCTCTGCACATGCACCAACATGCACGGCAAGTACATGAGACACGCGTCTCACCCGCGTTTCTCCTCCTCATTCTTTTTCCCCACATGTTTCGTGGGGTTCTGGCTTTCTTCTTTGCCGCGCCGCACCCGCGAGCCTCACACCTCACTCTTCCCCTCCTCTTCTTCCCCCCTCCTCCGCTTGCTTCCTCCACAGCAAGGCAGAGCACAGCACAGCTCACCGCAGCACAGCACAGCACAGCACAGCACAGCACAGCATAGCACCCACACACACACACACACACATGCACGCAAGGCGTGGCAGGAGTGGCACGTTCTCGACACCACACAGGGTGCGCAGAAGGTGGTCTCTCAGCGCGGCCTCTATCCGTGACACGCTCGCAGATCGTGGCAGGAGTGGCACTTTCTCGACGCCACAGGGGGTGCGCAGAGGGTGGTCCCTCAGCGCGGCCTCTATCCGTGACACGCTCGCAGATCGTGGCAGGAGTGGCCCTTTCTCGACGCCACAAGGGGGTGCGCAGAGAGGTGGTCCCTGGGTCCTCAGCGCGGCCTCCTATCCCGGACACGCTCGCAGATCGTGGAGGAGTGGCACTCTCTCGACACCACAGGGGGGCGCAAAGGTGGTCCCTCAGCGCGGCCTCTATCCGTGACACGCTCGCAGATCGTGGCAGGAGTGGCACTTTCTCGACACCACAGAGGGTGCGCAGAAGGTGGTCCCTCAGCGCGGCCTCTATCCGTGACACGCTCGCAGATCGTGGCAGGAATGACACTTTCTCGACACCACAAGGGGGTGCGCAGAGGGTGGTCCCTCAACGCGGCCTCTATCCGTGACACGCTCGCAGATCGTGGCAGGAATGGCCACTTTTCTCGACACCACAGGGGGTGCGCAGAGGGTGGTCCCTCAGCGCGGCCTCTATCCGTGACACGCTCGCAGATCATGGCACGAGTGGCACTTTCTCGACACCACAGGGGGTGCGCAGAGGGTGGTCCCTCAGCGCGGCCTCTATCCGTGACACGCTCGCAGATCGTGGCAGGAGTGGCACTTTCTCGACACCACAGGGGGTGCGCAGAGGGTGGTCCCTCAGCGCGGCCTCTATCCGTGACACGCTCGCAGATCGTGGCAGGAATGGCACTTTCTCGACACCACAGGGGGTGCGCAGAGGGTGGTCCCTCAGCGCGGCCTCTATCCGTGACACGCTCGCAGACCGTGGCAGGAGTGGCACTTTCTCGACACCACAGGGGGTGCGCAGAGTGTGGTCCCTCAGCGCGGCCTCTATCGGTGACACGCTCGCAGATCGTGGCAGGAGTGGCACTTTCTCGACACCACAGGGGGTGCGCAGAGGGTGGTCCCTCAGCGCGGCCTCTATCCGTGACATGCTCGCAGATCGTGGCAGGAGTGGCACTTTCTCGACACCACAGGGGGTGCGCAGAGGGTGGTCCCTCAGCGCGGCCTCTATCCGTGACACGCTCGCAGATCGTGGCAGGAGTGGCACTTTCTCGACGCCACAAGGGGTGCGCAGAGGGTGGTCCCTCAACGCGGCCTCTGTCCGTGACACGCTCGCAGATCGTGGCAGGAGTGGCACTTTCTCGACACCACAGGGGGTGCGCAGAGGGTGGTCCCTCAGCGCGGCCTCTATCCGTGACACGCTCGCAGATCGTGGCAGTAGTGGCACTTTCTCGACACCACAGGGGGTGCGCAGAGGGTGGTCCCCCAGCGCGGCCTCTATCCGTGACACGCTCGCAGATCGTGGCAGGAGTGGCGCTTTCTCGACACCACAAGGGGTGCGCAGAGGGTGGTCCCTCAGCGCGGCCTCTATCCGTGACACGCTCGCAGATCGTGGCAGGAGTGGCACTTTCTCGACACCACAGGGGGTGCGCAGAGGGTGATCCCTCAGCGCGGCCTACATCCGTGACACGCTCGCAGATCGTGGCAGGAAGGGCACTGTCTCGACACCACAAGGGGTGCGCAGAGGGTGGTCCCTCAGCGCGGCCTCTATCCGTGACACGCTCGCAGATCGTGGCAGGAGTGGCACTTTCTCGACACCACAGGGGGTGCGCAGAGGGTGGTCCCTCAACGCGGCCTCTATCCGTGGCACGCTCGCAGATCGTGGCAGGAGTGGCACTTTCTCGACACCACAGGGGGTGCGCAGAGGGTGGTCCCTCAGCGCGGCCTCTATCCGTGACACGCTCGCAGATCGTGGCAGGAGTGGCACTTTCTCGACACCACAGGGGGGGCGCAAAGGGTGGTCCCCCAGCGCGGCCTCTATCCGTGACACGCTCGCAGATCGTGGCAGGAGTGGCAATTTCTCGACACCAGAGAGGGTGCGCAGGGGGTGGTCCCTCAGCGCGGCCTCTATCCGTGACACGCTCGCAGATCGTGGCAGGAGTGGCACTTTCTCGACACCACAAGGGGTGCGCAGAGGGTGGTCCCTCAGCGCGGCCTCTATCCGTGACACGCTCGCAGATCGTGGCAGGAGTGGCACTTTCTCGACACCACGGGGGGTGCGCAGAGGGTGGTCCTTCAGCGCGGCCTCTATCCGTGACACGCTCGCAGATCGTGGCAGCAGTGGCACTTTCTCGACACCACAGGGGGTGCGCAGAGGGTGGTCCCTCAGCGCGGCCTCTATCCGTGAGACGCTCGCAAATCGTGGCAGGAATGGCACTTTCTCGACGCCACAGGGGGTGCGCAGAGGGTGGTCCCTCAGCGCGGCCTCTATCCGTGACACGCTCGCAGATCGTGGCAGGAGTGGCACTTTCTCGACACCACAAGGCGTGCGCAGAAGGTGGTCCCTCAGCGCGGCCTCTATCCATTATGCGCTCGCAGATCGTGGCAGGAGTGGCACTTTCTCGACGCCACAGGGGGTGCGCAAAAGGTGGTCCCTCAGCGCGGCCTCTATCCGTGACACGCTCGCAGATCGTGGCAGGAGTGGCACTTTCTCGACACCACAGGGGGTGCGCAGAGGGTGGTCCCTCAGCGCGGCCGCTATGCACGACGGTCGTCCATGGCATAGCAGGCGTGGCACTTTCTCAACGTCATAGGGGGTGCGCAGGGGGTGGTCCCTCACCGCGGCCGCTATGCACGACGGTCGTCCAGGGCATAGCAGGTGCGGCATTTTCCCGACACCATAGAGGCTGCGCAGGGGGTGGTCCCTCACCGCGGCCGCCATGCACGACGGTCGTCCAGGGCATAGCAGGCGTGGCACTTTCCCGACACCACAGAGGGTGCGCAGGGGGTGGTCCCTCACCGCGGCCGCTGGCTGGCTCGAATCTGTCCTCGATGGAGGATAGAAGGCTAGGAAGAGGGAGGAGGTTCAAGCAATATGGCGTTGGATGACACAGAGGGGAACATTCGCGACGAGGGCTGAGAACGCAGAATTACGCATATATTATAAACTCAAAGCAAGCGCATAAGATTTAAATTAAGTATGTGTGGTTCCTCGGTAGCGTAATTCTGTGCTTCGCGCTATCTCTCTCTCTCTCTCTCTTTCTGTGCCCCTCCCTCTTTCACGCTCTAATTCATCAACATGTGCCGCCCGCCTGCACCGCGCTCTTGGATCAACTACGCCCAAACGACAATAATCATAAACGGATGCCGGAGGAGGAGTTTTCAGCATCGAGCGGCGCGTTGCACCGGGAGCCGACTTGAGCTCACTCCGACCTCTGCAGCACAGTCTTCGAGCGCGTACTGCGACGGGCGAGGCCCGTGTAGCCTCGGACGAAGTCTGGGGCCCAACGCGGCTTCGCACAGCAAGAGGGGGTCGCAACATCTGCAGTTAGCCACTGATGCGATGGTAGAAGCCCCTGCGCTGCGGGAGCCGACCTGCGAGCGCATGAACCCACAGAGCAAACAGCGGCATGCCATTGCACCCGGAGCAAAGAGTAACTGCATCGTGAATAATGCGATGTACGTGGTGCAAGCTATCTGGTCCACCCAACGTGGTGCAAATAATTGTGGTCGCACCCGCGCGTGACAGCCTCCTATGTTCATGCCCCCCCCCCGCGCCATGACCTACACCTCGTAAGCTGACGTCGTGAGGGCGGGCGACGACGACGACGACGATGGCGTCGTTCATTACGACAGCGGGCGCGATGTCGACGACGACGGCGGTGATGGAGCTGCTGGCGATGATGTTGTCGGTGGCAGCGATGGCGCTGGCGATACTGATGATGGCGATGGTGCTGGCGAGGGTGACGAGGAAGTGCAGGCGCTGAAAACTGACGAAAGCGACAACGTCGACGACCACGATGCCGACGCCTGCCCTGGCAAGACCGCCCTGTCGCACCGGCAATGCGCGTTCTCTCTCGCACTCTCTCGCTGTCCATCTCTTACTCTCTCTCTCTCTCTCTCTCTCTCTCTCTCTCTCTCTCTCACTCTCTCTCTACCTGGTTTCCTCTTTATCTGTCTCCTTACCTCGTTGCTTCTCCTTCTCTGTTTTCTCCCTATCTCTCTGTGACTCTGTCTCTCCGTCTTCCACTTTTGCTTCGTTATTCCTCTCTCTCTCTCTCTCTTTTCTCTCGCTCTCTCTCGCTCTCTCTCTCTCTCTCTCTCTGTCGGGGCACCGCCTGCGCGCACCCAACAGCCCACCGCGACGATCTGCTGCAGTAGCGCGCTCCTGCCGTGCTGGGCGCCTCTCGTGCCCCTCCGCCCGCGCGCACGCCCCGCGCTGCGCCGAAGATGTGCCCCGCGCGGGGCGCCCCGTGCACTGCCTCCGCAGAGGGGCAGCGCCCGTGGCCGTACAGGGCAGTTTGTAATACATGGGATTTTCAAAGATATAGGATTTTTTTATGCATGCTACAATGCATGAACAACTGCATGCGTGAACTCATCGTGGTCTTTATTCCTACATCCCTGCGTTTTTAATACATGATCCGCACGCGGACCAGGTATTGAAAACGGCACTGTAGCTGGAGGCCAGCACCGCGCGGAGAGCCGCAGCCTCACCCCGAAACTTTGTCGCTGCATCATCTTTTGGCGGGGGCGGGCCCCCCGAAGTAGGAGGAGTCGGCTTGCGGGGGGGGTCGGGCGCGCGGGAGGCGGGCGGAAGCGTCGCCGGCGCCCCGCGCCCCCGGGGGGCTCCATGTTGGATTTCCCAGGCTGCGCCAAGCGCGCGCGCGTTACTTGCCCGCGCGCTCACATTCGCGCAAGCGCATCCTAAGAAACTATGATTTGGATCGGAAGCGGGCGACAACGGGCATGGGGCGCCTGTCAAGGCTGCTTCTGGGAAGCGATTGCTGCTGGCTCGACGCGCGCGATATGCATGTAACAACTTTTGGAGGACGGGCGCTGCGCCGTCCAATCCAATGCGGCAATGGCGCGGTCCGGGGCGCGCGGCCGTCGCGGCACACGGCGGTCGACGTGACCGCATGGGGCGCGCGATCGGCCACGCGGTATTTGCGAGCCATTCGGCCGACGCTGCCGGGTCGCCCTCAAAGAGCCCGCCAGGAATACGCAAATGCGCAATGCGCCAGCGCGCCGCCAGGATATCGCCCTGAAAACAACCTGTTCACTCTGAACGTCGACTGCGCGCCTCGCTGAACCAGCGAAGTCGCGCGGAGCGCCCGCGTCGCGGACCCGCCGCAATGAACTCGCGGGAAAAATGCCTCTCTCCATGGGTTCTGACACCGATTCTGGCCTACTTCCCCGTTCTGGCCGATTCTGGTTCCATCGCCGATTCCTCCTTTGATTCCGCATTGATTCCGTACTGATTCTTTTGATTCCGCTAGAATCAACGGTCGCATTTGTGCCGATTCTGTTTTGATTCTGTACTGATTCCGTGCTGATTCCTTTGATTCCCCTGTGCCCCGGGGACCATCGGGCCGCGGCCCGAGCTCCCGCCTCGGCGGCGTGGTTTTTCCAGGAGCGCGGAAGAGTTTTGAGGGGGGGGGGCGGGGGGGGAGGCGGAGCGATTTTTGGGGCGCATCGGGCGGCCGAGCCGCAGATTTCCGGGCCCAGTGCGCACGCCCAACATGGCAGGCGCGGGCGCGCGCGCGAGTTCTCGACCGTCGGCGCATCTGTAAGTTCATACCCCGCCCCGCGCGCGGGAATGGACCCTTGCGTTGCGGTTTCCCATTGAACGCGCGGCCGTCGCCCCCCATGCTGCTCAGCGCGCAAAGCGCGCGAGCAGCTTGGGGGGCTTTGCGTTCGCGCATGAGAAGTGCGCAGAACCGAACCGAACGGTCGGCGGCGCCCGCTCCTGCGCCGCGCGCGAGGCCATCGCGTCAGCGCGGGGGGCTACAAGGGCCTGGGCCGTCGCCCTGGGGCGCGGGCACAGCGCGAGGCCCGCGCGGGTCTCTCGCGCCAAACATGCGCAACAATGTCGGCCCGCCCGCCGGCTGGCGCTCGCGGGCGGCGCGACGCCGGCGCCGACTGCGAGGCCGACTGGGCCCGGAGGATTCCTGAGAGCCCCGGGAAGGGGCAGCGGGCCGCGATGGAATCGGCGCGGTCGTTGGCGCCCCCCCCGCGCCCGCCCCCCCCTGCAAGCCGACTCCTCCTACCCCGAAGAGGGCCGCGCGGGGCCGCGCCCAGAAGCCCACGCCCCAGCTGCGGCCTCGCCCTCCAGGGCGGGGCGAGCGCATCGAATACCTTTTGGACTGCGCCGGGGCGCGGCTCCCGCAAGCGAGGGCTGCTCGCTGGCGGCGGCGCCGGGCCGCGGCGCCGTCCAGCGCCGCGGCCCGAGACGAGGAGGCGCTGGCAAGGCAGCGCCGACGAGCTCCGGGGCGAGCGGTCCTGCGCCGCCACACGTCATTCTCCACCGGCCGGCGCGCGTGCACGGACCTCGGCTCGGACTCCTGGGCGCCGGAAGTATCCAGAGCAACTCGGGTCCGGGTGTAGCTCGGGTTCGGAATCCCGCAACAGAGGACCCGAGGGAGCCCTGACCCGAGTTACCCCTGATGGTTCGGGGCTCTGGACGCCCGAATTCTCCGGGGCAGCTCGCGCCTGGGGCAGCTCGGGTTCGGGATCCCGCAGAACGAGCCCGAGTTCGCCCTGACCCGAGCTGCCTCCGAGGATTCGGGGCTCTGAGATCTGGCCGCATCCAGGGGCGCATGGGCGCCGCCGCGTGGCGAGACCCGAGCCTCTTGCCCAGGGCCTCCAGCCGCTCCCGCATCTGGGCCACCGCCGCCTCGGCGGACGGCCCGTTCTCGCCCGACGCCGCGGGTCGCGGCAAGCAGTGCCGCCCCTGCCACGTCGCGGCGGCGGGCGCGGCGCCGGCGGCGACCAGGGGCGCTGGGCCATCGGCCCAGCCGTCGTCTTCGAGGCCGCCCTCTACGCCAGGGCCCGCACGAGTGTGCACACGTCACTGAAAAAAGGTACACCGTCCCCCTCCCCAACCCACCCTCCTCTTCGCCCTCGCCCCCCCTCCCCACTTCACCCAAGGATGCATCCCCTCTTGACACGCAAACCCCCTCCTGGGGGAGGAGGAGGAGGAGGAGGAGGAGGAGGAGGAGGAGGAGGAGGAGGAGGAGGAGGAGGAGGAGGAGGAGGAGGAGGAGGAGGAGGGGGGAGGAGGAGGAGGAGAAGGAGGAGGAGGAGGAAGAGGAGGAGGAGCGAGGAGGAGGAGGAGGAGGTAGGAGGAAGGAGGAGGGAGGAGGAGGAGGAGGAAGGGGAGTGAGGTAGGAGGGGAGGAGGAGGAGGAGGAGGAGGAGGAGGAGGAGGAGGAGGAGGAACGGAGGGAGGAGGAGGAGTAGGAGGAGGAGGAGGAGGAGGAGGGAGGAGGAGGAGGAGGAGGAGGAGGAGGAGGAAGAGGAGGAGGAAGGGGAGGAGGAGGAGGAGGAGGAGGAGGAGGGGGAGGAGAAGGAGGAGGAGGAGGAGGAGGAGGAGGAGGAGCGGATCCGATGCATCCCGTCGTGCAGAGGTCGGGGTCTCGCGTGCCGCTTGTGCGGGCGCCTTCGATCGGCAGGCGGTGGCCGGACCACTGGGCGTGCCCCCGCCGGGTGCGCTGGAGCTGCTGCGTCCGGCATGGCTGGGAAGTGCACCAAGGGCAGGCGGTCGCGGTGACAAGATCGCGATCAGCATGTACAGTCGGGGCGTTGACCTAAGGAACCTAAAATAAGGAACGAGGCCCCTTTTTTCCATGAGTGAACCTTCGATTTCCTGACGAAAACATAAGGAAAGCCTGAGGCAAGCTGTGAAACACTAAGGTACGCGGAGCCCCTCCCCAACGAAAAGGGTTCCTTCTTCAGGGCCCCGACTGTACGCTTGTCTCTGCTACTCACGAGGGCCCTCGTCCACGGCGCCCCAGACGCAGAAGTTCTGCGAACATTATAACCCGCCGAAGGGCATACTTACCTGCATCGGATGGTGCGCCCTCTCACCAACAGTGTGGCCACTTCGTCCCGTGCGTCCCCACCATAATTCTGTACTGACCTGGACCTGGCACTCACATTCTGACAATAAATGATGGGCCGTGCGCGAGCTAAGCACTGCGGACAGGCCTTCACGGTGTTGAGATCGACGCCCTCCTGGCAGCAATGCCCAACAAATGGCTGAACTCATGCGATGAACGATCACAAACGGAAGGGGCAACGAGAAAATCGAGACGGCGTGAGAGAGAAGGCTTGACATATGCATGGCTGGGCTGGTTACGGAACTGGGTCGGGCCGTGATATAGACTAACAGAAAGACAGGCAGACAGAAAGAGAGAGAGAGAGAAAACATGATCGACCCACGGTCCCGGAAAGGAGTATAGAAATGAAAGGCATGGCAACGTTTTAAAGACACCTGATTGGGCGACGGGCAAACATGCAATGCTGAGTGCATCGATCGTGATATACCGTGCAGAAAAACTGTGCTGTGCTGCGCCGTGCTGAATTGCGATGTGCCATGCCGCGATTGTGCTCTATAGCGTTGGTGATCGAGTCATCCTTTGCATCCGAGTCATGACCAAACTGATCTAGATCTGAAGCTCGAGCTGCGTGAGCACATAGTAGCTGCCCCAGAGCTAATTGACAGGGGGACATGCCAGGAGGACGCGCCGCGGAACGTCCCAAAGGACGCGCCAGGCGACGTGCCAGAGGACGTGCCATGGGGGCGCACCGCGGGACGTGCCAAAGGGACGCGCTACGGAACGTGCTGGGGACAAGCGTTTCGCTCGAGACATCCTGCCCAAATCCTCATGCTAGACATCCGCCTGGGCGACCTGAACACGTGCAAACAAGCGTTTCGCTCAACACATCCTCATGCTAGACATCCGCCTGGGCGAACTGGACACGTGAAAACAAGTCGTTCGCTCGAGACATCCTCAACATATCCTGAAGTTAGACGTCCACCTGGGTGACCTGGGCACGTGAAATCAAGCATTTCGCTTGAGGCGTGCTCAACACATCATGACCTTTGACATCCGCCTAGGCGGCCTGGACGCGTGAAAGCAAGCATCTCGCTCGAGACGTTATCAATGCCTCCTCATGCTAGACATCCGCCTGGGCGACCTGGACACGTGAAACCAGGCGTCTCGCTCGACACATTCTGAACACATCTTCATACTAGACATGCGCCTGGGCGAGCTGGACACGCGAAACCAAGCATCTCGATCGATACTTCCTCAACATATCCTGATGCTAGGCATCTTCCTGGACGCCCTGGACGCGTGAAAACAAGCGTCTCGCTCGAGACATCTTCAACACATCCTCATACAAGACATCTGCCTGGGCAACCTGGACGCGTAAAACCAAGCGTCTCGCTCGAGACATCCTCAAGATCTGGGCACGTGAAAACAATCATTTCACCTGAGACATCCTCTGAATTCTGGCCCCCTCAGGAAAGGAACAATCTAGAATACAAAACAAGCGTTTCGCTCGAGACACCCTCCACAAATTCTGAACACAAGCGTTTCGCTCGGGACATCCTCAATAATTACTTCGCAAACCATCTTCCCACTTCGTCATTTACCGCAAGTATTTTCGCTGGCCCTATTCCCGCCGATTCCAGGGGTAAGCCTCTAAAAAGGGAAAACCTGGGCCCACGCCCTTTCTGGAAGGGAAAAAAAAAGAGTGCCACACCCAGACATACACATACACATACATATATGCACACAGGCACACACGAATACATTTCGACAGCAATGACACGGCGAGCCAAGGATACTGAATCCACGAACTCCTGTGCTCCATGGGTGCGATCCTGTGGGCGAGACCCTGTGGGCGAGACCCTGTGGGTGAGTGCAACGGCGACCGCGCATACCGTCGGGGCGTTGACCTAAGGAACCCTAAATAAGGAATGAGGCCCCCGTTCCAATCAGTTAAAAACTTCGGATTCCCATGGAAACCTCAGGAACACATGAGGCAAGCTGTAAAACAGAAAAGGAACACCGAGCCCCTCCCAAACGAGAAGGTTTCCTTCCTCAGCGCCCCGACTGTACCACCTGACCGCAGAGCAGCGCCCGAACCCTAACAGGTAGGACACCACTCTTCTGCGTCGCAGCGCGGCAGAGGCACCCCGCGCGCGCGTCCAAGCAAGCCAGGGCCACGGCATTGCGAATTTTCCCTAGTGCCAGAGGGGAGAAAAGAGGAGGGCCCGCCGCGGAAGGGGAGGAACACGAGAGGCGGGCGCACACGCGCGGCGAGGCCGCGGTGGAGCGCGGGGGGCGGCCGAGCCGGTGCAGCAGCCCCTAGCAGCGGGCACGGGACGGCGTCACGAACGCACCCAAAGGTGGGCGCAGCGGCTGCAGTACAGTCGGACTTGATGGGACAGGGCACGCGAGAGGACACAAGACCCTTTCGAGGGCCACATAATTAGTCACATTGCCACAAACATGTCGGAGGCATGGACCGCGAGACACAGGACACAAGGGTACCCTTGATTTGGCAGGGTCGGCCTACTAATCAGGGCCGGCTGTGCCAGGTCGGAGCACCGCAAGTCGGAAGAGTGGAGGCCAGAGCAGCAGTAGCGACGGCAGCTCCAGTAAACGGGGGGGGCGGCCGGTGCGATTGCCTGGCGGGCTGCGCAGGTGAGCTGCAAGACCGGGACCGCGGTGGCTTCCAAGATGGCCCCAGAACGGCCCAGGAGGCCCCGAAGACGGCCCCAAGAGGGCCCCAAGACGGCGCAATAGGCCTCGAAGACGCCCAAGATGGCCTCCAAGACGGCCCTGGAGCACCCCAAGAGGGCTCCAAGTTGGAGCACCCCAAGAGGGCTCCAAGTTGGCCCGAGGCCCCCAAGATAGCTTCCGACGGCGTCAGGCGGGCCAGAAATGCCCTAAGACGGCCAAGAAGCTTCCCGAGAAGCCCCCAATGACCCCCAAGAGGCCCAAGGAGGCC
>CAUYUJ010014445.1:379814-389067 GCA_963575745.1 Prorocentrum cordatum | reverse complement strand
ATATCCTCACCCGCTGGCTTAAAACTGCCACCCGAGATATCCTCACCCGTTGGCTTAAAACTGCCACCCGAAATATCCTCACCCGCTGGCCTAAAACTGCCACCCGAGATATCCTCACCCGCTGGCTTAAACCTGCCACCCGAAATATCCTCACCCGAGATATCCTCACCCGCTGGCTTAAAACTGCCACCGAAATATCCTCACCCGCTGGCGCTTAAAACTGCCACCCGAGAGATCCTCACCCGCTGGCTTAAAACTGCCACCCGAGATATCCTCACCCGCTGGCTTAAAACTGCCACCCGAAATATCCTCACCCGCTGGCTTAAAACTGCCACCCGAAATATCCTCACCCGCGGAAATAAAACTGCCATCTAACGGCCTGGTGGTTCAGTTCAGTCTGTCAGTGTCTACCTCGCGAGAATCAAATTACGGGCTGCGCCCGTAAAACATTGCTCCGGCAATGCTCCTCGATGTTCAGAATGGGTGGTCCCACTTTGGCGTCATGCTGGCACGAAAGCCCACGGAGTGGGATAAAGCAGTCGAGAGTAAGGTCGAAGGCTGTGGCAACCCATGGGCGTGAACCCATGGGAGATGACGGCGACAGACCACAGCGGGCAAGGACGCTGAGAATGGGACCCGGTGAGCGGGACCCGTGGTAGGGCGACAGAATCCACTGCTCCTTGCCAGGCCCATCCTGAATCCAGCAAGAATGCATACGCCACGCCCTCCTGGCCTGGCCAGGAGGGCCTATACACAGCTCCCGGGTTCAGGATGGGCCTGGCATGCATAGCTTTTGTCGCTCGACGTGGGCGATGAAGGAGGAGGGCCAGGGAAGAGTGGATATGTATAGCTTGTATCGCCCGACGTGGGCGATGATGCAGGAGGACCCCAACGTGCAGTCGGCGTGCTACCGTGAGGAGCGCGGAGCAGGGAGCGGCTGGGGCCGTTCTCCTGGCCAAGGCGGGCCTCGGCCACGAACCGGCTGCGCAGCCCAGGTCCAAGGAGCGGGCCGACCACTGGAGCCTTAAAGGCGGTCCTCCTCTCAGCGTCCTCGCTGTCCGCGAGCGGGCAAGGTAGGCGAACATCTGTAGGCGAACACCTGATGCTCCTGAACAACGGTCGCCGCAGCTCTTCGAGTTGCGTGGTGTCCTCACACGCCTACGGATTGGGGACGCAGCTTGGTTCTACCCCCTGCTGCATCCTCGGGGGACCTTGCCTGTCCCGTCGCGGCCCTGTCCGCGTGGAATCCGCGTCGAATCCAAGTCGGGCTCGGCGGATCCGTGTCGAATGTGTCGAATCCGCGTCGAGTCCACGCCAAATCCGCGCCGAGTCGGCACCGAGCCCGCGTCGGGCACAATAGAAGACACCAATTGTGGGGACAGGCGAGGCCCCCCGAAGATGCAACGTAAATCGGGGGCGGCCAAGGGGGGGCGTCCAAGAGGGGGGGGCGCAAATCATTGCCGGCGGCATGTGCGCGGCCCAGGGGGGGGGCAAGGGACGCAGTGAAATAAGAGGAGGCGCCATGAAATCTGAGGAGATATCATGGCCACCGCCATGATATCCAGCCCCCATTGGGGAATCCAAAACGTACCGATACCGCTACTCCCCGAGCATCTACTGGGGTGCCTTCTGATCAGGATCTCAA
This sequence comes from Prorocentrum cordatum, assembly GCA_963575745.1. Classification (NCBI taxonomy): domain Eukaryota; class Dinophyceae; order Prorocentrales; family Prorocentraceae; genus Prorocentrum; species Prorocentrum cordatum. The sequence goes on along the minus strand of CAUYUJ010014445.1, from coordinate 387,422 downwards.
GGCGAATCCGGCGGTGGCGGCGAGGGCCTCCCAGGAGGCCCAAAAAAGGGGAAACAGCCGAAGGGCAGAGGTTTGGGTACCTTCTTCCCCCGACCCCTAGTCATCACCCCCCTCTTGGCCGTCCCCGAGCAAAAGCGGGCAAGGTCAGTGAACATCGGACCTGGCTGGCGGAACCTGAACAGGGAGCTAGAAGGGCGGGTCCATTTCAACATCGTTGATGACTCGTGGGTTCACACTGGTCCGCCTCCTCCTCCTCCTCCCCCTCCTCCTCCTCCTCCTCCTCCTCCTCCTCCTCCTCCTCCACCTCCTTCCCCCCAACTTCTGGTGGTGGTGGTGGTGGAAAGCAGGCCCATCAATTCAAATCCTTCGAGGTGCACAACTCTGCAAACTCAGAGGAGAACAAGAAGGTGCCCATTCCCCCTGCCGTTCCCCTTTTGGGGGCCTCCCGAAGGGCCCTCGTCGCCACCGAGAGCACACCCCCAGAAAGGTCTGGGGACGGGCAGCCCCACGCATGCCCGCGCAAACCAGCACTGCCCCCCCCCTCCCCCCCATTCGGACCTGTGCTGCCGACAGGGTGAGCTTATCCATGGGAGGGGGGCGGGCCCCGATAGCCCAGATGATCGCCAGACCCTTGAAAAGACACCCTCCCCGCTCCCAATCCCGCCCTCCCTTTGTCGCCCGACACGCGTGGCCCCGCCGGCGTGGGACCCCGTGCCCCACGGCGGAGCGCCGCCTGCTTCGCGAGGTGGCGCACCTTGGGCGTGGCCAGCACGCCAGGCGCCTGACGCGGGCCCCCCCCCCCGTCGCAAGGGGGACCGTAGGCCTCCCCGGGCCTGGGGGGAGAGGAGGAGGAGGAGGAGGAGGAGGAGGAGGAGGAGGAGGAGGAGGAGGAGGAGGAAGAGGAGGAGGAGGAGGAGGAGGGAGGAGAGGAGAGGAGAGGAGGAAGGAGGAGGAGGAGGAGGAGGAGGAGGAGGGGACGACGAAAACGAAGAGGAGGAGGAGGAGGAGGAGAAGGAGGAGGAGGAGGAGGAGGGGAGAGTGAGGATCACGAAAACGAAGAGGAGGAGTAGGGGCGGGGGAGGATGAGGAGGAGGAGGAGGAGGGGGAGGAGGAAGAGGAGGAGGAGGAGGAGGAGGAGGAGAAGGAGGATTTTTTTTTTGGGGTCGACCCATGATCAGCCACATGACTCCGCTGGCGTGGCGAGTGCCAGCGAGAAAAAGAGACAGGAGCGCAGCGGTGAAGGCACATCACTGCGCAGCAGCACGGCTCGGGCTGTCCACTAAACAAGGACAGCAGACTGGGCGGCGAGGAAGAGCTATACAACCTGCAGCCGCCACCCGAGCAGGGTGCAACACGGGAGCCCACCGAAGGGGTCGTGATGCAGAGACCCAGAAAGCAACTACAGAGCAGAGTAGGCGGCGCCACACTCTACAGGCAGCAGCAAACGGATCCAGGAGCAGCAGACAGGAGGACCGATCGATCCACCCCGCACTCCAGGAAAGACACGGACCCACTGTACAGGGTAGTGCGGACAGTGCACGGGAGCGTGCAGGTGAATCACGAACACGCCTCGAAAAAAGAACGAGAGAGGGCCCTCATCCAACAAGGGGCGCTCTCCGCGCCGTGCGCGGGGCAGGGGAGCAACGGTGCGAGGGTCACTAACGGCGCAACGCCGGGCAGTCCCCACTCGCACCGCGCCCCCCGCCCGCACCCGCCCACTATTCAGGTGCCTCGGGCTCGGGCGCCTGCTGAGCATCGCAGGCACCCCGAGCTCCGAGAAAACAAGCGGCTCGAGGGGCTCGCCCGCCTTGGGATGCAGGCCCCTTCGAGCCAGCTCGAGCATCGACGCGATGGAGGCCAAGACAGCCCGCTGCACTTAAGGGGCCCTTAAGTGCAGCGGATCTGCTCCTGAGGAAACAAGGTACAGGCAACAAGCGAGCCGCGGCAGCTGCTTGCAGCAAACTAATTGGCAGGGAAGATTTAACGTGTTACAGTCAGCCCGTGGCCGACTAGCCTTGCCAGCCGTGCTGGCGAAAGTTCCTGACCAAATTTTTCAACAAGCATCCAGCGCAACATGGGGAGGAGGATAAACGAGGACGCCGCCGCAAGCGTCCTCGCAAACGAAGTGCCTAAGACTGCCCGCTGTGCCGCCGTCACCACAAGGAGCCTTCACCCCGTGGCCGCGCAGCAGCGAGCAAGGGCCGTGCAACAGCAGTGGCGTGAAAGTGAACCGCATCACACACCCTGAGCAAAGGCACAATTAAACCTGACAAAACGTATTGACATCCACCCGCACTCCTGGTTTATTGTATGACGGGTGGAGGCCCTTTTGGAGACGACTCCAAGGATTACAATGCGAGGCCCGTTTCGAAGGCTCACACTTCTTACCTAGGCGATCAAGCCGACCCCCCGACGTGTAATAACCACATTTGTGGCAAATGCAAACGAAACTACCATCCGTACAGTCTATGAGCACACATCTATGCCCTAGATCACGAAGTACTGACGGGTGCACATGCAAAGCGAGCGAGCATGACCCACCAGGAGGTTCGACGCCAAACGTGCCACGACGACCACGCAAGCACGTAGCACATTGCCAATACGAGCCTACCCAATGCCATTCATGTGAAGGTTTCGCAGGAGCCTGCTCTTTAGCAGGTGGCTTGATTCGCTCTAAATCTTTGCCCAAGTCTAACTAGGCCACAAGGACATTAATCTAGCACCCAAACGTCCTACAGCTCGGGCCACGGCCACGGAAAGATCCAGGCCCTCACGCAACTCGTCCGACGGGGCAGGATGCAAGGATGCCGCAACCTTGGCCGAGGTATCAGCCCACGCATTGCCTTGTCTTAAATAGCGATCCCTTTCGTCGACCGCTTCATCGACAGCAAGATGGGCTTTCACTTTGGATACCGTGACTTTGTGCATGTGCGGACGAGCAAACTGAGCCACGCCAGCAAACATATACCTGGCTGATATCTGCTCCATCCAGGGCATCCCGAAAAAATTCACAACATTTAAACAGTCCGAAAAAATGTCACACTGGCCTGTGCTCCACTGAATGGCGATAGACATGGCAAAAAACTCGGCTGCTTGTGGAGTCTGGGGGCATGGCCCCCAAACTGGTCCTCTGACTCTCACTAATTCAAGCCCAGTCTCCCTGTCAACCAAAGTGAAGGCCCAGCCAGCTCGGTTCAATTCTTTCACAATATAACGCGAACACGATCCATCCACGAACATGTCTCCAGCGAACACACTATGAAGGTCCCCAACCTCTCCTTGGGCCCACTCCACCTGAATACCACCTTTATCCAACGGAGCAGGAAAAACATCGCCCGGGTGAGGAAACACCCCAAAGACAGCCAAGTTGTCGTCCACCTGGCTCGCACACTTCTGGATCTTTATGGGCACAATCGAGTTCCTTAGTTCGACTACATCAGGACACTGGCATTCCCACAATCTATGGCGGAGCGTGTCAGGCGCCTCGCCACACAGCGGGCACAGCACGTTCTGCAGCTGGTAGCCTAGGTCTGCCGCACGCGTACGAGTGTACACCGCGTTGCAAAAAAGCGCCCTCAGACAGCCTTTTTCAAAGGCAGAATACTTCGTGCTCTGGAGATAACTAAGGACCCCATCAGTGCAAACACGCCCAGACAAGTTCAGACGAGCCCCCATGTCCCACTCGAGACCTCTCACCACAGCTTTGCGAAGCAGATTCTTAATCAAAGTAGGCGAGAACTCCGTCAATTTAACCTCCTCACCCTTGTCAGTTCTAAAAACAGCGAAGGAAGGCATGGACCAGGAAATCCGCTCACATGATTTTCTCAACGCCGTGATCGGCCCCGAGACCGACCGCCACAAAGGGGAGTCTCCCGAGAAACCAACGTCCCAGGCCTCCCTGAGTTCGGGGAGCGAGAGACAGTGGGGGTAGGTCCGATGGTGAGCAATCCATATTTCCTTCGACCATCTGACCATCGGCTCCGGAGGCTGGTCAAGAGTCGACTTCCCCCACGGCGGCTCCATCAAGCGGTACGGGCGCGCCATCGGCGAGTTCTGATGCCAAGGCGCGCGCAGCCAAGATTTTACAATCAGACCCCCCCAAAGGTGACAGCGCCTGAGGGGGGGAGCCAGCGAGATCAGAATTTTTTGACTTCTTCCAACGGAGGGGGTACCTCCCCCACAGCAGCCTGTGTGTTGGCCAGCCCTGAGTGGATCTCCCAGGGCACCTCTGAGTCACATGCGGTCTCTAATACTAATTTTTTGTGGGCCCACAGTGGCCCTCTCGTTCGGGCGGTTCAGCATACGTTAGCCAGGGCCAAGGGGGCCCTGCTGGCGAATGGTGTTTCTGCTCGGCCGTCGAAACCTATGACCCTTAGGGGCCCGCTTTTGCCTGGTGTTCCTCCCAGGTCCGATGTGCAGTTGATCAGGCCCATGGAGGCCAATGCTTTTCCTCTTGAATCTTTTTCGCCCTCAGTTGAAACCTGTAATGTCTCAGGGTGGGGGCCTGGCCAGCTCTGGTTGCTGAAGACTAGTGCTGATATCGTGATCATGCAGGAGCATAAGCAGTTGGCTAACCAAATCGATCCTGGTTCTTCCTGGGCTAGACGCCACGGGTGGAAAAGTTTATGGAGTGCTGCTGTGCCTGGTGATGGTCAAGGCCCGTCATCGGGAGTCGCTCTCTTTGTTCGTGATGGGCTTGGTCTGCGGGCTCCTGACTCTGGAGCTATCATTATACCGTCGAGGGCTCTGGCAGGCATCGTCGAGGTGCCTGGGCAGCCCACGTTTTTGGTGATGGCCGCCTACTTCCATGACTGCCAGGACCTCTCGGATTCAAACATCGATATCTTGTGTTCGTGTTTGTCCCTGGGGGAGGGCCTCGGTTTCCCTTTTTTCCTGGGCGCGGATTTTAACATGGAGCCTGAGAAGCTCCTGACTGGGGGCCTGGGGGACCAGAAAAGCATCCAGTTCCTGGTGCCTGAGGGTCACACGATGAAATCTGTTGCGGGTCTTAAGCAGTACGATTTCTTTATTGCCTCCTCTGACTTGGCCAAGACGGTCAGCAGTGTGCAGGCCATCCGTGACACCAACCTCTGTACGCATGTCCCAGTCAGGATTAGCATGCATCCGCAGTTCGGGCGGTTGCAGGCTTTGTCTTTTCGGAAACCCCCTCCGCTGCCCACGTCGCCTCTCCCGCCTGTGTGCCTCGTCGCCGCTTGTGAGCCTCCGACGTGGCTGCATGATGTGCTGGACTCGTCTCGTAGAGCGGCGACGGTGGGGGATTTCGAACGAGTTCAGGACTCGGTTGACTTGGTCTATAAACACTGGGCGAATGCTGCCGAGCGTGAGGTCTCCGCTGCCACGGGTAAGGTCCTTCCTGTTTGGGGTTCTCGTGGTAAGCCTCCCCAAATGTGCTGGCGCCCAGTGCTGTCCAAGGACTCTGGCAAAGGCGATGGCACACTGTTTGCTGCTAGGTGGCTGACCAATCTCTTTAGTGAGTTCGAGTGCTACTGGACCGTGGGAGACCAGTCTGGCATCGGACGGGTGCTCGAGCGCCTGGAGCAGCCACCAGCTCAGTGCGCCGCTGATCTAGGCCAGATGGAGAATTTTAGGTCTTCGCTGGAGGAGTTCGTCCGCGAGCTCCCGATGTACGAGCCAGCAGACGGCCCAATGCTTGATTTTTTCCATCACTTGCATGAGATGTGCCGTGACATGCTTGTGAATATTGAGGCTGCCTCTATGAAGCTTGCCAGGAAAGAGTTCAAGGAGTGGTTACTGTTTAAGGTGAATCGGGGAGCCCGAAGGGTCCACACCGTTTCCAAAGGAGCGACGCCATGGGTCCCCACCACCACCCTGTCCTTGGACGGAGTGGTGGTGGCGGACCCCTTGTCGTTGCTCCAAGCTGAGTCCAAACGTTTTTCCGACCTCTGGGGGGATGCTGGTGGGGGTCCCTGGTTCCATGTCGGTGAGCTTGCCCCTGAACTTCCTGAGGTTCCTGTGGAGGCGATACGTGAGTTTTCCAGGCGTTTCAAAATCAACACTTCTGTCAGCGTCGACGGATTTCACATGCGGCATTTCTCTTTCTTGAGTGATGAGCTGCTCAGAATTCTGTGTGGTCTGTTTGCCGTGATGGAGCTCACGGCGCTGATACCGAGACAGGTGGCCATCACTCTCCTTACGTTGATCCCGAAACCAGCTTCTGGTTTTCGCCCGATTGGGAATTTTTGTGCGATTTACCGTGCTTACGGTAAGGTGCGGAGGCCCCTGGCCCAGGAGTGGGAGTTCAAAAACGCTCGGAGTTTTTTCGCGGCTGGGCCCTTCGAGGGGGCCCAGGACGTGGTGTGGAGACAGGCGGTTCGTGCGGAGACCTCGACTTTGAGCAAGGATGAAGCCGCAACGGTCCTGCTCGATCTTTACAAATATTATGAGACTATTGATCTCAAGTTGCTCCTGTGGCGTTGCAAGCAGGTGAATTTCCCCCTCGCGATCGCTCGGCTGGCGATTGCGATGTATCTTCAGGCTCGGTTTTTTGTGTTGAACGGGTTTGTGGATGGGCCCTTCTGGGCCTTGGGGGGAATCATCGCGGGGTGTACGTTTGCCACCACGTTGATCAGAGTGTACTCGATTGCTTCCCTCGACATGCTGTGCATTCCGCCACAGGTGCATTTTAAGTTGTATATCGACGACTCTGGCCTCAGTGCTACGGGGTCGCGGCGATACATTGTGGAGCATCTGCCACCGGTGGTCAGAGCCTTGGTTTCTATTCTGGAGGAGGGGATCGGAGCTAAGGTGAGTCAAGATGTGGGAAAGAGATCCTTGATCGCTTCTTCTAAGGCGCTTGGGCGTGATCTCGCTCAGGCACTAGGTGGCCTGGCTGGCCCCTTAGTCAGTTCAGCGGCGAACCTAGGAGTGGATGATTGTGTGGGACGCCCTAGACGTGTTGCTGGTAGGAGCTCGAAGCAAAAGAAGCGTGAACAAAAAGCTCGTGGTTTTGTTTCCCGTTTGGCCCGCTTGAGGCCTCTGGTTGGGGCCCGTGTGACCAAAAACGTTTTTGCCTCGGGAGCTTTGGCCTCGGAGCTTTTCGGATCCGAAATATATGGTGTGAGCGACTACGAGCTGTTGAGATTGCGGCGCCAGGCGGCGTCAGTCTTGCAACCATCAGCGTCTGGAAGATCGCTGACGGCTCTTCTTCTTTCGCATGAGGAGGAGAAGGGGAGGAGGAGGAGGAGGAGGAGGGAGGGAGGGAGGAGGAGGAGGAGGAGGAGGAGGAGGGAGGAGGAGAGGAGGAGGACGAAAACGAAGAGGAGGGGGAGGCGGGGAAGGAGGAGGAGGAGGAGGAGGAGGAGGAGGAGCACGAAAACGAAGAGGAGGAGGAGGAGGGAGGGGAGGAGGAGGAGGATGAGAAGGAGGAGGGGGAGGAGGAAGAGGAGGAGAAGGAGGAGGAGGGGAGGGAGGAGGAGGAGGAGGAGGACGAAAACGAAGAGGAGGAGGGAGGGAGGAGGAGGAGGGGAGGAGGAGGAGGAGGAGGAGGAGGAGGAGGAGGAGGAGGAGGGAAGGGAGGAGGAGGACGAAAACGAAGAGGAGGAGGGGAGGCGGAGGAGGAGGAGGAGG
>CAUYUJ010014445.1:202314-374814 GCA_963575745.1 Prorocentrum cordatum | reverse complement strand
ATGATGATGTTGATGTTGATGTTGTTGTTGTTGATGATGATGATGACGTTGATAGTGAAAGCGGTTGTCATATCGATAATGGGATCGATAGTGAGACCGACTGTGATATCGATTGTGAGATCGACTGTGTGATCGATTGTGATATCGATGGTCAAATCAAGTGTGAGATAGATCGTGTGGGATCGATTGTGAGTTCGATCGAGGGATATCGATCGAGCGAAACCGATACTGAGATCGATAGTGAGAACGATAGTGAGACCGATCGAGTGAGACGTTGGTCTCCCCCCCCGAACCTCCTTATCACCCGAAGGGTGGTCGTATAGGTAATGATAGCCATTTTGCCGGCGGCGGGGCCGAAGTCAGCTTCATGCAGCAGACACGCACCCCCCCCCGCCGTTGCCCAAACTGAAGGGGCCCAGGGACACAGAAGCAAATATACACAACACATGAAATCCCTCATAATCCCATCAGCTCTCTGGGCGTCGGTGGTTTCGGGCGTTTCCTCCTCCACCCCTCCTTCTTTCCCTTCGGGGAGGGGTTTATCATTGTTCCCTATGTATAAAAAAAACCCCCCCCCTGGCGACTGGGGGCCAACCAGGGCCCACGCCGACACCCCCCCCCCACCATCCCTTGTAAACAACATTACTCCGACGGAAGGATCCCACATGATAATCTGTTTTGTGTGCCCTTCTCCCTTTCCTCCTGGCCATGGCAAACGCCCTCCTCTCGCCCTCTTCTCTGCCCTCTCTTTTCCCTCCTTCTTCTATTTCTCCCTTCCCCCTCCGTCTACCCCCCCCCTCCTCCTTCTCCACCTCCTCCTTATCATCGCCCTCCCCAATGCCCTCCCCCTCCTCATCTTCCTCCTGCCGCTTCTCTACGTGCACCTCCCCCCCCCCCCCTGGGCGGGGCAAGCCAGTCGATGTTCCTCGGCGCCGTCGCCGCCTCGGCCAGCACTGGGCTGGCGCGTTCTCCGATGGCCTCGTCGCGCAGCCGTTGGGGCAACCCCGCGGGCCAGCCTGTCGGGGCAACCCCGCGAGCCGCTGGCGCGCAAGACCAAACCGCTGGGACAACCCTGCGGGCTTCGAGCGGGGCGCAGCCACGCTCAGGCGGGAGGCGGCGCGAAGCCCAGCCTTGCCGCGAGCTGCTCCGCCTCCGCCCTGGACACAACCGCTCTCTTGTCGAACTCCAGCAGCGCCTTCCGCAAGGGCGCCGGCGGCCCTCGCTCCAGGGACTCCCGCGGCGGCGGCCGCAGGATCAGCATGTCCCGCATGCACGTGGCGCGGGAGAACATGGCGTAGAGGTGCAGCCACCACTGCTCATCCGACATGCCCATGCGGCCAGCGTCCTCGTCTCTCGCGCAGTCGATGGTGACGCCCTTGCGCGGCGTCTGGCACTGCGACAGCGTGGAGTTCAGGTAGGGCGCGTGCGTCAGGGTGAACCCCGAGCGGCGCACCTTGTGCGCCCCCGAGCTCTGCCACATGAACTCCCCTTCGCAGGGCCTGACCATCAGCAAGCTCCGCGGCCGCGCCTCGGCCTGGCAGTCGTCGTCAGCGCCCTCGGCGCCATGCAGCAACACCTCGGCGACCTCCTGGTAGATCGGAGACTCCTTGAAGCCGTGCACCTGCAGCGAGATTCCCTGCGGTAGGAAGCGGGGGCGGAAGAGCTGGCCCGGCGCGCGCTCCTCGCAGTCCCGCTCGTCGCCTGCGTGAAACTCGAAAGACACGATGGTGGTCCGTTGCTCCTGCACGAGCCCCAACCTCTTAAACTCTTCCTGCGCGGCCGTGAACCGCACCTCCATGCCGACGTGGGCCGGCAAGACGCCGTGGATGTCCCCCGTCTTGTGCGTGTTCGGGACGTTCAGGAGGCGCCGACCCGCGTCGGGGTCGCCCTGAATCGCGCTGCACTCGCCCATGGCCTGCAAGAAAACGAAGGGCACGCCCAGGCGCCGCGCGTCGCGACGAGCGCGCGCGTTGATCCACCTCGCCAGCGTCTCCCAGTATATGCCCATGCCGTAGCCGAGCCGAAAGTTCTCGCGCTGGTGCCGAGGGCCCAGGACGCCGCGGTTGTCCGTGGCCAACGTCTTCTCCCAAGCGGACCAGACCTCCGGTGGGAAGGGCTTGCCCTCGCGCGTGCAGCCCAGGAACGTGATCAGAGGGCCCCCGGGCTCGAAGCGCTTCGTGCCCTTCAGCTCGAAGACGCAGGGGATCTGAGAGAAGACCTTGATGGCGTGCTGGATCTCCACCGTCGGCGGGTCCGCGTACCTGTGCGACTCGTCGTCGTCCAGACGCTCGTTCACGTCCGTCAGGAGGCCCATGCTGCCTGTGGGCTTCAGTTGCGCGAAATCGCCGAGGCGCAACGCGATGGGCACGCGCCCGAAGTGGCGGTGCGGCCGCTGATAGTTGGACTTATGCACGTCGTGCGTGTCGTTGCGTCCGTGGCATGCGCGAAGGTCCAGCGCGTTGTAGAGCGCGGCTGCCGCCATGCTTATCTCCTCGATGGCGAGAACGCGGACGTGCCCCCACAACCACTTCAGCCTCTTATGCATGCCCCCTGGCTGCAGCTTCGGGTTGGTGTACTTCTGGACTCGCATGGCGTAAGCATTGTGCAGCGTTCTGGCCTTGACAGTCTCCGTGGAGATGTTCTTCGCCTGCGCGTTCGAGAAGGCATGGGCGATCATGCTGGCCCTGTCCGGCGCCGGCGAGGGCCACAGATACTCCACCGCCGGGAAGACGATCTTTTGCACCACGTGCATTTTCCCCGAGCCGCCCTGGCCCAGCAGGAGCAAGTGCGTGACCTTTCTCTCGCTCCAGGGCTTCTTCTGCACGTCGTCGCCCCAGGCTTCGTCGCAGGCCTCGGCGGACTTGGCGACGAAGAGCGTCTGGTCCCACGTGAGTCTCTGGTCCTCCGGCAAATCAGCGACCAGTCGGGCGATGCACGCGCTGGGCGTGGAGCACACGCTTCGGTCGAATCTTGCCGCAGGGGGGTCGGTGCCCACGCCGCCGGCGCTCTCGTCCGCGCCGTCGTCTACGCCCGCGTCATCCTCGTCGCCAGTGCCCTGGAGGCGTTCGTCCTGTAGCTTCGCCCAGGAGTCTCTCTCCTCGCGCGCCGCAGTCACCAACGGTCGGTGCCCGGCCGCGGGCGCAGGAGCGGTCGCGGCGTCCGCTGGCGCGAGCGCGCCCACGTCCTCGCGGGCCGCCTCGGACATGCACGGGAACGCGAGGAGTTCCTTGGCCAACTTCGTAAGGCGCTTGCGGTGCGCGAAGTTCAGCACGTCCGCCATGTCCTGCTCCCCGTCGACGCCCCACGTCGGGACCAGCTGGAAGTGCGTTCCGACCCCTTTTGGAGGCGCGCCCGGGTGCTCTACGCCCTCGCCCGCAACGGCGCCCTCGTCTTCACCGGCGCCTCCACCGGTGGTCGCCTTGAGGTACGCGCACAAGGTGCGTCCCAGTGGATGCGTGCGGGGGCGCGACCCAGAGGAAGCGCACCGGGGTGCGTCCCAGTGGATACGTGCCGGGAATAGCGCTCTGGGAACACGACGAACACGAAGTGGCCTACAGTTGGCTCCGGGCATTCAAAATGTGGCCTGGGAGTGGTGTTCTGGGAACACGAATTCACTCGCAATTCACTCACAGACGAGGCTCCCGCCTGAGACTTCCTCACAATTCGCTCAGAGACGAGGTTCCCGCCTGAGACTTCCTCCAGATTCAGGCCTCAGGAGCCCAAAAGTGACGACAGTTATACGATCCCGATGACCCGCTCGGATTAATAACATGATCTGCGGGCCCCATAGGGAAGGGCTCCCGCCTAAGATTTCCTTGCAATTTACTCACAGGCGAAGCTCCCGCCTGAGACTTCCTCCAAATTCAAGCCTCAGGAGCCCAAAAGTGACGACAGTTACAGGATCCCGATGACCCGCTCGGATTAGTAACGTAATCCGCGGGCCCCACAGGGAGGGGTTCCCGCCTGAGACTTCCTCGCAATTTACTCACAAGCAAGGCCCCCGCCTCATACTTCCTCCAAATTCAAGACTGAGGAGCCCAAAAGTGACGACGCTTACTGCTTTCCGTTGACCCGCTCGGATTAGTAACATAATCCGCGGGCCCCATAGGGAGGAAGTTTCCCGCCTGAGACTTCCTCATAATTCACTCACAGACGAAACCCAAGGCGAGTGAGTGAGTGAGTGACTGATTGACTGACTAGTGATGATGATCATCATCATCACATTCTCTCACGCGCGCACTCATCATCATCATATGTGAGTGCTGATGAGTCAGTGAGTGAGTGAGTGAGTGAGTGTGTGACGGAGTGAGTGTGTGACGGATGATGAATGAGTGAATGAGGAATGAGTGAATGAGGAATGAGTGATGATGATGATGATGATGATGATGATGATGATGATGGTGGGTTCCTGTTCCTGCGCGTGCTGTCCAGAGAGAACAAATACCCACGTTGGATGTCGGGGAATACAAAACACACTCTGCCTCCAAATTCGGAACATGCGCAGCCAACCCGATGCGGCCCCCCCCACCATCCCTGTCAAAAAACAATACAGAGTACACTTGGCGGCGGCGGCGGCGGCTGCGGCGGCTGGAGCGGCGGTGGCGGCGGCTGCGGCGGCTGCTGCGGCGGCGGCGGCGGCGGCGGGGGCGGGGCGGGGGCGGCGGCGGCGGCGGGGCGGCGGCGGCGGCGGCGGCGGCAGCGGGCGGCGGCGGCGGCGGCGGCGGGGGGTCGGCGGCGGCGGCGGCGGCGGCGGCGGCGGCGGCGCGGCGGCTGAGGCGACGGTGGCGGCGGCGGCGGCGGCGGCAGCGGTGGCGGTAGTGACTGCGGCGGCGGCGGCGGTTTGGCAGCGGGGGGCGGCGGCGGCGGCGGCGGCGGCGGCGGCGGCGGCGGCGGCGGCGGCGGATTGGCCCCCAGTAGCTGCCCATCCCAAGACGACTGCTGAACATGCTCAGGCTCGGGCCAGGCACGGGTGCTACGTATGTGTTGGGAGGGCGGGTGGGAGTGAGCGAGACGGCTTGCGGGCGGGGAGGGGGTAGCTTGACCCCTCCCCATACCCCCTCCCCTGAACCTGGACAAGGGGTTCCGCGAGGTGTCGGAGCGTCCAAAACGGCCTCGGCGAGGAAGCCAAAATCATTGGATTTACCCTGGTTTTGGACCCCACGTTGTCCTCCTGAGGGGGGGGGGCCTAATTAGTGACCCCCCCCTCCTGTGATCGATCTCACCCAAGATGTCCCAAAGATTGCCCCCAAGGTTCCCAAGGGTGCCCCAAGAGGGCCCCAAGAGGTGACCAGGAAGCCCCACGAGGCCCCCAGGATGCCCCCAACAGGCTCCCAAGAGACCCCCAAGAGGCCCCAAGAAACCCCCCAGAGGCACCCAAGATGCTCCAAGAGGCCTCGGCGAGAATGCCAAATCTTTGATTGCATTAAGGTTTTAGCCACATGTTGGCCTCTTTGGGGGGGGCACTGATTAAGATGACTCCAAGAGCGCCTGGGAGAGCCCAAGATGACCTCCAAGATGGCTCAAGATATCCCAAGATGTCTCAGAATGGCTCCCACGATGCTCCAAGATGCCCCAAGCCCGCTCCAAGACAACTCCACGTGGCCAAAGAGCCCCCCCCAGGAGGCCCCGAAGAGGCCAAAACCTTAGGAACATCTATGTGTTTGGCTTTCTCGCCTTTTCGCTTCCGATGGCCATCCGAGGCCTCAAGATGGCTCCAAGATGACCCAAAAGGGCTCCAAGAGAGGCTCAAGAGAGCCCCAAGACGGCCCCAAGAGCGCCTAAGAGCGCTCCAAGAGCGCCCCAAGAGCGCCCCAAGAGGCGATTTGTTGGGCTCCCGAGGGGCAACGCTAACTAATGCTCGCTTCTTGTTTGATCGATGTCCTCCAAGATGGCCCCAAGAGCGCTCCCAAGGCTCCCAAGAGCGCTTCAATAGGGCCCCAAGAGGCGCCCAGGAAGCCCAAACAGGCGACCAAGAGGCCTCTAAGATGCTCCCAAGAGAATCCCAAGAGGCCCCAAGAAGCTCTCCGAGGCACCCAAGACGCTCCAATAGGCCTCCACTGGGGGACCCTTCCTATGCGTGCTGCCCACTTCCCTGATCGAGGCAATTCCTCTGGGCATCGTTTCTGGATGGGCTGGTGGGGTTACGCGAAGCGTCTAGAATTTCCCATATCTCCTCGATGTTCGTCTTCGCATCCACTTCCGATACTATCCCATATATTCTTGGGGATCGACGGTCATTTGTCCGTGTGTGTTGGTCCTCGTTCGTTTGGTCCTCTTTCGTTCCGTCCCCTGTCGTTCCTGGGAGCTGCACGATCGGCGATTCCGAACCAGAGCGCGCGAATCGGCGCGGACGAATCGCAGCGGACGCATCGAAGCGGACGAGATGACGCGGGCGAAATGGACTCCGGAGGACATGAATCGGGCGTTGGTAGAACTGGGTTTAGTGGAACCTGTTTTAATGATCTGTACCGGGGGCGCCCCCCGTCCCATTTCCACGAACCAGAGCTGCCGTCACCCGAAAAAAAAACACCAGCTATGGCAAACCTGGCTTACTGCTTCTGGCCAACTCGAAGGCTCCGGGGCCCTACCACTAAGCGGGTCCCCTTGCCCGGGGTCCTGGCCATACCGTCGGGGCCTTGACCTAAGGAACCCCAAACAAGTAACGAGGCCCCGTTTTTCCATAAGTCAACCTTCGATCTCCGATCGAAAACCCAAGGAAAACCTGAGGCAAGCTGCGAAACACTTCAGGAACGCGGAGCCCCTCCCCAACGAAAAGGGCTCCTTCTTCAGGGCCCCGACTGTACCCGAATGAAGCGGCACCCACCGTGCCCCACCCCGTCGCACGCCCCGCCCTCGCCCTGCTCTCCGCCGAGCTCCCCCGTCGCACGCCCGACGCCGGGTCCGGCGGCGGGCGCCACGCGGCCTCCGCGGCGGGGGGCGCCGGGGCCTCGTGGCACTCCGAGGCGGAGCCCGCCGCATCGAGCGACGAAGAGAAACGAGCCTCACATAGGGGAACGAAAAGTGGCATAAACATAAAAAAACTCGGAGGTCCGCGCGGATTTCTCGGATCGGCGCTGGACCCCCCCCCCTTGGCGCGCGGAGCGCGCCAGGGGCGGCGCTGGAGGCGCCGCCCCTGGGCCCCAGCGCCGATCCGAGAAGTCCGCGCGGACCTCCGAGTTTTCATGTTTATGCCACTTTTTGTTCCCCTACTCACGCGAGATGGCATGCCGACCTGGCGCCGCGCCTCGCGCGGGCCGCCGGCGGGGCGCGCCACGTCCAGAGGCGAGGGCGCCTGCGCGTGACCTGTGGCGCGGGCAGCCTCTGCGCCGGTGCCGGCGCAGTCGGCTGGCCCGGCCGCGGGCGCCGTGGGGCCCCACCCGTGGGCTCGATGCAGCTGAAGTCCCGCCCGGAGGGTGGAGGGCCCAGCGGGTCCCTCCAGCGCCCTGGGCGATGGGCGACCCCCGCGGCCCTTCCCGGGCGCCTTCGGCTGCGCGTTCGCGGGCCCGCTCTGAGGGTCCACCCGCGGATGCCGGCCAAGTGCGCCGCACAGGCCGCGCCGCTCGTACTGCGCGGCACCAGTCTGCACCACAAAAGTAGAACCGCCCCCTGCAAGTTGCACTGAACAGGTTGCGTCCCATGGGCTGCGCCCCGTCGCACCCCTCGACGAAGTCAAATTGCGCCAGGCCGTGTTTACACCCTGTATGTTGCGCCCCATCTGCTGCACTCCATCGGTTGCACGCCATGCTGTGCACAACATGATTATCCGGCACCCTGCAGGTTGCTCCCAAGATGTTGCACCTCGTTCGCCTGCACGACGTTTGTGCGTGGGTCCTTGCGCTGGTGCCAACGCACGTCACTCGGAGTGGCGCTACCGAATTGGAGGTGTCACAACCACACGTGGGTCATGTGCCGATGCGTTCCAGGTGTGATCCACTGGCGGGCGCGGGAGCGACGAGCGGGAGGCTGGCGTGCGCCCTTCGCGGGCTGCCGGCAAGCTGATTGTCTGATCTACTTCTCAGCTGTACGGTCGGCCTTGATTGGACAGGACACGCGAGAGGACACAGGACCTTCTGAGGGCCACATGGCCATGGGGGCTGTAGGAGGCATGGGCCGCGAGGCACAGGACACAAGGGTACCGACGGGTATCCTTGATCTGGCAGGGTCGACCTACTTAACAAGGCCGACTGTCAATGATGACGCCGTCTGTCCAGCGCCTCAACGGACGACCAGGCGCCCCGCGCCGGGCCGGCGTCCCATCCAGCTCTGCCTCCGACCACCGGCCCTCGGTGCTGCCGACGGTGTTCTGCAGCAAGGCAGCTCCGCGAGGCTTCTGCACATGGGACCAGGTGGTCAAGCCCGCCTATGATAAATATGATTACACGCTTAATTATAATTACTATCATTATTCCTATTGTTCGTATTCCTCTTCTTCGTCTTCTGCTTATTATTCTTCTTATTATGCGTCTTCTTCTTCGTCTCCTCCAACTCACCCACAACTTTCTGGGTTGCGCGGCCGATCAACTCCACCTGCGACTCGTCCACACCACCCGCAAAGACAGGCCTCCCTGGTGGCGTCGCAGCGACTTGCCAAAACATGCTCCCACATCATACGTCTGGAGCCCGGTCTCCCTCGCCGCCGTCATGGTCCACGAGCCGCTGCCGTGAGAGATGAGGTAAGGAGACCACGGCGTGAAACAGACGAAGCCGGGGACCGCAACTTGTTTGATTCGCGGGTCGAGAGCGCACCTCTTCCGGTCGAAGCTAAGCGGGCCGCGACCAGAATGTCTATTACAAAGCACTTATTTGAAATTGACGACGGCCCCCCATCCCTTCGAAATGCGTTTTTGTGTGTACTTCGACCATGGGATCGACGTCGTGAAACCCTGGGAAAACAGCTTGCGCCCGAGGTACGGTACGCTTGCTTCCACTGTGCCAGCTCTGACATCCACGTGCCATTGCGCAAGTACCACTCCCCAGTCAACAACGTTATCAAAATATGGCAGGGTGCATACTGACGCGCGACGGAAGATTGCAAACGATGTGGGCAAACAGGCACGATGTTGCGCATCGGCCATGCTGATGCCCGAAATAAATGCTCCACTATAAATATGATAAGAATGAGGGGGGAAACGAGCGGTCATTCACTGTCCCTGGGTGCGTGGCTGAAGGGAGATTCCGCGGTGAGGATTGACGTTGTATTGATTTCTCACTTCTCAAGAACAGTTATTGCTGATTCCCCTTGCCCAGTGACCATTGCGTTTTTCCATGACAGTCGGTGCTCCTCCCGGGGCTCGCACCTTGCTTTCTAAAACGGATTATCCCGGCAAAGCAACCTAACAGCGATGTGTAGAAGCATATCTGAAAGCATTCCCCTTAAGATTCAGATGAAAATCCAGTTGTAGAATTCTGCTGTTCTCGCAGTCGTAGTCGCATTCATTCGCGATGACAGTCGCAGCGGCAACGGCACTCGCAGTCACAGCCTCAACCTCAGCCTGCCTCAGCCTCAGCCTCAGCCTGCCTCAGCCTCAGCCTGCCTCAGCCTCAGCCTCAGCCTGCTTCAGCCTCAGCCTCAGTCTGCCTTCAGCCTCGGCCTCAGCCTCAGCCTGCCTCAGCCTCAGCCTGCATCAGCCTCAGCCTCAGCCTCAGCCTGCCTCAGCATCAGCCTGCCTCAGCCTCAGCCTCAGCCTGCCTCAGCCTCAGCCTCAGTCTGCTTCAGCCTCAGCCTCAGTCTGCCTTCAGCCTCGGCCTCAGCCTCAGCCTGCCTCAGCCTCAGCCTGCCTCGGCCGCAGCATCAGCCTGCCTCAGCATTCAAAATGTGGCCCAGGAATGGAGTTCTGGGAACTAGAAGAACACGAAGTGGCCTACAGTTGGCTCCGGGCATTCAAAATCATGCCCAGGAATGGAGTTCTGGGAACTTGAAGAGCACGAAGTGGCCTACAGTTGGCTCCGGGCATCCAAAATGTGGCCCGGGAATGGAGTTCTGGGAATCGAAGAGCACGAAGTGGCCTACAGTTGGCTCCGGGCATCCAAAATGTGGCCCGGGAATGGAGTTCTGGGAAGTCGAAGAGCACGAAGTGGCCTACAATTGGCTCCGGGCATCCAAAATGTGGCCCGGGAATGGAGTTCTGGGAATTCGAAGAGCACGAAGTGTGTGACTGTTTGCAAAAAACGATTGCGGCGGCAGCCGCGGCGGCAGCCTGTCCGGGTCCCGCCCAGACCCCCCTGAGGAGTCATGCTCTCTTTTGAGACCACTAGAAACCTATCAGCAAGAGCTGCTAGGTAACAATATGGTGCAACGAACTGGGCTGTTCGCCCCCCGAACTACAACCACAACGGCCCCCGCCAGATCCTTCTTCGCAGTGTATTTGAGAATCGCGCTCTCGCGCGGGATTTCTTCCTCACAAGTTATACAGAAATCGCGCTCTCGCGCAGGACTTCCTCGCCATGTATTCAGACGCCGCGCCCTCGACGCTCAGGAGCCGCGTTCTCGCTCTGGCCTCGCGATTCACTTGGATTTGCGCTATCGCGCGAGACCTCTTCGCGATCTATGCAATACTCATGCTTCGGCAACCTGCCTGTTCGAACTGCCCGCTCGGGCCCGCCTTCCCCACCTGGATTGACCCGCCCAATCAGCCCGTCGTCACGTGTTTTCTGATCGCTCCAAAACCCCCTCTCGCGAATCCCGCGTTCCATCATTCTCCCTCCCCCTTCCGTTCGTCTTCCCCTTCCATAATTCAGGGGCTGCACCAACTGCGCGCGGCAGGCATGAAAGATGCACCCCCAAGGGGGGTACAATCGAAGACGAAAAGGGTGGATGTCGAGGATTTGGGATATGCGCGTTAAGTGGCACGCGAGGGAGTAAGAGCCAACCGTCTTAACATGATTGTTGTTAGTGTTGTCTCTGCTCCTGTTGGTGGTAATGCTGTTGTTGCAATTGATGTTGCCGCTGCTGTTGCTGGTGCTGGTGGTGGTGATGATGGTGTTGTTGGTGGTGTTGTTTGTTGTTGATGGTGGTGCTGTTGGTGATGTTGGTGTTGCCGTTGTTGTTGGTATGGTTGATGTTACTCGTGTAGCTGTTGTTGTTGATGTTGATTGTGTTGCTGTTAGTGGTGTTGATGTGTTTGCTGTTGTTGCTGGCATTGTTGATCTTGCTCGGATGAGTGTTAGTGCCGTTGGTGTTGTTGTTGTCGCTGCTGCTATTGTTGTTCGGAGCCAGCTTTGGCCCGGTCCTGGCTTGTTGCTGGAGCCCCGTTGTCTCTCAACATCCAAGAAGGATGCCCTTCATCGGGGGCGGCCAAAAGGGGGGCGTGCAAGAGGGGGGGGCGCAAATCATGGCTGGCGGCACGTGCACGGCCCAGGGGTCAGGAACGTAATGAAATCGGAAGAGGCGCCATGAAATCTGGGGAAATATCATGGCCCACGCCATGATATTGACGACCTACCAAACCACCCCAACCCAACCCGAAGTCTTCGGGCCCAAGACCCGAAAATCGGATTGGGGGGGGTACGGGCTTCATATGTGTTTTGTTCAGTGCTCCCCGACCCCCTCCCCACTGGAAATGCAGAGCCAATCGGGGCCTTCGGGTTGGGTTGGGGTGTTTGGTGGGTGGTGACATATCCTGCACCCCTGGTCATCACCCCCTCGTGCACCGCGCGGCCACCGCGCCGCCCACCGCTCAGCCCACCGCGCACGCGCCGCACAGCCGCGCCAACCACCGCGCAGCCCACCAAAGAGGCCAACGCGCCACCCGCCGACGACGACGACGACGACGACGACGACGACGACGACGACGACGACGACGACGACGACGACGACGACCTACAGAAAGGAGGTGGCCCGATGCGCCCTGCTCTGGCGCGTACCGCTCCCGACTTCAGGGTTGGGGTGGTTTGGTGGGTGGTGAGATATCCGGCACCCTCTTTGCCCGCTCCGACTGGGAAGAGGAGGAGGAGGAGGAGGAGGAGGAGGAGGAGGAGGGGGAGGGGAAGGAGGAGGGGGATGAGGAGGAGGAGGAGGAGGAGGAGGGGGAGGAGGAGGAGGGGGAGGGAGGAGGGGGAGGAGGAGGAGGAGGAGGAGGGGGAGGAAGAGGAGCACCCCTGGTCGTCCCCCCCCTCTTTGCCGCCCCCGACTTCGGGGTGGCGGCGACTCGGCGACCACGCGTGGGCCCCGCGTGGCCGGGGGGCGCGGCTCGCGCGCGGCCGGCGGCCACGCGCCGCCTTCCCCCCGGGGGTCCGGGGCAGGGGCCTGCTCTCGGCGGGCGCCCGCGGTACCGCAGCCCCGCGGCGGTGCCGCGCCACGTGCAGCCCCCACGGGGCCAAGGGTTAGGTCGGGCCTGTCCCCCTACAGGGGGATTTTCGACGGATTTTTTTTTTTTAATAAAAAAGAACCTAAAAATATTCCAACATGGCCAAAACATACTCAAAATCCCCAGACTATTGTTGCTATTTTTGAATATTCCCCTGTAGAGGGACAGGCCCGACTTAAACTAAATTCTCGTCGGAAAGATTGAAGAGGAGTAAGCCCCCTTGGGGGGCTGTTCTGCCGGAGCGGGCCTCGGATCAAGCCGGACTGAGGGGGATCTAGCGGGATTAAGGCCGATTTCGGACCAGGGCAAAAACAGAATTTGACCTCCCAGGAGTTGCATCCGAACACGGGTTGGCACGCACGGTGCCACCGCGGCAGCGCCCTCTTGCAGTGCCGAACCGTTCAACAACCTCCTCCTCCGCCTCCTTCTCTTCGTCGCCGTCGTCCTCCTCCACCTCCTCCTCCTCCTCCTCCTCTTCCATCTGCTCCTCCTGCAACCTCCTCCTCCTCCTCCTCCGCCTCCTCCGTCTTCTCCTCCCCCTCCTCGCCGCCAGCCGTTCTGGTTCGATCGTTGCCCAACTCTTACTAATGTCACAATTCCATTACGAATTTGTTTCCGTCCCCATGATGGCAGTACAGCTCCCAATACAGCTCCCACTACATCGCCCAGTACACGACACTGTACAGCTCCCAGTACAAGTCCCACTACAAGTCCCAGTACAGCTCCCAGCACAGCTCCCAAAACAGCCCCCAGAACAGCTCCCAGTACAGCTCCCGCTACAGTTCCCACAGTATTCGGACCGAGGTATAAGATCGCAGTCGATTCGGGAAGGGTGCCTTAATGCAGCTCGCGCTACAGCTCCCGCTGCAGCTCCCACTGCCGCTCACAGCACATCGTCTACTACAGATCCCACTACAGCTCCCGCTACAGCTCCCACTAAAGCTCCCACTACTCCTCCCATTAGAGCGCCCACTAGAGCTTCTAGTAGAGCTC
The DNA here is from genome assembly GCA_963575745.1 of Prorocentrum cordatum. NCBI lineage: Eukaryota > Dinophyceae > Prorocentrales > Prorocentraceae > Prorocentrum > Prorocentrum cordatum. The sequence continues at coordinate 361,516 of CAUYUJ010014445.1, read as the reverse complement.
CCACGACAGCGCTGACTACATCTCCCTCGCGGAGTGAGAACCATGTCGCCGGCCCGGGGGGTTGTCCGACGTTGGAGCTCTGGCTGCAGTCTCAGCGCAGCTCTCGCTGTAAGCCCACACGGGGCTGGGTAAAAAGTTCGTGCGCGGCGCGGGCGCGCCCCTTGTCGCGCCCAGCCCCCCCGGCCGGCGACGGGGCCCTCGCTCCGTGAACGCCAACCTACTGGACACGGGGCCCGGTAAAAGATTGGTGCGCCGCGGATGGCGAGCGGGAGACCCAGCCCCGTCACGGGGCCGGGTTGGAAGGTTGCTCGTTTATTGTTGGTGGTGTTGTTGATGTTGCTATTGTTGTTGCAACCGGTTGTTACTATTGTTGCTGATGCTGTTGAAGAGCATTCATTTCTAACGAACAGACATTGGTGATCCCCCCTGCCGGGTAACCACTCCATTTTTCAATTCGGGTGCTTCTCCTGGGACTCGCGTCCTGATTTTGAACAACAAATAAAACGTCATCAAACTGCGCCCCTGGCCACCGGTTTACAACAACACGCCTGCCTGATACTCCTCACAATGTATTCCCAACTCGCGCTCTTGCGCGGGACGTCCTCACAATTTAGGAATCAGGAATCACTCAGGAATCACGATCTCGTTGTGGATCCCCTCACGATGTATTTTGGAATCGCGCCATCGCTCGAGACTTCTCGCGATTCATGCATTAATCACGCTTCAGCAACCCGCATGCTCGACCTGGCCGCTTGGGCCACCTTCCTGACCTGCCCGTGAGGGTCCACCCGCCCGATCAAGCCGCCTGGTTCTGCCACGTGTTTTCTGCTCCCAGACCCCCTTCTGCTACTTTCTCTCTCTCTCTCTCTCTCTATCTATGTCTCGTGTTCCATCCTCCTCCTTCCCCATTGTCCCTTCTTTCCGTCCGCCCCCTCTTCCCCTGCAATAGGGGCTGCACGAGATACACGCTGCAGGTAAGACGAGTATATACCTCCAAGAGGGTACGATCGAAGACGGAGAGGGCGGGCACTGAGGGTTTGGGATATACGTGTTGAATGGCCCGCGAGCGCAACAACGAAAAACATGCACATGATTATTATGAGGTCGCTGTTGAACTCTCACTCCCCAAGAACAGTTATTGTTGATCCCCCTTTTCCCAATAATCATTTCATCTTTTCAATTAAGGTGCCCCTCCCAGGTGTCGCTTCCTGCTTTAAACCATTGAGAATGATATGTCACCAAGCTGGGCCCATGGCCCCAAATTCCAACAACAACGGCTTCCCCCTGACATGTCCTCACAATGTATTCCCAAATCGCGCTCTCGCGCGAGGCTTCCCCACAAGTTATGCAGGAATCGCGCTCTCGCGTGGTACTTCCTTCGGATGTGTTCAGACGCCGCGCCTGCGACACTCAGGAATCACGCCCTCGCTGTGGCCTCTCTCACGATGAATTTTGAAATCGCGCTATCGCCCGAGACTTGTGGCGATCCCTGCAGTAATCCCGCTTCAGCAGCACGCCTTCTCGACCTGGCCGCTTGGACCCGCCTTCCCGACCCGCCCGTCGGGGTTTACCCGCTCGGTGGGCCCTTACAGTTCTGCCGCGTGCGTTCTACTCCCAGCCCCCCTCCTGCCAACCCCGTGCTCCATCGTATCCCCTTCCTCCTTTCTATCCGTCCTCTCCCCTTCGCGCTGCGAAAATTACACGCGGCATGTCAGGAAGAGATATACCCCCAGGTGGGTACGATCGAAGACGAAGAGGGCGGGTTACCGAGGGTTTGGAATATACGTGTTGAAAGGAGCTCGACCAAGTAAAAGCGACCAAAAGTGAAACGAATGTTGTTGGTGCTGATGTTTGTGTTGTTGGATTCCCATCTAAAAATAAATATTGTTGACCCCCCCCCCTGCGCGGTAACCGTTATGTTTCAATTAAAATAAAGCCCCTCCCGGGGCTCGCACCCTGTTGTTTACAGTGGGGAATGATGTGTCACCAAACGTGGCCCCTGGCCCCCGAATTACAACAAGAACGGCTCCCGCATGAGACTTCCTCCCAAGTCATTCCCAAATCGCGCTCTCGCGCGGGAGATCCTCACAAGTTATGCAGGAATCGCGCTCTCGCGTGGGACTTCCTCGCAATGTATTCAGATGCCGTGCCCTCGACGCTCAGAAATCACGCTCTCGCTGTGGACGGTTTAACTGGGGATCGCGCTGTGGCTCGAGACTTCCTTGCGATGCATGCAGGATGCAAGCTTCAGCAACCCGCATGCTCGACCTGGCCGACTGGGCCCGCCTGTTCGGGTCTACCCGCCCGATCTGCCCGTCTGGTTCTGCCATGTGGTTTCTGCTCCTAGCCCCCTCCTGCTAGTCTTTCTCTCTCTCTCTCTCTCTCTCGTGCTTCATCCTCCTCCCTCCCCCTTGTCCCTTCATTACATCCGTCCTCTCTTCTCCTTCCTCAGGGGCTGCACGAGATACACGTTGCAGGTAAGAAGGGTAGACCGCCAAGTGGTGTACGATCGAAGGTGAAGAGGGCGGACATCGAGAGTTTAGGATACACGTGTTGAATAGCACGCGAGCAAAGAAGAGTGAGCAGTCTTAAAATGATTGGCTTTGTCGTAGTAGTTGTTGGTGATGTTGTTTTGTTGGTGCTGTTATTATTGTTGCTGGTGTTGTCCGTGTTATTGTTAGTGTGGTTGTTGTTGGTGGTGTTGTTGCTGTTGTTGCCGCTGTTGAATTCTCATGTCTGAAGGATAAATATTGTTTATCCAGTGCACAAGCTACTTTTTCCAATTGGAGTGCCCCTCCCAGGGCTCGCATTCTCCTTCTAATCCTGGAAATTCTTGAGCCTCAAATTGCGCCCCTGGCCCCCGAATTACAACAATAACGGATTCCGCCTGAGACTTCCTCACAAGTCATTCCCAAATCGCGCTCTCGCGCGGGAGTTCCTCACAAGTTATGCAGGAATCGCGCTCTCGCGTGGGACTTCCTCGCAGTGTATCCAGATGCCGTGCCCTCGACACTCAGGAATCACGCTCTCGCTCTGGATTCCCTCACAAGATTTATTTTGGAATCGCACTGTCGCTCGAAACGTCCTCACGATTCATGAAGGACACGCTTCAGCAACCCGCCTGCTCGACCTGGCCGCTTGCGCCCGCCTAGTAGGGTCTACACGCCCGATCTGCCCGTCTGGTTCTGCCACGTGCTTTCTGCTCCTAACCCCCTCTCCTGCTACTCTCTCTCGTGCTCGATCCTCCTCTCTCCTCCTTGCCCCTTCCCATCCGTCCTTTCTTCCCCTACCTTAGGTGCTGCACGAAATACACGTTCCAGGTAAGAACGATTCACCCCCAAAAAGACACGACCGAAGACGAAGAGGGTGAATATCGAGGGTTTGGAAAATACGTGTTGAAGGGCACGCGGGCAGATACGAGCGAACAGTCTTACAATGATTGCGTTTGTTGTTGCTAGTGTTATTGTTGTTGTCTCTGTTGTTGTTACAATGGTTGCTGCTCCTGTTGGTTATTGTTATTGTCCCACTCGCGACCAGGCCCGCCACCCTCCCGCGACCCACCCGCGACCGGCCCGCGACCCACCCGCGCCCCACCCGGGACCCACCCATGACCCTCCCGCGACCCACCCGCGACCCACCCCGCGCTCGCCCCCTCACTCTCATCCAGCCCTGCGGGTATTGATGGTATAGTGATACCGGTCAAAAACCCAATCAGGGCTATAGGTCTAGGGGGCTATAGAGCTATAGGGCTATTGAGCTATAGGGCTATTGAGCTATAGGGCTATAGAGTTCTAGGGCTATGGGGCTATTGGGCTATAGGGCACCCCCGGGCACCCCTGGGCACGCCTGGGCACCCGGGCACCCCCGGGCACCCGGGCACCCGGGCGTGCGGCGAACATCGGCGGCAAACCTAACCTAACCATATGAATCCGCTAGGACCCCTACAGAGACAAGCTCTGATTGGGGAACCCACCCGCGACCCACCCAGGACCCACCCATGACCCTCCCGCGACCCACCCGCGACCCACCCCGCGCTCGCCCCCTCACTCTCATCCAGCCCTGCGGGGTTTGATGGTATAACATACTCGCTGCTCGAGGCTAGTTACGACTACGTTCTAGTGCTTCCTGGTCGCTGCCAATATTGCATCGTGCCTGCTACGCTGACTTCCACTACTATTGGTTGGACGGAGATTCCTGCAGCGAATGATCAGGCCGTCCCAGCAGCGGCCCCACGCCATGCAGATGCCACTGATTACTACTGCTGCTCCACCTCCCTCGACCTTACCTCCTCCACCCAGCCTTCCTCCGCATCACCCTCCTCCTTTGCGGGCAATACTTATTTCCATATCCTGAGCGTCTAAGACTTTTTGGGAAGGGGTGCCGCAAGGCCGAGGCGCACTGGATATGGATACAAATCTAGCCTTTTAGGGTCAGACTTTTATCCACATCCAGTGCGTCTCTGGCTTCTGGGGAAGAGAGCCCCAAACTCCAAGACGCACTGGATGTGGATGTAACTGTTGCCAGCATCATTCGCCAGGCTGAAGCGGAGAGGAACACGTGACTCTGCCCACCAGCAGGTCGTCGTCGTGAACGCCGTCCGTGGCAGCGCGCCGAAGGGGCGGGGGCGGAGGAGGAGTGGGAGGGGGAGGGGGAGGGGGAGGAGGAGGGGGAGGAGGAGGAGGAGAAGGAGGAGGAGGAGGAGGAGGAGGAGGAGGAGGAGGAGGAGGAGGAGCTGCAGGGCAGAGGGGCCCCAAGGAGGCCCCCTCGCAACTCAGGGGGCCTCCGCCTCTCGCCCCGCCCCCCGCGTTGCGCGGCTCTGCGGGGTGCCCCCGAAGTTGAAGGCCCCCCCCCGAGAGGCACACCCGCAGAGACGCACAGCCGCAGAGAGGCGTCGCAGGAGCCACGGGGCCAGTCGCAGCGCGCGCCGGGGCCCTCCCAGAGGGTGCCCCGGGGCGGGCCCCGAGAAGCCCCTCTCCAGGATTAGGTCGGGCATGACCTCCTGCAAGCGGGTTTTGGACGAGGGATCGAAAATAGTCAACGAATACAAGAAATCAAGAATGGTAGAACAATCGTCCCCTGACTATTTTTGGCTATTTTGGAGTATTCCACCTGTTGAGGAGCACGCCCGACTTACTCCAGGACTTGCCTTTTCTGGGGTGCAGTCGGTCTTCACAGAAAAAAGCACTGGTCTCCATAAGCGTAATCTTGCGGAGGTCGGCGCGGATTTTCCGGATACCACGTCCCTGAATACAGGACGGGGTGGGCACGGGCATCACAACCGACTCAAATCAAAAGAGGTATCATAATCTTATTTCTTTGGATTGATCCACTCACGGATCCACTGCCACCTATCCCCCCATCGACTTCATACCATGCGTCGCATGCTCTCCCCCTCCCTGGCGCGTGCGCGCGCGCCAGATACGGCGCCAGAGATTCCGCCAGGGGGGGCCCAGCGCCAATCCAACAAAGCCTCGCACATCTTCTATTGAGTTTCTTCGAGCTGGTCCCCTCGTCATCCCTTACATCCTGCCTAAGACGACGGCAGGATGAGGATAATGGAATTCGGATGAGGCTGCATCCCGAATCTGTATCTTCATCGTTGGCTTGCCTGACTTCAAACCTTCCATTGAAGGCTTCCCCAATGGGGCGGCAAAAAATGGGGCACGAGGACTGCGCAGCATCGCCGATGCATCGGCGATGTATCGGCGACGGCGGGATGGGGAAGAACGGGCTCCAGACCGCTCCGCATCGCGGATCCATCGGCGATGCGGCGCGATCCTCCGACCCCATCTGCTGCGGCTCCAATTGGGAGGTCTGGATCCATCTTATGCAGAGGGTGCGTGTGTGTATATATATATATATATATATATATATATATATATATATATATATACCGACGCCGGGTGCCCAGGATGTGCCTGTCAAGGCACGGCGGTGTAAACATCGCCGTGGCAAAAGTGCTGTGCGGCTTGGACATAGTGTGACGGACGACTGGCGGAGTGGACGGGGTAGGAATTGCTCCGCGCGGACATGCGTGTCCCGCCCCATGTTTGGCAAAAGATCGGGCGTAGTAATTCCCGATCCCGTCTTGAGATGACAGAATTGTTAATTAAAGGGGGCCCGAATTACTCAGCGGGAGCGCACGAGCCGCCTGCCCATGACAGGAATCTTCAGATGGATGCGGGATTCCTTCGGCAGCAAGTCCTGGGAGCCTTGTGAACTCTCACGATGACTTCTTCACATCTGGTAGTTGATGAGAAAGCGCCGGTTTAGCGTCGGTTTGCCTCGATTTCGCGCCAATTCGCGCCGACTGGCATCGGTTAGCGCTGGCTGCCAAAAGCCAGCAACATGGCATGGCAAGCTCCCCAAAAATCACACCAAACCGCATGAACACTCGTCACGGCATTGCCGATGCCGCCCGCGGGCGTCCCAGCCCAGCAGGCCTTGGCGCCCCCGGCCACCGGCGCCGGCGCCGCCGTCTTGGCCGGTGCCGGGGCCGGCGCCGCAGCGGGCGCGGCGGCCGCAACGGGCGAGGGCGCGGGCGCGGCTGCGGCGCCTGGGCCGCCCCCCCCCCCGAGAGGAAGGCATGACAGGGGGCAAATTCGCGAGACGAGAAAGCAGAGTCCCGCTAGCCTGGCTGCCCCTGTGCCTCGGAACGGCTCATCCACGCTGCTCGCCGCCCCCCGCTTCAATCGGCGCCCTCGGAGCCCGGCCATGGAGGCCTTCTCGGCGGTCTTGACTCTGCCTCCTCCGCCTCCGCCGCCTCCTCCTCCTCTTCCTGGCCGTCTGCTCCCAGCCTAGAACGACGGATTCATTCGGATGAAGGTCAAGCGGGCATCTCTAGGGGCTGGCGGGATGAAGCATGTCTCGGGCGCCGCGGGCGTTGAAGGAACGTTCTGGAACGGTTCGTCCTCACCCTCGGCGTGCCTGTCCTCGTCCTCTCCCCCTGTCTGGAGGTCCTGCTGCTCCGCAGAGACCTCTGCGGGGGAAGACCTCGGAGGGGGGCGGCCCTCGAGGAGGAGGGGGAGGAAGATGGACGATGGAGGGGAGGGGAGGAGGAAAGGAGGGAAGGAAGAGGATCGAGGGGAGAGGAAAGGAGGAGAGGAAGATGGACGATGGAGGGGAGGGGAGGACAGGAAAAAGATGAGAGAAGGAAGAGGGGGCCGCCGTCTCAGCTGGCCCTCCTGCGCTAGAAAGACAACGTCACAGAGACAACTCGGGTTATCCCATTCGAATGCATGCCTGGCGAGCACCTTGAGCAGCACAAGTGCCAACCGATCAGACTTCAGACCCACTCTGGTCCAGGTGCACCGCGTTCCTCCATGTTGCGCGCTAAACCCGTGGGAAGGCCGACAATTCGCACGGCATTTCTTACACCTCTCCTATCTCATCCGTCATAATTTACCTCCCGCCTATTCCCACCCGTCCCTCTCTCCGGCTCCAACACTACGAACCACCGTCCGTCCTATCCCAACACCAATCCACCCCCGCATTCATTCAATCCTTCCCCTTCTTGTGGACAGGTGCAAACAGTGTAGTACTGTTCATGGTATATTGATGGTCCTACGGGTTCATCGTAGAGAGGATACGAACCAGATGCTTCCCAAAGAGGACCCAAACAGCGTATTCTTGCACTCGGCGTGTACACTACGAGGTGTTCGCAATGAGATGCGCTATTTGCGCCCCAACCGTTCATGGTGCAATACATGCGATGCACGGTGCAGTGCGTATGGTGACAACTATGGGGTGCAACATCCGTCTTTCAATCGATGTGGTGTATTAGCAGGGGAGAGCGTTCGGTGTGTGGCGCAGTCAGTATGGCGCAAAATGTGATGTGCTGTCTGCGCAACCCACCGCATAAAGCATGAAGTCGCCTGCGTGAATGTCCGCGCCAACATCCCACACTCCCACACACATCTTGTATGGCAAAACCCATGCGGCAACGATTGCGGTTGCCGATCGGCACTTGATAACGCATCTCTGTGGCCAAGCTGGCGCGCGCACGTTTGCGCACAGAGCGACCAGCTGGTTTGGCACGGTTGATGCGGCCGCGATGGCGCCTACCGAAGGGAGCTCCCCAGCGCGTCTCCCAAGCCGCGCTGGCGCGGGGGCTGTTCTGTGCGGGTCGGTGACTTCGGCGAGCGCTCGATCATGATGAGGTCGGCAACGGCGACAACGTTGATGATACTAGCGCTGATGACGGCGACGGTGACAGTGAGTACGACTAGGCCAATGACGACGCCGATGATGCTGACGCCGATGGTGGTGAAAATAACGGGTACCTATGGGATGAATCTACGCGGTGCAGTCTGCGTGGTGCAACCGGTATGTCGGAGTAGACGCGGTGCACATAGAAACAAAGCGATAAAGAAACGTCGACCCCGATGCTCGCACAACCACCCCACACTCCCACCCACAACTTGTTTGGCAAAACAATTTCGGCCAAGATTGCGGCTATCGATTGAAGCATGCTGGCGCCCCCCTGCGCCCGCGTTGGCGCGCGCGCTACCGCGCCGATCGACCAGCTGGTTTGGCACAGCTGATGCAGCAGATGTCGGCTGCTGGTGGGAACTTCCCAGCGAGCCTCAAAGGTCGCACTGTCGCGCGGGCACTTCAGTGCGGTTCGATGACACGGGCGGGCGCTCAATCATGATGACGCCGACAACGGTGGCAAAGCTGATGTCACTAGCGATGGTGATGACCATCATGACGGTGGCGATGACAAGGTCAACGTCGGCGCCGATGCTGGTGACGACGGTGGCGATGAGAATGTCCATGTGTTGGTGGTCCAAGTGATTGTGACGATGCTGGTGGCAATGGCGGCGATAGGCAATGAGGAGAACATCGGTGATGCGATAGCGCTGACGGGTGAGGGTGATGTGGGAAGGCGCACGCGCGAAGAAATCCCACCAGCCAGTTGGGGCGTGAGTGGTTTAGAGCGCTTCCTCTTCCAACCCCCCTTCTTCCCCTTCGGGGGCAGAAGGGGGGTTGGCCGGCAGCCCTTCCTTCCCCCAGGCGACCGGCAGCCAACCAGGACCAATGAGGGCACCCCCCCACCGTCCTCGTCAAAAAACAATGAGAAGTCCACTTCAAATCAATTTTGTTTCGCGTCATGATCGAACGCTCGAGACCTTTCGCACGCGATTGTCCAATCTGCCAACGCCTGAGGCGTGTGCGCTTCGACTGTGCACCTCTTGACGACACCGACCACGACCACCCTTCCTTGCAAGACACTGTGTTACTCTGGCATTGCTCAGCCCGACTATTTCTCGCCCGAAACCGATCCTGACCCCCTACCTGGCCACCACCTCGCCCCGACACACCCCGCCCTCTGGATCCTGATCTTGGGATTGAGCAGGGACCGACCGTCCAGGCATTCCTATAAGCCTACCACGACATGTTCTTAGAACCCGACATGTTCTAAGAACGAAAACAATGTTCTTAGAACAGAAACCCAATATGTTAAAACAAGACAGTCCAAGCCAGAATTGCTCTAAGAACATTTCGCGGAAACCACAGAAGGTTCTTAGAACATTGTTTGGTAGGCCTATCGGCACGCCAGGACGCTTCGCCACTGCTTGATGGGACCCCCCACCCGACAACTTCTCGCCCGGAAGCGACCCTGCCGTCCCACGTGACCACCACCTCGTCCCAGCACACCCCTCCCTCTGGATCCTGATCTTGGGGACCCCCCACTCGACAACTTCTCGCCTGGAAACGACCCTGACCCCCCAACTGGCCACCACCTCGCCCTGGCACACTGGCATCCACCCGTTTCAGATTCCAGAATCCACCCCGGAACCGTTCTGGGGTGATGATTGGAACCTGAGGCGGGTGATTTTCCATCTGGGCGCTACCAGGAGCCGTATGCGCCGCCGTTCCAGAGTGATTTTCCATCTGGCCCTCTCCATTTGAAGCCCAGCTGGACGGCCCAACCGAAAAAAGCTGCTCCGCAATAAGAGATTGCGTTGAGAAAATGATCACTTTTGGGGTCCAGGTACACCCCCCCCATTTATCCCCGAGAGCGCCTACTGCTTTGGGGAGCGCCCACATGGATTTTCACCCCGGAACGACTGGGACCCCCCAGTGTGAAAAGGCGCTCTCGGGGATAAGCGATGGGGTGTACCCGAGCCCCCGATCCCCCCAAACCGACATTTTCCGTACTTGAAATTTCGTGTTGGGGAGCCTTGTCTCGCGGCTGGGCCCCCAAGCCCAGAGCCGGGAGCGCACATCAGCTGGATTTTACGCCGGAGCGGGGCTTCAAACCCATCTGGGACTCCCCCAATGCAAAAGGCGCTCTCGGGGATGAGCGGGGGGTGTACCCAAGCCCCAAAAATTTGAATCTTCCATGTGGGGACCCTTATTGGGGAGCCTTTTCTCGTGGCTGGGCCCGCCCGCCCAGTGGCGCCCAAATGGGTCTTCACCCCGGGCCCGTTCCAGGGTGAAAATCCATCCAGGATCCCTTCCCAATGGAAAAATGCGCTCTCGGGGAAAGCGGGAGGGTGTTCCCGAGCCCCCCAAATTCGTCATCTTCCATATGGAATCTCTCATTGGGGAGCCTTTTCTCGCGGCGGGGCCCCCCCGTCCAATGTCGGGAGCGCCGCGATGGATTTCCACCCCGGCACCGCTCCCAATGCAAAGAGGCGCTCTCGGGGATAAGCAGGAAGGCCAGGGCCCCCCAAATCATCATTCTCCAGATGGAACCTCTTACTGCGGAGTCTTTTCTCGCGACTGGGCCTCCCCCGCCCAGTGTCGGGACCGTCGAGATGGATGTTCACCCCAGAACCGTCCCAGGGTGAAAATTCATCGGGGCCCCCTCCCAATGCAAAAAGGCGCTCTCGGGGATAAGTGAGGGGATGTTCCCGAGACCCAAAAATCACAATTTCCAAGTTGACCCCCCCCCCCGGAACCGTTCCAAGGCGAACTTCCATCTGGCCCCCCCCAATGCAAGGGATAAGCGGGGGGGTGTAACCGAGCCTCAAACATTTGAATCTTCCATGTGGGGACCCTTATTGGGGAGCCTTTCCTCGTGGCTGGGCCCGCCCGCCCAGCGGCGCCCAAATGGGTCTTCACCCCGGGCCCGTTCCAGGAGCCCCAAAAAATGTTATGTTCCTTATGACATCTCTCACTGGGGAGCCTTTTCTCGCGGCTGGCCCCCCCGCCCAGTGCCAGGAGCGCCCAAGTGGATTTTTACCTGGGAGCCGTTTCAGGATGAAAATCCATATGGGACCCCCTCAATGCAAAAAGGCGCTCTCGGGGATAAGCGGAGGGGTGTATCCGAGCGCCAAAAAGTACAATTTTCTGTGTGGAATCTCTGATTGGGGAATCTTCTCTCGCGGCTGGGCCCTCGCGCCCAATGTCGGACCGCCCGGATGAATTGTCACCCCTCACTTGGAACCGCTCCGGGGTGGAAATCCATCTGGCACCCCTCCCGATGCAAAAAGGCGCTCTCGCGGATAAGCGGGGGGGGGGGGGGCGAGCCCCAAACGTCGCGATTTCCCACGTGAGATCTCTCAGCTATTGGGGGGCCTTTTCTCGCGGCCGGGCCCGCCCGCCCACTGTTGGGAGCGCCCAGCTGCACTTTCACCCCGGGACCCTTCCAGGGTGAAAATATCTATCTGGGACCCGCTCCAGTGCCAGGGTTTAGTGAAAACGACCTGAGGCCCAAACCTGGCGGGCGCAAGCCTGGAAAATAACGGCCGCGGCGCCCTCTCGAGAACCGAAAACGGACAATTCACTAATCGGCGTGTCACTGTTGGGGGTTCTGTCCACCCCCGAAAGAAGCGCTCTCGCGCATAAGCGGAGGGGGTGCAGGCGAACCCCAATATCAAACTTTTCCATGCGGAATCTCTTAGCGGGGAGCCTTTTTCTCGCGGCTGAGCCCGCCCGCCCAGTGGCTGGGAGCGCCCATGGTGGATCTTCACCTCGGAAGCGCTCCAGGGCGAAAATCCATCCAAGGCCACCCCAATGTACAAAAGGCGGTCTCGGGGATGAGCGGGGGGTGTACGCTGGCCGAAGAAGAACGCGGATTTTCCACGAGGAATCGTTTGTTTGGGGGCTTCTTCCCCCAGTGTCGGGAATGCACAGCACAGATGGATTTTCACCCCAGAATCGTCCCAGAGTGAAAATCCTTCTGGGACACCTCTATGATGTTTTTATATAAAAAAGCTCTCGCGGCCCTCGATCCTCAATCCTCAATCCTTCTGGGAACCCCCCCTCAGTCCTTCTGGGACCCCCCCAAGCGGGGGTTGCATCCTTCTGGGACACCCCCCCCAGCGGATGGATTTTCACCCCAGAACCGTTCCAGGGTGAAAATCCATCTGGACCCCCACCACTGCCAAAACGCGCTCTCGGAAAATAATGTGTGTATGTGTGTGTATGTGTGTGCGTGTGTGTGTGTGTTTTTTTTTTGTGTGTGTGTGTGTGTGTGTGTGTGTGTGTGTGTGTGTGTGTGTGTGTGTGTGTGTGTGTGTGTGTGTGTGTGTGTGTGTGTGTGTGTGTGTGTGTGTGTGTGTGTGTGTGTGTGTGTGTGCGTTTGTGTGTTTGTGTGTTTGTGTGGGAGTTGTAACTTTCTACATGAAATATCTCATTGGGGAGCCTTTTCTCGCGGCTGGCCCCGCCCGCCCAGTGATGGGAGCGCCCAGATGGATTTTCACCCCGGAACCCTTCCAGTGTGAAATCCATCTGGGGGCCCCCCCAATGCAAAAAAAAGCGCTCTCGCGGATAAGCGGAGGAGGCGTTTCCAAACCACAGACATGTAAAGTTTCCGTCTGGGCTTTTCTATTGTGGAATATCTCCTCGTGGCTAGGCTCCCCCGCCCAGTGTGGGCAACGCCCGAATGGATTTCCCACCCTGGGCCAGGAACCGTTTTCAGGGTGAAAATCCATCTGGGAACCCTCCCAATGCGAAAAGCCGCTCTCGGGGATAAGCGGCAGGGTGTGCCCGAACCAATAAATTATGATTTTCCAGATGAAATCTCTTATTGGGGAGCCTTTTCTTGCGGAAGGGCCCCCCCGCCCAATGTTGGGACCGCTCAGATGGATTTTCACCCCGGAACCGTTCCAGGGTGAGCATCTGGGACACCGACGACGGCAAGGCCAGTGACGGCGCCGATGATGATCACGCCGACGACGCTGACGTCCTCGCATCGGTGACGAAAATGTTAGAAGGAGTTCGACAGGCACGCGCGGCCGATGCGCGAGAGTGGCCCGCATGGCGTTGTTTGACACGGATCGTGCCCCCACGGCGCGCGCGCAAGGGCGGTCGAACGACCTCGACATGCAGCGCGAGAGGCCCGTTTGGCAGAAATTGGTGAACATGTTGAAAGACTTAAGAGTTCGCAAGACTGCGAGCGCAGGTTTTGTTTGAAAACTGGCGTTGCAAAACCATGAGTGTCAACATTCTCCTCGATGTTGAAAGCTTGGCGAAACCTGAAGAGGTTGAAGGATTTCGGCGCGCACTTCGTCCAATGTTTTGCAAGGGATTCTGACACAGCACGCGCGCAGGGGTGTTCGAACGATTTCGACAAGCGCGCGTGAGGGGCCCGTTTTGGTAGCATGTCGTGACAATTCTGGAGTTCGCAAGAGAATGGGCGCAAGTTTTTGTTAGAGAATCCATGTTGCGCAACCATGTGTTGTTGACATGTTTTCGGGACACTCGATGTTGAAAGCCTGGCGAAACCACAGGTTTGTGAAGGAGTTGGGCATGCGCGCGCGACGACGCGCGCGTGCACTTCGTTCAATCTTTTGCCAAGGATTTTCGAAATCTGATGATGGTTGATGAACGCGTGCGAGCGCATAGTACTCTTTGCAGAGGATGGGGTGTGGCGGTATCGGCCTGCCTGGGATGATATGAATGAATTCTGGGGGGGGGGATCCTACTACACCATTTTAGAAAAGAGAATCAATGTGGTGTAACCTATGGTGTACAATCTATGTGGCGCAATCTACGCTGTACACTGCAGGCAGCGGCGGGGCAGCGACGGCGACCGCGGAGCCACCGGACGGCAACGAAGGCGACCACGGAACCGCCAGACCGCCGCTCGGGCCCAGCAGACGGGCGGCTGCGAGGCGGCGACCGGGCGGCGACCACGACCACGGAGCCGCCAGATCGCCGCTCGGGCCCAGACGACGGGCGACGACGAGGCAGCGACGGGGCGGCGAAGGCAACCACGGAACCCCCAAGTGCCAGCAGTGTCTGGGACATCTGTCAAGAACACACATGCTTCACTCTTTCTAGAAGAATCCTTTACTCTTTTGAGAGGAGAAACTGGGCGGCGAGGTGGCGCTGGGCAGTTACCAGGCGGACCTCTGGAGACGCCCACAGCCGCGTGGGGCGGCGACGACACGGCGACCAACTGCCATTGGAGACAAAGACGGAACCGCCAGCGAATTACTTAACAACGCAAGTAGTCAGCCCTTGGTGCAACCACTGTTCGGGGAAACGTCCAGAATCGCGCGCCCTCAGTTTCTCTGCGAAACCTCACCAGCTGCTGGAACTGATTTTGTTTGGTCGATTGAACATCGAAGGTCAAACACCTCGTACTTCCAGCCTCTGGACCAATATCTGGCTGCGTGATTGCGGACCCTCCTTCGGAATTCAAATTCAAACGGACAAATCCTGCTGTTTATGATGCCCGTGCAGCCGAGGAGCTGCACGGATGCCAAACGTTTGCGAAAGGACATCATCGAGATCTGGTCACCACGGCTGCAGACTTCGCTGCCAAACCGGAATAGGACGTGTCGGTCCCTCTCCCCCACCAGCAGTCTCGATCTCGACGAGGATCGAGCCGACCTTGACGGTGTCAGAGACCTCGGGAAGCGATCTTGTGGCACGTGCAGGGATGGGATGGGGGACAGGGAAGACGGAGGGGGTACACGCCGGTCGGAAGAAGAGGGTGAAAACATGCAGTAGCAACGCGTGGAAATAGATTGGGCTTCCAACCGCCCTGGGAAGAAGGAAACCAGTCGATCCTTGAAGTAGGAAGACGCCCAAAGCAGATTAGGATCTGGGAATCTAGAAATACCTACCTGCAACGACCGGCGTGTGTAGTGATCTGCGGGCAGGAGCTCGACGAACGAAGGATCAGTCGTACACGCGCTGAGCCGTTTTAGCTCTCCGACTCAGATTCGAACACCATGGACAATGAAAGGCTGCACGAGTTCCAGCCGAATCCCCTAGACTGAACTCTTTCAAGGGGCCCAAGGACACGCAAAAAAGTACACACAAATCCCAGGATCCCCCATATTTTTCCATATTTTCTGTGCTTCTGTCTTCCCCCCCACTTCCCATATTTTCCAATATTTCCTGGGAGTCGACGATTAAGTGTGTGTATTTTTCCCTCCTGAACTCTTGACCCTCTCCCAACAGCGGGGGCACTGCAAGGATCCCTGCCCTCTGGCTCCACCAGGCATGTGGCTCAAAGAGGGGGAGGCTCAACAAAGAATTGGGATCTGAAGGGGCACACACACATACACACACACACACGCGCACACACACACAAGTAAACACACATCCCAGGATTCCCGGCAATCTCTCTGCATTTTCTGGATGATGATCCTCTCCTCCACGCCCCATGTTTTACATCCTCGGATCCCCCCTGTGACTTGACAACTCTTGGCCGTCTCCCTCCCCCGAGATCGACGACGCGTCGCCGACTGCGGCAGGTCCCCGAAAGGGGGCACCGCCTGCTCCTGGGCAGGCCGGGGGCACCAGGGCCGGGCCCCGCGCGGCGAGACTGGCGACTATGGGGGGGGCGATGGCCCCTCCAGAGGAACAAGGCTCCTCCTCCTCCACAGGTTCGCGCGAAGCTCCTCCTCCTCCTCCTCCTCCTCCTCCTCCTCCTCCTCCGCCGCCTTCTTCTCCTCCTCGTCCTGCTCCTTCTCCTCCTCCTCCTCCTCCTCCTCCTTCCTCCTCCTCCTCCTTGTCGTCCTCCTCCTCCTTGTCGTCCTCCTCCTCCTTATCCTCCTCCTCCTCCTCCTCCTTATCCTCCTCCTCCTTGTCGTCCTCCTCCTACTGGCATGGACATCATCTTTTGGGGGTCCGCGGGTCCGCGCGGATTCTCTGGATCGGCGCCAGACCCCATTCCCTGGCGGGCGGAGCGCGGCGCCAAGGGCGACGCCGGACGCGCCGCCGGAGGGGCTGGAGCGCCGATGCGACGCATCCGCGCCGAGCCTGGAGAGTTGTTGTTAGGTCGGCGGACGAAAACTACAAAATACATCCAACATGCTCCAAAACTGTCATACATCTATATATATATATATATATATATATATGTATGTATATATATATACATATATAACTCGTCCCCAGACTAATTCTTACATATGTTTGCAGATTCCTCTGTAGAGGGACAGGCCCGACTTACAGTTTCTGTTTGTGCCGCCCTTTCTTCTTTCGACCCTCCAAAGCCGGTGCCTCCCCCCCCCTTCCCACCCGTGCCGGCGCCACCGAATGGCTGCCGGGGCCTCGGGGTAACGAGTGGCAAGAAGCCTGCAGATATGCCGCCGACGAGAGGACAGGCAGGGGCCCCCCGCAGCGAACTGCTATTCGGCGAGAACCTCCTTGGGGAAAAGGCGGGGGAGGGGGAGCCCAAACAAGGCTCGCGGCCAGAAGTAGAAGAAGAAAAACCCACATAGAAAT
This sequence comes from Prorocentrum cordatum, assembly GCA_963575745.1. Taxonomy (NCBI): domain Eukaryota; class Dinophyceae; order Prorocentrales; family Prorocentraceae; genus Prorocentrum; species Prorocentrum cordatum. The sequence goes on along the minus strand of CAUYUJ010014445.1, from coordinate 344,875 downwards.
AAGCTGTTGGCGCTCCGCGCGGATTTCTTGGAGTCGCGCTGGACCCCCCTCCCTGGCGCGCGGAGCGCGCCAGGGGCGGCGCCGGAGGCGCCGCCAGGTGGCCCAGGCGCGGATCCAAGACATCCGCGCGGAACGCCAAAAGTTGATGTTTATGTGTTGTTGTCGTTTTCGAGGAAAAAGGGGAGGTGCCGCTTCAAGCCTCAGAAGAAGGGCCTCCCCAGGGGAGGGGCGACCAGCCCACCGTGCCGCGGTCTGGGAAACGGGCCCAGCTTCGCCCACGCCGCCTGGTGTTCCCTTGGCGGCGCGCGCGCTGGGCTGGCGCCAAGGGGGAGCGTTTCTACGAGGGCGGGGAAAGGGCTCGTGAGAATTGGAGGCACGTGGTGTCTAAGAGACCCTCTTGGCTTCTGAGAAGCCTTCTGAAATGGCTAGATGCACTTCAAAGAAGATCCCTGCGATCCCTGCCTGCAAAAAAGAGCCCCGCATTCAAAAAAAACGCCACCACCGCGCCACCCTCGTATGCAAACCGAGAACAAGGCCTACTGATCCGTACGCTCGGGATCCGGAAACATCGTGAGGGACAACAACCCTGACCACCGAACGACGGCCCACGAATTGTCTCAGGACACGGACTGCTCACCTGCTTCAAATATTGATGCCGTCGTCTTTACCGTGACGCTTGGCGTGGGCGATCACAAAGACACGGCCTTCCAGTGGAGCTTCTTGACGGTACCAGTGAACGGGCTGGTGAGCTCCACGGATGCCTTTGCCGGGTCAATTCGCCAAATGATTAAACAATTGCAATATCATGAAATGCACGTGGGGTCATGTCTGCATGTATGTATGTATGTATGTATGTATGTATGTATGTATGTACGTGCGTATGTATGCATGTATGCATGTATGTATGTATATTTACATACACAGATGTCTGACAGTCAGCGCTGACCCACAACAATGTGTTCTAGCATTCTGTGTGGTGCATATATATCTATGTATATATATATATATATACAAGACTGCAGTGGCGCTTCGCGCCATGTACCTTGGTCCTTGAAGATTGGCATGCAGGCGGAAATGGCAGGAAGGTCAAGCGGACAATTTTGCGATAACTCCTTGCTGCCTTTTCTGGCATCGCCGTTATGATAATGTTGTTCGTTATCCCTCCTCCATGCTTATTTGTCCTCGTTCTCGCCATACACAGGGTATTCTCCCCATCCTCCTCAGCTCTTTTTGCGGAGGCTCCTCCTTGGAGAGCCTCTGGGGGCCTCACCAAAGTTCTCAGGCTTTCTTAAAGCCTTCTGGAGGCCTCCTGGGCGTTTTCTGGGGGCCTCTGGGGCTTACTGAGGCCAACCTGCCTCTAACCGCAATCTCCCTGAACGCCCCGGTCACGATTTGGAATGCTTCGGAGGGTGTCTTGGGGCCATCTTGGGCCGCCATGGGACTCTCTTAGGGCCATTTTGGGCCCCCTGTTGTGCCGTTCTGGGGCTCTCTTGGACTGCCTGGAAGCCCTTTCGGATGGTTGCAGGGCGATTTGGGAGCCTCCCAGGCGACTTCGGACGCCCAGAAGACCGCTGTCTTGGAGCGTCGGGAAGCCGAAAAGAGGAGAACCCGAAATTCACCAAAAACCTATATTAAATCTATGATTATTCCCTCTTGGGGCCTTCTTGGGGGTGCTCTTGGAGGCCTCTTGGTACGTTTTGGAGCGATCTTTCGGGGTATGACGGCTTCTTAGAGCGCTCTTGTGCTGTCTTGGGGTTCTCTAGGACGTCTCCGATGACCCCCCTGATCGCCTTAGGTGTGCTGCGAAGGCTTGGCAAAACGCCCTGCGAGGCCCGGGGGGCCGCTTCGAGGCCGGTCCGAAGGGTCCCAAAGCCCCAGATCCTGGGAGTCCAGTTTTTTTTGGGGGGGTGACGGGCTTTCCCCCCGCCCAGGCTTGTAAAAATATAGGAAGAGGAATCTATGTATATATGTATATATATATATATATATGTATGTATATATGTGAATATATACATACATATATATATACACATACATATACATATATATATACATATATATATATATAAGAGGTGGTGCCTTGTATGTCTGTAAACATAAACATGTATATACATATACAATTGTATCTGATGTAGTGCAACCTAGCTGGTGCATTTCATCCTGCTGAAATTGAGGTTATAAGCCCCCATGCTCCCGCAATGATTCCAGCCACCCACCCGCAGCTTGGTATTCAACACCTCTGCGGCGGCGATTGCGGTGACTGCTTGGCGCTGGCTGGAGCATCGCTGCGGCCGCGCTGGCACGCGCAGGCTCGCGCGCAGAACGGCCAGCTAGTCTGGCGAGTCCAACGCGGCCGCGGTGGCGCTGTCCATGCATTACGAGTCGATGACTCAGGCGGGCGCGGCATCATGGCGACGTCGGCAACGGCAGACGCGATGATGATTGAAGCGATGCTGGTAGCGACGGTCAGCGACGGTGACGATGACGATGGCAAGGCCAATGATGGCGCCGATGCTGATCACGCCAATAACGATGATGGCCACGCGTCGGTGATGAGGGTTTTGTTTTGGAGGGATTTGGGCATGAAGGCGATCGAATGCTTCGGGTATGCGCGCGCCGCGCCCGCTTGGTCGCACTAGATGAAAATGTTTGAACGCCAATGATGTTCACAAGAACTCGCAAGAGCGCGCGCGTGCGGAATATTTTGAACATGACATGTTGCAAAAACATGAATTGCCTATATAATTCGTAAAAACCTCGATCTTGAAATCCCGACGAAACTTTGAAAGGTGTTCGATGAATTTCGGCATGCGCGGGCGACGGTGCGCCCGCGTGGACTTTCTCGCACATGTTGCAACGAATTTCCGGAAATGGATGAACGTTGATAAACGAATGCGCGCGCAACATCATGTGAAAGGGGTGAGGGGGGGATTAGGTTCAAATCAAGAGTGAACGATGGGGCAGAAAGTACCAAGACAGGCCACGAGTGCCCCAAAAGGCCGCCGAGACGGTACAAGATGGTCCCCAATCGCGAAACGATCTGTCCCAAACGCCTTCACGCCCTCCAAACTGCCCAGGAGGCCTCGAGGACGCCCCAACACGCTTCCAAGAGCACTCCCGAGAGGACACCGAGACGCCAAATTCATTGATTTATTATTGGTTGTTGGAAGATTTGGGCGTTCTCGTCTTTTCCACTTCCCGCAGCTCCAAAACGGAGACAGAGGTCCCCTCATATCTCCCCAAGACGGCCTAAGAGGCCTCCAAGAGAACCCCAAAACAGCACAGGAGGACCCCAAGACAGCCCAAAACGCCTGCAAGACGGCCCCAGATGCCCCCAAGATGGCTCCAAGAGCGTGCCCAGACGGGGGACCCGAACAGACATTTCGAGCCTTCGGCCCCAAGAGGCTCCCAGGAGGCCCCAAGAAGTCCCCCAGAGGCCCCAAGAGGCCCACAAGAGGTCCCCAGGCCCCCAAGAGGCTCCCAAGAGGCCACCAAGAGGCTCCCAAGAGGCTCCCAAGAGGCCCCAAAATTCCTCCACAGAGGCCCCCGAGAGACTTCCGAAGAACTGGCCCACGTCAGCGTCGTCGTCGTTGCCGCTGCCGCCGTTGTCGTCGTCGTCGTCGTCGTCGTCGTCGGCGTCTCCCTTCAGGGTCGGCGGCACCTGCCGTAAGACCTTCGCAATCAAGAGTGAACGATGGGGCAAAGTTAAGAGCATTTCCACATCCCCGTGGGGGGGCGAGAAGACCGGGGGGGGGGGAATTTCCAAATCCCATTCTGGAACAAAGAATATCGGTGGTCCAATATGCGTGTTGCCGCCTGTGTTGCGGAAGCTCGGCGGTGCAAGCTACGCGGCCCAACTCGATCTGACGACCTTGAATGTGTCGACTCCACCGCTCGCGAGGTCATCCCACCCGCCCGCCCACACCTAGGCTTGCAAGACCCATGCAGCAGCGATTGCGATGACTGCTCGGCGCTGGGCGGCGCATCGCCGCGGCCGCGCCAGCGCGAAGGTTCGCGCGTAGAGCAGCCAGCTAGTCTGACAGGACCGGCGCGGCCGCGTTGGCGCTGACCGCTGGGAACTTCCCCGCGCGTCCCGAAGGCCGCGCCGGCACGCGGGCACTCCCGCGCGAGTCGGTGCGTCGAGCGGGCGCGTAGACCAGGATTAACCTCAAGAGGCGCCCAAGTGCGCCCAAACAGCTTCCAAGACACCGAGTGGAAGGCCAAGTGGCCAGTCAGAAAGGCCGCGCTCACTGCAACGCTGCGGAATTACATCGTCTGTGCTACGCTGGGTTTCCTGGGGATCATGACTCGATATTGTGCGGGCCTCCAGACGGCATGACATGGCTCCAGGACAGTCCAGGTAAGTTGGCCACATCTGTCTGATGGGATCCTCTCGTTGAATCGAGCCGAGAGGTGTCACCTGCTGCAGACTACTGGGGGGATGCTCCAAGCGTCGCCACGCAGAATGCTACGTTGGCACGGTGGCTGAACGAACCGCGGGCAGCTGGATGTGAAGTGAAGGAGAGACGGGGTGCACGAGTTTAGTCGCCAGGAGCACCTTGACTAACACGTGCCCACACTCGCCCCCACTCAACGAGAGTCGCTTCCATGAGTGGGGACTCTCGAGTTACACCGAAGTGCGAAAGTGTATGCACATCATGGACTATCAAGCAGCTAGAAGGATGGGAATACAGCATGACATGCGTGATCAACACGCCGCCTTGTCGCTCTCCACAGCACACAGATTGTCCATCTCCTTCACCTTGTCACCCTCCTGGGGATTAGACATCATTTGTTGAGACATTTGGCGCAACGTGATGCAAACCAACGGGTTATACAATGCGAGTGGTACGTTTAAGGATGAGATGCCCATGATCAGGGGAGGCCTGCTGAATGATTCTAGAAGGCTGAATCGATTTAGAAAGCTGGACTCGTAGATAGCCAACCCAACTTCTAACGAAGATCACCGAGATATTCGAAACAAAGCCGCACCACATCGATGATCGATTCGACCTCTATCTCGATTCACATGTCCGCAATCTCTCATCATAGCCTTCTACAGTGCAGCGGCGCGAGGGGTCCCCGAGTCAAAGACATAGCGATTACAGATGAGCGCAGGCCCGGTTGTTTAGGGGCAAGAAACTAATTGTTCGAGGACATCGCAAAATGGTCACAAGAGCATGAAGCTTGACGTTCTTACTTCGACGCCTACGCATTGGCTGCATAGTCAAGGCCGCACTTGCGGATCCGCATACGACAGGGGAATGGAGGAGAGGGGTGGAAGTGAGGAAGAGGGCGTAGGGGGTAATGCGAGGGAGGGGATCACTCCTCCCCGTTCTCCTCCAGCGGACCTGCCGAGCCATGCCTGAGAGAAAAAGTCCACTGAACCGCCGAGCCTCCGCATTCCTGAGCACCCAGAGCAGAACGGCCTTGGCAACTTTTGGTGGCACATGGCGGAGATGCTGAGTGGCCTCCCAATTCGCGCTTTGGCGAGCAACGGGGGTCTCCGCTCGACACCCCCTCTTGAGCAGGGACCGACCGTCCTGGCTTTCCTATAGGTCGACCACGGCAGTTTCTTAGAACCCCCAAAATGTTCTAAGAAGAATGTTCTTAGAGCATAAACCTGGTGCAGTAAAACAAGACAGACCCAACCAAAAATGTTCCAAGAGCATGTCATAGAAACCACAAAAGGTTCTCAGAACATTCGTCGGTGGGCCTGTAGGCGAGCCCGGACGCTTCGCCACTGTTTGACCCTTTGAGCTTCCCTCCTCGAGAGCCAGCTTTGTACCGGCTCTGAGGTCGCCGCGCGGCCTGGCTCTGACTGGCCTGGGCTCTCGCGCGGAGGTGGGCGTGGACCCACGCCTGGGCGAGCTGGCTACCCTACGCTGGGGAGGGGAGGGCCTCGAGTAGAAGGAAAACACCTATCTTAGGTCGGGCATGTCCCCCTACAGGCGGATTTTGGACGCAATTTAAAAATATCCAACAAATGCTCAAACATTGTCAAAGCATATTCTTGAATATTCCTCCTGTAGAGGGACAGGCCCGACTTAGCACCAATCGGCAGATTATAGCTTCGCAGATCCGCGCGGATCTCTTGGATTGGCGCTGGACCCCCCTTCCTGGTGCGCGGAGCGCGCAAGGGGCAGCGCCGGAAACGCCAATTCAAGAACACCGTGGCGCCAGATCCGGGGGCCTAAGGACGGCGCCGTAGGCGCCGCCTGGGGTGCCACTGCCGATCCAAGAAATCCGCGCGGGCCTCTGAGAGCGTGAGTGCTAAAAACATGTTTCTGGTGAAAACGGGAGGATGCGCGGCCAGGTAGAATCGGAGATCTGGGGGCGAGTCCGAAGCGAAACTGATCTCACCGCCACCAGGGACTCGACCTCGGCTTCGGTTCGTGTCGTGTCGCGCGTGCGGGCGAGGCGCAATGCCCTCTGGCCGCCGCGGCCCCCTGGGCTGTCCCGCCGTTGTCCAGTGGCTATTCCGCGGATGTCCTGCCGTTGCCCGTTGTCCTTGCGCTGGCACGCGGCTGTCCTTGGCTTGTATCATGCAGCAACATCGTGGCACTCGCGTTGCTGAGGTCTGCCCTGTGGCTAAGTCAGCTGTGGGATCTGTCCTCAGTCGGATCCCCCGACATCGCGCCAAAAGTACGAAAGGCTAGGTCACGAGTGAAGAAATTAATGGAACTGAATGTCTAGCTGGATGATCTCTGGCACCGCGCTTACAAGGGTCGGCGTGTGTGTTTGTGTGTGTGCGTGTGTGTGTGTGCGTGTGTGTGTGCGTGTGTGTGTGTGTGTCGGGTGTTTCTTGATTGTATTGTTTTTTCCCCACCTATCGCGAAGCGGAGCCTCCAGGAGCATCGATCCCGACAAATGCGCATGTCCGTTGCACGCGTCCCTGCGCCGGTTGCATTCCACGCAGAGCGTTGTTGCCGAGGTCCAGACAGCGAGCCCCGGGGCACCTCCCCCCTCCGAAAGCCCCGAACACCCCGCACCCTCCGAGTCCCGGCCTGCTCCCCCAGGCGCCCGCCCCAGGCGCGGTGGCGGACTCGCGGGGCAGCGCAACTGGATAACACACTAGCGTTCTCTCTCTCCCTCTCTCTCTCTCGCTCTTCCTCTCTCCCTTTAGTTGTTTGTCCTCCTCCTCCTCCTCCTCCTCCTCCTCCTCATCATCATCATCATCATCATCTTCTGCGTCATCATCATCATCAGCATCATCAGCATCGCCATCGCCATCGCCATCGCCATCACCATCACCATCACCATCACCATCACCATCACCATCACCATCACCATCACCATCACCATCACCATCACCATCACCATCATGCTCATGCTCATGCTCATGCTCATGCTCATGCTCATGCTCATGCTCATGCTCATGCTCATGCTCATGCTCATGCTCATGCTCCTCCTCCTCCTCCTCCTCCTCATCATCATCATCATCACCAGCATCATCATCATCATCATCATCATCATCCTCCTCCTCCTCCTCCTCCTCCTCATCATCATCATCAGCATCATCATCATCATCATCAGCATCAGCATCAGCATCAGCATCAGCATCAGCATCAGCATCAGCATCAGCATCAGCATCAGCATCAGCATCAGCATCAGCATCAGCATCAGCATCAGCATCATCATCATCATCATCATCATCATCATCATCATCATCATCATCATCATCATCGCCATCAATGGGGGTGTCCGCATGCGTCCCATAATCCGTAAGGCGTTTCGTGGCCCACTCAGGAGCTCCACCTGTGCCCCCAGTAGGGGTGGCCACATGCGCCCACCATACCCAGTACAGCGCTTCGCGGCCCCATCGGGAGCTCCACCCAAGGCCCAAGTGGGGGTGGCCACATGCGTCCGCCACACCTACTGCAGCGCTTCGTGGCCCCATCGGGAGGTCCACCTAAGGCCCCAGTGGGGGTGGCCACATGCGTCCGCCACACGCAGTACAGCGCTACGTGGCCCCATAGGGAACTCCACCTAAGGCCCGAGTGGGGGGGAGGGGGCACCATGCGTTCGCCACACCCATGTCGGCACACCCCTCACACGTTTCGTGGCCTTATGGGGGGCTCCACCTGGGGCCCCAGTGGGGGTGGCCACATGCGTCCGCCACACCCAGTACAGAGCTTCGCGGCCCCATCGGAAACTCCACCGAAACCCAAGTGGGGGTGGCCACATGCGCCCGCCGCACCCAGTGCAGCGCTTCATGGCCCCATAGGGAGCTCCACCAAAGGCCCCAGTGGGGATGGCCACATGCGCCCGCCACACCTACTGCAGCGTTTCGTGGCCCCATCGGGAACTCCACGTAAGGCCCCACTGCGTGTGGCCACATGCGTCCGCCACACTCAGTACAGCGCTACGTGGCCCCATAGGGAACTCCACCTAAGGCCCCAGTGTGTGGGGGGGGGGGGCACCATGCGTTCGCCACACCCATGTCGGCACACCCCTCACACGCTTCGTGGCCTTATGGGGGGCTCCACCAGGGGCCCCAATGGGGGTGGCCACATGCGTCCGCCACACCCAGTTCAGCGCTTCGTGGCCCCATAAGGAACTCTACCTATGGCCCCAGTGGGGGTGGCCACATGTGTCCGCCACGCTCAGCACAGCGCTCCGTGGTCCTAGAGGGAGCCCCACCGAAGGCCCCACTGGGGGTGGCCGCATGCGTCCGCCACAGTCAGTACAGCGCTTCGTGGCCCCATAGGGAATTCCACTTGCGGCCCCAGGTGGAGGCCCACGGCATCCGCGCTCAGGACGGCTTCGCGATGCTGGGCGCCAGCGCGGTCCTGGAACATCACTTCGACCCCGAAACGCTCGGGCAGATCTTGCGTTTCGATACCGCCAAACGCACGCAGACCTTTGTCAAGGAGCTCAAGAAGGCCGCCCCGATGATGGAGGACGGAACGCTGCCCGGGCCGACTGACGCCGACGCGTCGCGGCGCGCAGCCTGCGCCCTGAAGGAGGACGTCCTCGCTCCGTTCAAGATCCCTGCGCGACCTCGACGCAGACGAACTGAGAGACTTGGTTGGAACCCAACGGAAGAGGTTCGCCAAGGGGGGCACGAAGGACGCGGACGTGCCTGTGGACGGCGCCCCCGCGCCAGACGACGTCGGGGCAGCGGGTGCCGGCGCGATGCGGGCCCAGGCGCGGTGGGAACCGTCGGAAGACTTGCGGCGGCCGGCAACTTCGTTAAGCGCCTCGTCAAAAAGTTCGAAGACGGCGTGGTCAATCCGAGAAAGGGGCAGCAGGAACGCCGCCATCTGAAACCCGACCCGGCCCTGTTCGTGACGGCGTTCGCGAGCGCCTGCAACGTGGCGTGAAACGAGGAGGAGAATATCGCGGACGGCAGCATGGCCAAGCACGCGAAGCGGAAGACGTTCCGGTCCCTGCTCCTCGGCCAGGGCGGCAGCAGGAAAACCGCCATGGTGCACGAGATCGCGCTGCCGGCCATGGACGCGCTGTTCCTTGTGGAACCAGGCAAAGCGAAGTCCACGCTGATAGTCTGCGCGAATTGGTCTCGGCCGCGAGCATCTTGGGAGGCGGTCAAGTGCTTGATCCTGGAGGAAGCGAGCATGATCTCGTCCAACCTGCACAACAAGCTGGCGTTCCGGTCCTACCTGGGGCGCAAGGTCGAGTGGGGCGCGGAAGAGCGGGAGTACGACCAAGTCGGCAGCGTCTTCGGCCGGATGCCCACCGTGATCCAACTGGGGGACTTCTAGCAGCTGAAGCCGTCGGGAGGCAAGGTGTCGCTCATCTCCGCCTTCGAGGAACTGGCGGCGGCGGGCATTTACCTCGTTCCAGAGTGCCAGGCTGTGATGAAGCTCTTCTGCAACACGCCGCTGTGCTTCGAGCTCCAGGCGTCCAACCGCAAGGACTCGAAGCTCAATGATCTCATGGCGTTCTTGCAAACAGGGTGAAGCGGGTCCCTCCGACCATCCAGGCCACGTGGAAGCGGCCACATGATCGGGTCCTACTGGGACATCGTGGAGCGGTGGGTGAACATGCGGGCGCAGCGGGGCGCGGACGTCCTGGTCCTGAAAGAAGCCCCCCTTCCTCCTGCAGGCTGCCGACAAGTCTGCCCCGACGATGAATTTCAAGTGCGCCTCCAAGATGATGAACTGTGCCAACCCAAAGAACACCGGTGGCATGCACGGACTCCTCCGGGCGCACGTGGGCATGCGGATCCGGCTCCTGGAGGCGCTCGATCTCAAGAGCGGCCTCGTCAAGGATGCCGAGGGGGACATCGTGCACATCGCCGTGGACCCTCGGGATCGGGGCGACGTCGGGGAAGCCGAGAGAGACAGGGAGGAGAGAATCGATCTCAATCGCCTGCCCCTGGGCGCCATTCGTGGGCGACCTGAAGCGCCGCGACGACGGCCTCGCGGGGGCCCTCGCAGGCCCGCCGGTGTTCATCGAGCCCCGCGCGTCGGAGCCGTTCACCTTCCGCACCACCAACGTCACCTGGACGGGCTTCCCGTTTTCACGCGGCAGGGTCCTCACCGCGGCGGCGCGCCAGGGGCGCGCCGTGCGAGGAGGCGACGGGGCGAGGGAACGGCACCCTTGGGAAGTCTACGGCCGAACCTACTGGGCGCGAGCGGTCCGCAGCCAGACCATCCTTCGGTCCTGTGGACTCTCGCCCTGGGCCGTCGGCTGCCCGGCGCGCTGCCCCCTCGGCCGACGTCGCCTGGGAGTGATCCTGGATTGCGGCCGCCGCGAGGTCGGGAACGGCAAGGAGGACGACGACTGGCGGCTGGAGCTCTACGCGCTGCTCTCGCGCGCCACGCGCCCCGATGACCTCCTGCTCATGCGGGCGCCGCGCGTCGAGTTCTTCCCGGCAGGGCCGCCGGAGGGTTTGCGGAAGCAGCTGGAGCAGGTTGCGGCGCGCACCAAGCGGCGCAGGAAGGAGGCGACGGCCCTCGCCAGGCAGCTCGGCTTCACCGGGCTTATCCGCGAGGCCTGACCTGAGGGGCGTCCCGCTCGAGCCGAGCCTTCTCTTGAGTGTCCGACCAAGTGTTTGGCCTCGCGCCGCGGACGACCCGCGCGCGTCGCTGGGACCCTCTCGGGGTGACCAGCGCGCGTCGCAGGAACTCCGTGCTGCGCTGTGCCCAACGCCTCACTCGCCCGTCGTCGCTCTGCCCAGCGGCCAGAGCCTTGTCCGCTATCAGCCAACCAGCTAACTCTCTTTGCTCCGCGCAACGGACGACCCGCGCGCGTCGCTGGGACTGGGACCCCTCTGGGGCGACTGGCGCGAGTCGCGGGGACTCCACGCTGCACTGCGCTTGCAGCCTTGGGAATAAAGAAAAAGAAAAAGAAGAGAAAGAAACGGGCGCGATCCTCGTGAGGGGCGTGCCGACATAAGCGTCGCGGCGCGCAGTCGTTGCCATCAGGGTTTCTGGGGGAGCTCCCTGCGGCGGCCACGCTCAGTGTCACGAGTACTCAGAATCAGGCAAAGTTAAACCGTTCACCATCATATGCATTGACACTCGGCGTATCCATGCTCGCATTCATGCACAGATACTTCCTCGCACGCAGGGTCGACCACAATCAGACGCGCTCGCGCTCAGTCTCACCCGCGCTCAGTCCCCCGTGCTCGGCCCTATCGTTTTCGTTCGTGTTGTGTACCCCGCCACACATGTCGGCACACTCCTCGCACGGTTCGTGGCCCCATAGGGATCGCCACCGAAAAAGATTGTCATCATTGCGGTACTCACAACTGTATATTGTTGGGTCCTTCGCCATGATGATACTCTATACATATATACCAAAAAAACATAACACATGCGTGCGCAAGTACGGTCAGGAAGAGGAAGGTGCGCGTGCAAACCCATGTAACTACATGAGTCTGCATATACAGAAATATTGGTGTGTCAATTCACAGGTGTACTGCTTCGTATGTACATGTGCGGGCACAAACTAATGAAGTAAGTACTCAGTAGACACAAAGCGAATGCACTACTGACAGAAACACACCACTCAAGCAATTGCAACGTGTAAATGTCTATCACAAAAGAGATACATATCTATGATTTTATACACACACACATACTTGTCGCCCGCGCCGTGATTTGGCCCGAGGGGACTGTCATGAGGCCTGTTTGAATTCTTGATGTTGGATTCTAAATAAAAAAGGGGGACAACGCCTCCGCGCCGTAGACACGAAGCGGAATGTTCTCATGTTCTCAGATCCTGTCCTCCAGTCTTCTGGTCTTCAAGAACCCGGCGCCGAAGCGCTCTTCAGAGGAGACAAACGGACCACCGTCACCGAGAACCCATCGGGGCGGGACCGAACCCTCGGCGGTGGCACGCCCGAGCGTCACCCCCGACCCTTGCCGATGGATTCTCGGTGGCGGTGGTCCATGTTTCTCCTCCGAACTCTCGGGCGCGTTGTGACCCCCCCCCGCGCGATCTTCCCAGCGGTCTCCAGAGCGTGGCCTCAACATGGCATCATATTGTTCTACCGAGGCCCATCATGAAGCAGTGTTGGTGGCCTTTTCGGCCGTCTTGGAGGCGCGAGGCAGGCCCCCAGGGTCGCCGCAGCACGGCCCCGAAGCCCCCAAGCGGGCCCAAGAGCCCCGCAAGACGAACCTAGTCTTCGAGCCAGTGCCTCAAAGATGACCACCGAGACTGCCACCAGGCGGCAAAAAAGCTCCCAAAGAGCCAAAAATGACTCCCAACAGACCCCAAGAGGCTTCTGAGAATCCCCTTGTCCACGACCCAGGTGCGGTACCGTGACGGGATAAGCCGACGCCACAATTCGTGTGCATACGTTTGTCTCCCCATAGCAATGCTTGTGCTAGTGGCTCTTACTTCGATTACCGAAATAATGATAATCATACATGAAGAAGAAAAAGAAACATAATACGAAAAACACCACCTAAACATAACCTGTTGGCGCTCCGCGCGAATTTCTCGGATCTGCGCCGGACCCCCCTCCCTGGCGCGCGGAACGCGCCAGGGGGGCCCAGGCGCCGATCCGACAAGTCCGCGTGGAACGCCAAAAAAAAATGCTTGTGTGGTTTTTCTTCTTCGATCATGCCTGGGCTTCGCCTGGTGCCAGGATGCACTGACCGGGCATGCCTGGGTTTCGCCTGGTGTAAGGTCGGGCATGTCCTCCTACAGGCGCACTCTGGGCGTAAAATGACAAATCATCAACAAAAATAGTCGAACATAGTCGAAGCATTGTCCCCCTACTATGTTTTGACGATTTGTGAATCTTCCTCCTGTAGGGGGACAGGCCCGACTTAAGGCCAGGTTGGCTGCCGACCGTGGGCGCCTCCGTGGGCGCCCTGGGCGGTCGGCGGGTGTGCCCGGGGTCTCGCCGGGTGCTCGGCTGGCGACGGCCCGTGGGCACCCCGTGGGCGCCAGAGAAGGGGGGGGGAAAGAAGAAGCGCGCGGAACGAGACAGGGCCGGGAACGTCCTCCTCCTCCTCCTCCTCCTCCTCCTCCTCATCCCTCCTCCTCCTCCTCCTCCCTCCTCCTCCTCCTCTTCCTCCTCCTCCTCCTCCTCCTCCCTCCTCCTCCTCCTCCCCTCCTCCTCCTCCTCCTCCTCCTCCTCCTCCTCCTCCTCCTCCTCCTCCTCCTCCTCCTCCTCCTCCTCCTCCTCTCCTCCTCACTCCTCCTCCTCCTCCTCCTTCCTCCTCCTCCTCCTCCTCCTCCTCCTCCTCCTCCTCCTCCTCCTCCTCCCTCCTCCTCCGCCTCCTCCTCCTCCTCCTCCTCCTCCTCCTCCTCCTCTCCTCCTCCTCCTCCTCCTCCTCCTCCTCTCCTCCTCCTCCTCCTCCTTCCTCCTCCTCCTCCTCCTCCTCCTCCTCCCCTCCTCCTCCTCCTCCTCCCCTCCTCCTCCTCCTCCTCCTCCTCTCCTCCTCCTCCTCCTCCTCCTCCTCCTCCTCCTCCTCCTCCTCCTCCTCCTCCTCCTCCTCCTCCTCCTCCTCCTCCTCCTCCTCCTCCTCCTCCTCCTCCTCCGCCTCCTCCTCCTCCTCCTCCTCCTCCTCCTCTCCTCCTCCTCCTCCTCCTCCTCCTCCTCCTCCTCCTCCCCTCCTCCTCCTCCTCCTTCCTCCTCCTCCTCCTCCTCCTCCTCCTCCTCCTCCTCCTCCTCCTTCCCTCCTCCTCCTCCTCCTCCTCCTCTTCCTCCTCCTCCTCCTCCTCCTCCTCCTCCTCCTCCTCCTCCTCCTCCTCCTCCTCCTCCCTCCTCCCCTCCTCCTCCTCCTCCTCCTCCTCCTCCTCCTCCTCCTCCCTCCTCTTCCTCCTCCTCCTCCTCCTCCTCCTCCTCCTCCTCCTCCTCCTCCTCCGCCTCCTCTGCAACAGCGACGCGCTCGAGAAGACGGAACATTGGGGAGCGGGGCGGGACGTAGGGAGCGCGAGTCTGGCGTTGGACGGATGGAGAACGCGGGACTAGATGGCAACACCGAGCAGGTCGACTGCAGAATTGGTTTACCCCCATATTGTTTTTCGTCGACTCTACGAGCATGATCGACCCACGAACCTGGAAAGGGATTGAGAACTGCAGGAATGGCACTGTTTCTAAGGACCTCAATTGCATAAGCAATTGGGCGATGCCAGGGGGACATGTCAGCCAGGGGGACGCGCCGCGGAACGTCCCAAAGGACCTGCCACGGGACGTGCCAGGGGACGCGCCGCGCGACGTACGAAGGGGACTCGCCACGGGATGCGCCACGGAACGTGCCAAGGAACGTGCTAGGGAACGCGCCAGGAAATGCAGCGGGACGTCTCTGACCCAGGGCCAAGATCCCTCGCAAATTACGCTGCGTCCGCGCTCCCGGGGCAACTATCCATCGTAAATCACGCTCCGTCCGCGCTCCCAGTGCCAAGATCCCTTGCAAATTACACGGCCTCCGCACCCCCCCAAACAACGATCCTTGGTAAACTACACTGCGCCCGCGCTCCCAGGGCCACGATCCCATGTGAATTACGCGGCGTCCGTGCTCCCAGGGCGACGACCTGCATAAATGACACAAGGATCGCGCCTCCAAGACCCGAATCCCTGGTTAAGTACGCTGCGTCCGCTCTCCCTAGGCCACGATCCCTCGTTAACTGCGCTGCGTCCGCGCTCCCAAGGCCGCGCCCCCTTGTGAAGTACACAGTGTCCGCGCCCCCAGAGGCAGGATCCTTAATAAATTACGCTGCGTCCGCCCCCCCATGGCCACGATCCATCGTAAATCAGGCTGCGTCCGCGCCACCAATGCCGCGCTCCCTCGTGAATTACGCAGGTGTCCGCGTTCTTTGAGCCACGATCCACTGTACATTACGCTGGGTTCGCGCCTCCAGGGCCAAGATCCCTCGTCGATTACGCTGCGTCCGCGCTCCCAGGGCCATGATCGCTGCAAAACAAGCGCTTCGCCTGAGACATCCTCAGATTTCGGCACGGAGAAGCGCTATCCTCGAGTGGGCGCGCAAAAACCTTCCATCTGCATAACAAGAGCGGGGGTCGAGACATCCTCGAAATTCCTGCGCGCGGGACGCGCCATCCTCGAGCGAGCACGCAACAAGTGAACTCTTCCACATTTGAACTAAACTTTCAGGGCCTCCATACCTAGTGTTTCTTCGTGGATTCTGCGCAAAACGCTCCGCGCAAAAATTTTCACAGGGAAAGCACGGGTGTCTGCGGAACCCGTCAATTATCGAAGATCCGAGATAAAGGGGTCACATATTCCTCGAGCGGGCACGCGCGAACCGCATGTTTTTAAACATTACACTGGATGCACGCCCCCAGGGCCACGATCCCTTGAACATTACACGGATGTTGCGCTCCCAGTGCCAAGGCCCCTTGTAAATCACACTGGATTCGCGCTCCCAGGGCCAAAATCCTTGTGTAAATTACAACGCAGGCGCGCTCCCAGGGCCACGATCCCTTGTCATTGCACAGGCGTCGCGCTCCCAACGCCAAGATCCCCCGTGAATTACACTGGGTTCGCGCTCCCAGCATGAAGATGAATCGCAAATCGCACGGTGTTCACGCTCCCAGGGCCATGGCAGGATCCCTAGTAAATTGCACTTCGTCCGCGCTCCCAGTGCCAAGATCCCTAGCAAATTAGGCGGCCTCCGCACTCCCCGGGCCACGATCCCTGGCACATTGCGAAGCACCGCGCGGAGGTAGCCAAAAAAGCCCCCCCCCTCTCCAGAGCAGACACCAATACTTTTCTGTGTTGGGATATGTGCTCGGGGGCCGCGCTTCGTCCCCACCCGCTATGTCCTGAGAATCAAGCGCTGAACCCGAAGCCGCGAATCCCTGTAAGTTGCATTGCGTCCGCGGGCCCAAGGCCGCGATCCCTCGTGATGTACATTGGATTCGCGCTCTCAAGGCCACAGTCCTTCGTACATTACGCTGGGTTCGCGCTCCCAGAGCGAAGATGCATCGCAAATTACAATGATTTCACGCTCCCATGGCCACGACGCCTCATACTTTACGCTGGATGCACTCTCCCAGGGCCACGATCTCTGGTAAATTACGCAGGTTTCGCGCTCCAAGTGCCAATCCCCTTATAAATTACATTGGATTCGTCCTCCCAGGGCCAAGGCCCTTCTTAAATTACAACGCAAGCACGCTCCCAGGGCCACAATCCCTTTACACGGGTTTCGCGCTCCCAGTGCCAAGATCCCTCGTGAACTGCACCGGAGTCGCGCTCCCAGGGCGCATATCCATCGTACATCGCGCGGGATTCATGACGAGCGAACAACTCACACCCATACCCATAGGAGGGTCGAAAGGAGGGGAACTGGCTATGGGTATGGGTGCGAGTTGTCGGACCATGGGGGAAGCTCCCGTTCGAGCGGGGACCCCCATCCGACAACACGCACCCATAGCCTCCTCCGTCCCCCTATGGGTATGGGTGCGTGTTGTTCGATCGTCAATTTACGCTCCCAGGCTCCCAGGGCCACGATCACTAGTAAATTACACTGCGCCCACGCTCCCAGGGCCACGACCCCTTGTCAATGACGCTGCGGCCGCGCTCGCAGGGCCACGATCCCTAGGTAAACTACGCCGCGTCTGCACTCCCAGAGCCCCCTGGGGCATCCTTGGGTGTCCAGGTCCTTGGAAGTCTCCCAAACACGCGTTTCGCTCGAGACATCCTCAACCAATTCTGCAAAACGAGCGTTACGCTCGAGACATCCGCAACAAACGAAAAATCACACAACAACAAACGATGCAGATCTATCGAGCGGAAATTCAAAGACCAGCGCTTCACTCTAGACGCCCTCAAAACTCCGTTCCGCCGGCCCTACGCGACCTCGTTAGCCCTGGGCCTGCGCCCTTTCCGGGAAAAAGTACATGTAATGTTCTGCACAGCCATGGAGCATTATGCGGTTTCAGTTTCGCAGGATCGCAGGTTCGACGGCTCGCAGTTCTGTAGTCCATTTCCTACTCGATGAAATATAGCATGCGGCCGAGGCCTGGACAGGTGACCGCCCCGCTCTCTCCCTCACAGCCCCCCCACATCCGTGCGCCCGCGCACCTTCTGACCCCCTCCCCCTCCTTCCTCAGCTCTCCCCTCCCCATCCGCCTCCCCTCTCCGCATTCTCCGCCCCCGCTCTTCCGCTCGCCCCATCCTCCCTCCCCCTCTTCCCCTCTCATCTGCCGATCTCCATTCACTCCCCAAGCTCTCCTCCTTCTTCTCTCTCCCCTCCATGTCCCCTCGATCTCCCTCCCACCCTCGCTCCCTGTTCTCTCCCCCCCTCCCTTCCCACGCCCTCCCTCATACCCTCTTCCATCTCTCCGACTCTCCTCCATCCCCATCCACCGCTCCGTCCCGGCTATTCCCTCCCACTCTTCCCTCTTCACTCCTTCTCTTCTCATCCCTCCCTTCCTCCCTCCCCGCCCCCCGTGTTGTCAAGGAGAGGGAGATGAGGGCAGGAGGAGAAATGACAAGGAGGAGGAGGAGGAGGCGGAGGAGGAGGAGGAGGAGGGACAAGGGAGGAAGGAATTCCACGATGGGGGACCAAGAGGCGGAGGAGGAGGAGGAGGAGGAGGAGGAGGAGGAGGAGGGAGAAGAGGAGGAGGAAAAGGAGGAGGAGGAGGAGGAGGAGACGACGGAGGAGGAGGAGGAGAGGTAGGGGAGGAGGAGGAGGAGGAGGAGGAGGAGGGGAAGAGGAGGAGGAGGAGGAGGAGGAGGAGGAGGGGAAGAGGAGGAGGAGGAGGAGAAGCAGGAGGAGGAGGAGGAGGCAGGGGAGGAGGAGGAGGAGGAGGAGGAGGAGGAGGAGGAAGAGGAGGAGGAAGAGGAGGAAGAGAAGACGAAAGGCTGCGGAACCCCCGCGCGCGCGAGCCCCGCGCTGGTGGCTCACCGCACGACCTCCCGGGTGCCCGGGAGACTCCCCCGGGCGAGGCCGGCGTGGGCGGCGGGGCCTGGGCGCCGCAGCCGCCGCGCCCCGCCCCCCCCGCTTCCACGCTCTCCGCCTCCACGTTCCTCCTCGTCGTCTCCCAGCGTCGTCGTCGTCGTCGTCGTCGTCGTCGTCGTCGTCGCCGTCGTCGTCGTCGTCGTCGTCCGTCGTCGGCGTCGTCGTCGTCGTCGTCGCGTCGTCGTCGTCGTCTCGTCGTCCGTCGTCGTCGTCGTCGTCGTCGTCGTCGTCGTCGTCCGTCGTCGTCGTCGATGTCTTCGTCGTCCGTCGTCGTCGTCCGTAGTCGTCGTCGTCGTCGTCGTCGTCGTCGTCGTCGTCGTCGTCGTCGTCGTCGTCGTCGTCCGTCGTCGTCGTCGTCGTCGTCGTCGTCTCGTCGTCGTCGTCGTCGTCGTCGTCCCAGACATCGGGCGCCCCGACGAACAGCGAGGCAGAGGTCTGTCTTTGTGCTCGGCCTCTCGGCCCTCCCCTCCTCCTCCTCCTCCTCCTCCTCCTCCTCCTCCTCCTCCTCCTCCTCCTCCTCCTCCTCCTCCTCCTCCCCCTCGAGCTTACCCGTCCTCCTCCTCCTCCTCCTCCTCCTCCTCCTCCTCCTCCTCCTCCTCCTCGTCCGCCCTGGTCGTCGTCCGCCCCCTCCCCGTCCTCCATCCTCCCCTCTGCCACCATTCCTCCTCTGCCCTCCTCGCCTGCTTCGTCTTCCTCGTCCCCGTCGTCCTCCCGCCCCCCCCTTCTTGCCTCCTCCCACCCCCTGCACTTTGGCTCGGTGTGAGCGCAGTTAAACCGTACAGCAAGGATGCGCGATGTGGGCCTGTGCCTCTCGGAGGCATGCTGGGCGACATCATCTTGGGCAACTCTTCGCAGGCACCTCGAGCTGTCTGAAGCCATGGCTCAGCCATCTTGGCCCAACTGCCTTCCACTGATGCTCCCGACACAGTCAAAAATGCACACTAAGGATGTGTGCGGGGGGGATGCACAGGGTAGCCTTAAAAAGTTGCTCATCCTTACTCTGCGGCCTGACTGTATGCCTGTATGCCACAACCTCTCGACAACCTCCTCCTCCGTCAGGAGGAGGAAAAAGAGGAGGAAGAGGAGGAGGAGGAGGAGGAGGAGGGAGCGAGGAGGAGGAGGGAGCGAGGAGGAGGAAGAGGGAGCAAGGAGGAGGAGGAGGAGGAGGAGGGAGCGAGGAGGAGAATTCCAATGATTCTGGCTGAGCGCGAAGGGGACGCTTCATATACGAACTCGCCGACCCCCTGGAGCCAGAAAAGCTGCTTCCTTGGGGCTGTGCTGGGGCGTTCTCAGGGCACTCCTTGGGCACCCCTGGGGCGTGGAGCTTTTGTAGTCAACCCGTGTAATAAGAATGCGCGGTATGGATGCAAGGGCCTTGGGCGCCCAAATCGCAGGTTTTTCGAGCGGGACGCGGCTAACGAAAGTGGCCAAGGATTGACCGAGGACGCAAGGATGCAAGCCTTTGAAACGAATGTGCGCGGGGCAAGGGCGAGAGCCACATTCTGAAAACCACCCGCCGTCCATTCTTGAAGCTGTTGCAAAGGATCTGGAATAATGGCAGCCGGGGCCAAGACTGGCGGGGTGGCCTCGAAAGATACGGCCCGGCCCGCCCGACCGACGCGTCTGGGGGTGCGGCACGGCTACTGTTGAAGGGGCCCTGGGACACACAAATAGATAAACACAAATAACAGGATTCCTGATCTTTTCTAATATTTCTGGGTTTTTGTCTTACCCCCCACTACCCATAGTTTCCTACATTTTCTGGGGAATCGACGATTCATTGTGTCTGTGTGTTTCTTCCCCTCCTGAACTGCGGCCACATTCATCTGTGAACGCCTCCCCCTCCCCCCAATGTTCAGAGTTGGCGGTGGGTCTGACGAGTTGCACCTCGACCGCAGTCTCCCCCGCGCGTGCCAACTTTGAGTTTAGGGGGCAGGGGGGGTGTTCACTAATTGTTTTTACCAGCCTCGAACTTATCCCTATCCCTAAGATTGACACGCCAAAAGGCGATGACAATCTTAGGGATCCGCCCTCAAAAAATAAGGGAATCCCTAAGATTGGCATCGTGATGAGGAGATGCCCAGCATAGGGATAGGGATATGTTCCAGGCTGGTATTGTTTCCCTCTACCGCCTCACCTGGGTCGAGGCACCGATCCGACGACGCTCGCGCTGGGATGCGCCAGGCTCGTGCCGTGCCGACTTCGGCGCGGGCTTGTGGCACCGCGGAGATCGTGCAACCTCGAGATCGTTCCGCGTCGAACGATTCTGGGTCGCCCGCGGCGTTCAACGCTGAACGCCGCTGGCGGGGTCGCCCCTCCCTCCCTCCCTCCCTCCCTCCTTCCCTCTGAGCAAGCAAAGTATGCACAACTATAAACTCGCGGAGGTCCGCGCGGATTCCTTGGATCGCCGCTGACCCCCCTCCCTGGCGCGCGTGTGGGGCGCGCCAGGGGCGGTGCCGGAGGCGCCGATCCAAGAACTCCGCGCGGAACTTCGAGATCCTATGCTTACGAAGCTTGACTCAACACAACGTGCCCTGCCAGCCACATACAAGGACGTGCCCCTGCCCACCCCCAGATCGAGAGGCCGCCAGCGTGTCACGAACGCTCGCGTAGCGTGCTCTCTGGGGACACGTGTCAAGTCATGCATGCGTACGTCTTGTCTCACTCCCGAGGAGCAGGCCGCTCCACCCCACGGGAGCACGAGGCCCCTGCCCTGGAGGCGCCCCCACCGCCCACCGCCACTCCACGTGCTCGCCTGCGGAGCCTGGGAGGGGGAGCGAGCACGCGGCCGAGAGCTGCTGGGGCGCCCGAACCGCGCCGGGCCGCGCACACGAGCCTGCGGCCAGGACCCCCTGGCCATCGCTCGGACGTCCATTTCCTGTGTTTTTGTTCGGCTTCGTGCGTGGTTTTTCCTCCAAGTGATCAAGGATGCACACGTCCGAGCGATGCCTGGCCCGGGGATCGCGAGGCCGCGCCCCTGACGCCACGAACGGTGGCGCGCAGTGCGCTCTCTCGGCAGCCGTGCGCATGCACCGGCGCGAGCGCGCCGTCTGCTCCGCTCCCGAGGGCAGGGCCCCCGAGCGCGCGCGCCGACGGCGGCGGGGGCAGCGGCTGCGAGCGGTCTCGGCTGCACGGCGGGCCCGCTCCCGTGGAGGGGCGCGGGGCGCTCGCGAGAGACCGCTCTTTGCATCCACGCGGCCGCGGCCGACGGATCCGGCCCAGGAGCCCGCGGACGTGTGCGGTGGCCACTGATGGGGTCGTCCCGTGCCGTGCTGCCGGCACCTGCGAGTCGACGCTGCCGACGCTAGCCGACGCTAAGACTACGCCAATCGACTCCAAGTCGGCGCTAATCGGCGGCAAATCAGCGCCAACCCATCGATAACCAGACGCCAATCGACGCCAGTGCAGTCTAGGGACGGAATTGCGAAGAAGCGCACGGCCCCCTTGACTTGCTACCGAAGACATGGATGTGCTTTGAGACCAATCCAGGACGATGATAAATTTGGGTGAGGATGAATCCATAATCTCTGATATCCGGCGGCTCTGGAGGATGTCTCGGGAGCCGCGGCCTTCTTAGAACGCTCCGAAACACTCTGGAACGGACTTACCCTCGTCCGGGCCCCGTCCAAGGACTTGCTACCGAAGACATGGATGTGTTTCCCCGCCCGCTCGGGGCGTGACCCGCCCTCCTGAGCGGCTCGCCACGTCGGCTCCCGCTTTCGGCCGCGCCCTCCTCCTGCTCCCCCACTTGCATGGTGGCACCACTTGCCCCAACGGCACACCCCTGCTTAGGCCTTTGGCAGCGCGGACTTCCCCTGCCTTGAGCAGGGGCCGACCGTCCCGGCATTCCTATAGGCCTACCACAACATGTTCTTAGATCCCAAACATACTCCAAGAACAAAAGCATTGTCCTTAGAACAGAAGCCCGACGTGTTCAAACAAGACAGCTTCGGCCAGAAAAGACCACACCAGGTTCTTCGAACATTGTCTGGTCGGCCTATAGGCACGCCAGGACGCTTCGTCACTGCTGGACCCTGCCTCGCCGCCGACGCAAATCGGCGGTGGACAAACCTCCCTTTAGTAGACCTCCCCTTAGCGAAAACGGCCTGGGACCGAAACCGACGGACCTGGACCCGCAAAAATGACGGCCGCGACGCCCTCTCGCGAACCGAAGACGGCCATTTCCTCAATCGACGCGTCAGGGTAGGAGGTCTGCCCACCCCCGACATAGGCACGCCAGGACTCTTCGTCACTGCTTGACCCTGCCTCGCCGCCGACACAAAAAAAAAGGCTTCCCGCCCGCCTCTTGGGCCGTCTTGGGCGGTCTTGGGCTCTCTTGGAGCGCTCTTGGGCCGTCTTGGGTGGGAAACTCAAAAACACGCAACAACCCACAGGAAAACGGCCCAAAACGGGGGGGGAAACCCGAAACCCATGCAACAACCCGAAGGACAACGGCCCAAAACGAACGCTCTTGGGCCGTCTTGGGGGGGAAACCCGAAAAACGGCGGCGGCGGGGGCAACGGACACTCTCGGAGGTTCGCGCGGATTTCTTGGATCGGCGCTGGACCAGCCCCCTTTTCGTGGCACGCGGAGCGCGGCAGGGGCGGCGCCAGAGGCGCCGCCAGGAGGGTCCAGCGCAAATCCAAAACCATGACGACGGCGACGGCGACGACGACGACGACGACGAGCATGACGACGGTCCACTGAGGGGCAGGCGGGACACAAGTGTACAGCATGCGTGGAAGACTGCGCGCATGGACACAAGATACATGTGGCAACTGATCAGACCAAACAAGGAGAAGGAGGAGGAGGGAGAGAGAGAGAGAGAGAGAGAGAGCGAGAGCGAGAGAGCGAGAGAACAGAGGCTGCACTACCTACGTGCTCCCCGCCCGCGAGTCCTATCGGCGGCGGCGGGGGCAGCGGCTGCGACCCCGGCGGCCAGGAGCGCGGCGCCCCGGGGCCGGCCGCCGCCGGAGGCGGCCGCCGCGCGCGGGGCTCCGGCGGCCCAGGCCGCGGCCCCTCGCGGGCAGAGGGCGGCGCCGCGGGCGACGAGCTTTTCATGTCGGGCGTGTCCCCCATACAGGAGGATTTTCGACGAAGAACCATACACCAAAAATGCTTCAAAGAGTACCAAAAATACTCAACAAACAAAAAAATCCCTGGACTAATTTTGGATTTTTTGAATATGTTTGAAATGTGTGTTATTGTTCGTCGTATGGGGGACAGGCCCGACATAAGACACGGGTGGTAGATGCTGGACGCGGGTCTCGGGGGGTGTCCAAGAGGAGGGGGGGCGCACATCCTGGTCGGCGGCACGTGCGCGGCCCAGGGGGGTGGGGGGGGGCAGGGACGTGATGAAATGAGAGGAGGCGCCACGAAATCTAACTCAGATCCCATGGCCCACGACGTGGTATATATATATACATACATACATACATACATACATACATACATACATACATACATACATACACATATATATATATATACATATACATATGCATATGCATATACATATACATATACATATACTTATACACACACACATATATATATATATATATACCCTTGGTCATCCCCCCTCCCTTGGCCGCCCCCGAGGGGTGGAAGCAAAAGCGCACACTCCCGGGCGGCAGCGGGGCGGGGCCGCACGGCGGGGCCCGAAGGATCGGCGAGCGAGCGAGGGCCGGCGGGAGGCCCCGCGAACGAGCGACGGGCGCCGAGGCCTGGCCCGCCGGGGCCCGGAAACCGCTGGGGCCGCCGAGCAGGGCTGGGGCGACGAGGTCTTTGAAGGGGCCCTGGGGCACACAAATAAATACACACAAATAAACAGATTCCCCATATCTTTCCATATTTTCTGGGTGTTTGTCTTCCCCCCCACTTCCCATATGTTCCCATATTTTCTGGGGAATCGACGATTCATTGTGTCTGTGTGTTTTTTCTCATCCTGAGTCTTGGAGGCCTGGACGTGGGCACCAACACCAGCAAAGGGCGGTTGCCTCCACAAGGGGAATGACGATCCCGGATTCCGGCGGTGGTGGCGGTGGTGTTTCGGTCACCTGGGAGGCCAGAGCAGCACCACCACCACCGAGATCGGGACCTCCTTCCCCCGGCGGAGGCACCAACGCCGACGTTGGTGTTGGTGTCAACCTCTGGGCCCGCGAAGGTCTGCGGCCGGGAGCTCCTGGACAGCGTGCCGCCGAAGCGGCCTCCGTGCCACGCTGCGCCCTGCGGGCGGGCAGCGCGCCGTTCCGCTCCGCGGGGCGGGAGGGCAGGGCGAGGCTCGGGACGTTGGCGCTGGGGGGCCAGGAGGTTAGGGGGCCACACCCTTGATCCTTATTATTATATGCCCCAACCTACCTCGTATTCCGGCCGATAGCAACCCGATCCGGGACCTCCCATCCGGACTGTAAAAAATCAATACAAAATAGCCGTTTTTCTTCTCAACATCGTCTTTCTTGTCGTCGACGATGCGAAAAGCGTGGCAGGAATGGGACGCGGCGCACATCGCTCGCGGCAGCCAATCTGGACCCGCCCATCCTGACTGTAAACAATCAAAACCAAGTCTTCGCTTTTTCCTCTCAGCATGGCCTGCCTTGTCGCCGACGGTGCGAAATACGTGGCAGGAATGGGACGCGGCGCGCATATGGGACGCGGCGCACATCGCGCGCGGCCGTCAATCCGGGCCCGCCCATCCTGACTGTAAAAAATCAATACAATGGTTCCGTTTTTTCCTCTCAGCATGGCCTGCCTTGCCGTCGACGGTGCGAAATGCGTGGCGGGAATGGGACGCGGCGCAAATCCCGCGCGGACGTCAATGCGGTGTCCTGGGGTATCCTCCACTCGCACTGAAATGCCCGCGCAGCCCCCAGGTGTGCCATCACTGTTTCTTATGTTGTGGGAGGGCGGGTGGGAATGGGCATGCCATGCCTGACTCGCTCGAGCTGGCTAGCTCGATGCGAACCCTACCCCCGCCCCCCATGATTTCTGAGGGGGAGGGTGGGGTTCGCTGCGCTCGGGAGCTCCCGAACGGAGTGAACCCCACCCTCCCCCTCAGAAATCGTGGGGGGGTAGGGGTGGGGTTCGCATGTGACCCCCTAGAGGCGGGCGGCAGCGCGTCGCGCAAGAGCGTGGGCCAGAGCGGGCGGCGCGACGCGCTGTCCCAGAGCTCCCCGCCGCATGCAGAGTCACCGCCCCCACGGCCATGCCCGTTCCGGAGCCTCCCGGGCGCGCCGTGGGCGCCTCCCGGGCCGAGCCAGGAGGGCGTAATTGCACCGTTCCTGGCTCCCCCTCCCTCCTCCCTCCTCCCTCCTCCCTCCCTTCTCCTCCCTCCATTCTCCTCCCTCCTCCCTCCTCCCTCCCCCTCTTCCTCTTCCTTCCCCTCCCTCCTCCCTCCTCCCTCCTCCCTCCTCCCTCCTCCTCCGCCCTCCTCCCTCCTCCCTCCTCCCCCTTCCCCCCCCCTCCCCCCTCTCCCCTCCCCCCTCCCCCCTCCCCCCTCCCCGCCTCCCAGGGGGGGGGGGGGGGAGCTCCAGCGGCGCCCTGTGGGTGAACTGTGAGGACGTCTCGAGCAGGAGCCCCCCCCCCAAGTGGAAGGCCCCCGCCTCGTGGGTCTGATCCGATGGGGGGGTCATCCCAAGACATGCCCCCAGAAGCGGAGGTGCGCTCGATGCCTGGCTTGCCCGGGGGGCAAGAGACCTCGCCTGAAGGCCCACCCTAATTCCTGGAATGCTGCCGCCCCCCCCGCCCTGAGGTAACGCGGGGTGTTTGGCGGCCAGCAGGCCCGCTGGTGCTATCATCGTCTTGGTCAGAGCAGGCGGCTGGAGCAGCGCAGGCTTTTCTCGGGCACGCTCGGGATCCTGAGCCTCGAGTGTGGAGCACGTCTCGAGCGGAGCGCGGTCTCCGTGCGAATTACGGAGACGTCTCCAGCGGGATTCCTCCATAGGAGCCCTCGCCACACCTCAGTGATCAGACCAACGGTTTACCCTGGCTTCGTCGACGAGCGGCACTGAGGCGTCTGAACGGCATGCTCAACGAACCTGAGGAGGAGGAGGAGAAGGCGGAGGAGGGGGAGGACTCTGGACCAGGAGGAGGCAGAAACAGTATTAGGTCGGGCATGTACTCCTCAAAACGGATTTGAGGACATGATCGACCCACGAACCCGGAAAGGAATATACAAATGCAACGCATGGCAGCGTTTTCAAAGACACCTGATTGGGTGACGGGCAAACGAAATGCTGAATGTATCGATCTCGATGTACCGTGCCGAGGGCTGTGCTGTGCTGTACCGTGCTGAATTGCGTTGTGCCATGCCGCGGTTGTGCTCTATAGCGCCGTGGATCGAGTCTTCCTTTGCATCCGAGTCCTGACCGAACTGATCTGGATCTTAAGCTCGAGCTGCCTGAACACATAGTAGCTGCCCCAGAGCTAATTGACAGGGGGACATGCCAGGAGGACGCGCCACGAAACGTCCCAAGGGACGCGCCAAGCGACGTGCCAGGGGACGTGCCATGGGGTCGCACCGCGGGACGTGCCAAAAGGACGCGCTACGGAACGTGCCAATGGATGTGCCACGGAATGTGCCAGAGGACGCGCCACGCGACGTGCCAGGGGGACTTGCCAAGGGACGCCCCACGGAATGTGCCAAGGAACGTGCCAGGCTGCAATGCTGATTGTATCGATCTTGATGTACCGTGCCGAAGTCTGTGCTTTGATGCACCGTGCTGAATTGCGATGTGCCATGCCGCGGTTGTGCTCTGTAGCGCCGTGGATCGAGTCCTCCTTTGCATCCGAGTCCTGACCGAACTGATCTGGATCTTAAGCTCGAGCTGCCTGTACACATAGTAGCTGCCCCATAGCTAATTGACAGAGGGGACATGCCAGGAGGACGCGCCGCGGAACGTCTCAAGGGACGCGCCAGGCGACGTGCCTGGGGACGTGCCATGGGGAGGCACCGCGGGACGTGCCAAGGGGACGCGCTACGGAACGTGCTGGGGACAAGCGTTTCGCTCGAGACATCCTGCCAACATCCTAAGAAGTCCTGCGCGCGGGACACGGCACGCGCGAGACATCCTCGGAATTCTTGCGAGCGGGACGTGAAAACAAGCGTTTCGTCTGAGACATCCTCAGAATTCTGGACCCCCACGGGCCCCCCCACGAGGCCCCCGCTCGAGACATCACCCAATTTTGCAAAACCAGCGTTTCGCTCGAAACGTCTTCAACAAATTACAAGCATTTCGCTCGAGACATCCTGCCAAAATTCAAAGGAATCCTGGCAAAACAAACAAATTAAGTGAGACATCCTCGAAAATCCTGCGCGCGGGACGCGGCACGCGCGAAACATCATCGAAATTCCTGCGCGCGGGGCGCTTTTCCGCGTCGCGGTCGGCTTTGCAAAACCAGCGTTTCGCTTGAGACATCCTCAACAAATTCTGAAAACAAGCGTTTCGCTCGAGACATCCCCAACTCTGCAAAACCAGCGTTTCGCTCGAGACATCCTCAACACATTCTGAAAAACAAGCGTTTCGCTAGGGACATCCTCAAAAATAATTCCGCCGCCCCACCTCGACCTCGATATTTATCCGGGAATAATTCCGCCGGCCCACCTCAAGTCAGACCCGAGGGGTAAACAGCTAAAAGAGAACCCTGGGCCTACGCCTTTCCGGGAAAATGGAAACACGCAAAACAGATATTCAACAAATATATACAAAAAACGTGTCCATACTATTCTTTGACTAGTTTCGAATATTCCTCCTGTAGAGGGGCATGCCCGACTTAAAAATAGGAGGGAGGTAAGAGGACGAGGCAGGACGAGGCAGGAGGAGGCAGGAGGAGAATAACGATGATGATGATGATGATGAGGAGGAGGAGGAGGAGGAGGAGGAGGAGGATGAGAAGGAGGAGGAGGAGGAGAAGGAGGCGTGAAGACGAGGGAATTATGAGGAGGCGTCAGGAGGAGGAGGAGGCATGT
Organism: Prorocentrum cordatum; assembly: GCA_963575745.1. Lineage (NCBI taxonomy): Eukaryota > Dinophyceae > Prorocentrales > Prorocentraceae > Prorocentrum > Prorocentrum cordatum. The sequence goes on along the minus strand of CAUYUJ010014445.1, from coordinate 316,554 downwards.
GGAGGCAGAAGGAGGCAGGAGAAGTGGAAGAGGATGAGGCAGGATGCTGAGGCAGGAGGCGGGAGGAAGAGGCAGGAGGCACGAGCACGGGGAGGAAGAGGTAGGAACACCCCCCAAAGGCCGACAACCGAGGAAGACCTCCGGGACTCGTTTCCCTCGTAATGCGCAAGCAGAAGGAGGATAAACTCGGACTCACGAGGGTAAATCGGGCGGGGATGCCTGAGAACCAACGGGCCAACAACAATAGATTTGGCGCCGAGGCCGTACCAGAACGCTCCAGACAACTATGCAAGCGCCCTGGAACGCTCTGGAGGCATGGCTCATCGTCCAAGGCCTGCCTGACCCATAGGCTCTCAAGGGCGCGTTTCCTTCATGCTGAGACCATGCTCTCCCGGCCTCCCTTCGGGGCTGGGCGCAGGAGAAGCCAGCTCTGCGCTTTCGCGGGGGCTTCCAGGCGGCCACCTGCTGCTTGTCCTCGGGCTCACTCCTTGGGGCGGAGCTCGGGAAACACTTGAAAGGAGCCTGTTGCCGCTGCTGCTCCTCCTCCCACCAGACGCAAAGAAGACCGCCTGGGGAGACCTAAAGGTATACCGTATACCAATAACGCTACTCCCTGGACCTCTCCCGGGGTGCGTTCTGACCAAAACTTCGAAGCGAATCCAACGGTGGCGACGAGGGCCTCCGAGGAGGCCCAAAAAGGGAAAACCGGGCGGGGGTAGTGGTATGGGTACCTGTTCCTCCTCGGATTGCCACCACCATCGCGAGGAGACAGCGAGAATCTCCCTGGTGGTGTGGCTCCCTTGCTTCGCAGTGCCCCCCGTCGAGACACGTCAGATACCCCACGGGGAGGCGCCGTGGCTCCCCCTCGCTGGCACTGGACCGCTTGAGGCGCTGGTGTCGCTTCTTCGGGAGGGGGAGGAGAGGTGAGGAGGAGGAGGATAAGGGAGGAGGACGAGGAGGAGGAGAAGTGAGGAGGAGGAGGAGGAGGCGGAGGAGGAGAGAGGAGAGAGGAGGAGGAGGAGGAGGAGGAGGAGGAGGAGGAGGAGAGGAGGAGGAGGAGGAGGAGGAGGAGAGGAGGAGAAGGAGTGAGGAGGAGGAGGAGGAGGAGGAGGAGGAGGATAAGTGAGGAGGAGGATAAGTGAGGAGGAGAAATGAGGAGCAGGAGGAGGGGGAGTGAGGAGGAGGAGGAGGAGCAGTGCGGGGGAGGAGGAGCAGGAGGAGGAGCCCTCCGGCCCTTTGGCCCTCGGCCGCCTCCTCCGACCCCCCTGCAACGGCACCAGGTCCCAAGGCCGACGCAAGCCGTCGCGCCGGCCCTGCCGCGGCTGGCGTGCCCCGGCGGCGCGGAGGTCGGCCCCGGGCAGAGTCGCGGCGTCAGAGCGCCCTGCGCCGGAGGGCGGAAGCACACATCGTGCGGGCGTCCGGTCGTGTTCCAGGCACTCCGCGCCTGCCCGCCGAAGGAGGCTGTCGGCCTCGCCTCGCTCCGAGGGGCTACATGCGTGCTGTGTCCTGGGCTCTCTCATGACTGCTGCCGTCTCTCTCTCTCTCTCTCTCGTTGCATGCGTCATCCTTTCTTGTGCATATCTGGTCGCCCCGCCGTTTGCTCGAACCACGCCTGCTCGCTTGCGCCCGCGGACCAAGACAGTTTAGTATCTCGTGAACATATATACATATATATATATATATACACACCTCTCTATATATTTTAATATACATACACATATATATATATATATACACATGTACACGCTGTGTGCGCACACCCATGTGCAGAACCTTCTTAGCCGTTTAGCGCACGGCGGGGCGCCGAACTTCCAAGGGGCCAGCTTGAAACTTCAACCTTGATTTTGAACTTCGGGAAAACGCTGTTTCGCCGCTGGACTGGAGCCTGCAATTAGGCTCCCGCGTGCGAGCCGAATGTGGTTCGACGAGGTCCAGAGAGGTGCGAAGCGCGCAGCGCCAACAACCACGACTACAGCTCCACAGCTTGTTCTTCGCGTTGAAATGTCTGTTGTGTTGAAATGTCTGCTGCAATGGAAAATTGGTCTGCTTCTGGGTGCCGCTGACTCGCTGCTAGAGCTTGAGCTTCTGCTTCAGATTCCGTGTGCGAGCCGAATGTGGTCCGAGAAGTGCTGGGAGGTGCGAAGCGTGCAGCGCCAACCACAACGACCGCAACAAAACATTGTGCTTGGCACTGCTGCTTGTGAGCGTTTGTTTATTCGGTGTTTCGGCATTGAGCGGAAAGGGGGGGGGGGAAGGGGGGGGTCTGGCTCCGGAGCTCTGCTTAACGCAACTGTTTGAAACAGCTGGCTTGTCTTATCTTCTCACTTTGACAGGTGTGGCACGAGAAACACTTCAAATGTTCGAGCAATATACGACATCGAAAACAGAAATGTTTAACTAATGCAATATGACGATAAGTAAAAAAAGCAGGGTGGAACGATTAAACTCAACTTCTTCGCAAAACTGAATCATCAAACGAAGAAAACAGTTAAAACATATAGAATTCTATCTCCACCGTGTGGAAACACGGGGACCACCACCGCGGCCGCAACTGCTAACGCACCGCCGCAACCGCGACCGAAACTGCAGCACCAACCGCAGCCGCAAGCGCACCCATTTGTGTTTTCATTTGTGTGTTGTGAACCATGGTGAACTGAGGAGCTTTCTGTGAAACACTGCTGCGAACCATGTTCGCTCTCAACGGCCCCCCGCAGGGAAACAAACATTTTCTTTGAAATACTGCAGCGAACGGAATCTAAACTGACAAATTGTCTGTCGAATGCTGCCGCGAAAAGTATGCGCGGTCAGTGGCCCCTCGCAACTGGCAACAAAACCTAAACTGACGAATTGTCTGTTCAATGTTGTTGCGAACGGTGTCCGCGGTCAACGGCCCCACACGGAAAGAAACAAAACCTAAACTGTTGATTGTTTTAATTAAATGCTGCTGCGAACGGCATCCGGGGGCCACACGGAACGAAATAAACCTAAACTGACGAATTTGCTGTCGAATGCCGCTGCGAACGGCATTCTCGGTCGACGGTCCCACACGGAAGGCAACAAAACTTAAACTGACAATTCCTCTGCCAAGTGCTGCTGCGAACGGCATCCGCGGTCAACGGCCCCACACGGAGGGAAATAAAACCTGAACTGACGGATTTTCTGTTAACTGCTGCTGCGAAGGGCATCCGGGGTCAAGGGCCCCACGCAGGAAATAAAACCTAAACCGACGAATTTGCTGTCAAATGCTGCTGTGAAGGGCATCCGCGGTCAACGTCCCCACGCGGAGGGAAGTAAAACCCAAATTGGCGAATTTGCTGTCCAATGCTGCTGCGAACGGCATCCCTGGTCGACGTCCCACACGGGGGGGCGACAAAACCTAAACTGGCAATTCTTCTGCCAAATGCTGCTGCGAACGGTATCCGCGGTCAACGGCCCCACACGGAGGGAAGTAAGATCTTGAAAAGATCTTGGGACGCTCTCGGGTCGTCTTGGAGGCCTCTCGGGTCGTCTGGAAGCCATTGTGGGTGCTCTTGGAGCGCTCTCGGTGCCGAAAACGGGCCCCGTGCCCCGGGGGGCCTAAGATGGTGGACCCATTTGCCATTGTGTCCCGGGGGGGGCTGGGAGGCCCCAGAGGAAGGCAAGGTTGACACAGCGTCCTCCCGCCAAGTTCGGCACGGTCCTCACACGGATCGTGCCCCCCAGTGAGCTCGACGTTCGGGTCCAAAGTCAAAAATGACATGGCGTCCCCCCACCGTCTCAGCACATCCTTCACACGGATCGTGTCCAAGAGGGATGTAGCTTCACATGAAGCCCTAGAGCGAAGAGTCGCATAACATCACGTCCTCCAGTGTATGAGGACTGTGTCTTCACACGGACCGTACCCCCAAAGGGAGCTCTTCCGACAGCCCCAGAGCCAATGTTCGCATCACGCCGCTCCGCCCATGTCGGCACACCCCTGACCTGGATCGTGAGTTCGGGGCGTCTATGGTGCCCTCGGGGCCTCGCGGCGTGTTTCTCAGGGTCCTCTTGAAGCCCTGAGATGCATCGTGAGTTGGGGGCCTCTTGAGGTTTCTCTAGGGAGGCCGTGCAGGATGTAGACGCGAGGCGTCTCATATGCTTCAGGGGGCCTACTGGGAGGCCTCCATGGAGCACTTTGGAAGCATTTAGATGGCCTCTGATCGGCCTTTTGGGAGCTTGCTAGAGCTCCTGGGCGACCCAGTGGGAGTCCCGGGTGGCGGCCTCGGGGGCTTTGTGGAGGCGGAGGGCTCGGATTGCCAGGTGGAATTCCCATCTTGGGTCCCTCCAAGGGCCCTCCAGTGACTGTGTGGGCCGTCTTGGCGCCTCTGGGGCCGTCTTGAGACAAGTTGGTGCCTCTTGAGCAGCTCTGGGGGGCTTATGGAGGGCATTATCGGACTCTGGGGCCGTCTTGGGACTCTCTTGGGGCTTCTCGGGCAGCTCTGGGGGGCTTTCTGGGAACCTTTTTCGGACCTCTTGGGATAACTTGTGGCCTCTTGGAGACTACTAGGGGCGTCCTGGAAACCTATTGGGGATTCTTGGCGTCCTCGGGGGACGTTGGTGAGGCCTCCTGGGGGTCTCTTGGGGGCCTCTTAGAAGCGGCTTGGGGTATCCTGGGGCGCTGCTTGGGGGTTTCTAGGGCCTGTGGTGCCTCTTGGGACCTTTTGGAAACCGTCTCTGGGCCTCCTGGGGGACCTTTGGAGGCGTGAGCGGCCCAGCGGAGGCGGAGGGGCGAGAAGGCCCAAATCATAGCTTTCCCTTGGGGTTTTGCAGGTGTTTGGCTTCTCGGATGCGTTCTGGAGTGTCTCCTGGAGGTCTCCAGGGCTGTTCTCGCCATTGCTCGGACGTCCATTCCCTGTGTTTTTTTGTCGGTTTCGTGCGTGGATTTTTCGCCAAATGATCAAGCATGCTCCTCGATGGCCGTCGCAAAGAAAAAATGCACACGTCCGAGCGATGCCAAGTGTTATGAGCGCTCCTGGCTGCGTCGTCAGGCTCGCGGCGACCGTGAGAGACCCCGGGAGGCCGTGCCGATCCGAGCTGCCGAGGGCCGCCTGGACGGCCCTCGGAGAGCGTGCCCTGGCGATCTGGGGCGGCCTACAGTGGCGGTGCGCACCAGGGGGTGCTGGCCATCGCTCGGACGTCCATTCTCTGTGTTTTTTTTCGGTTTCGTGCGTGGTTTTTTCGCCAAATGATCAGGGACGTTCCTAGATGGTCCTCGCCAGAGGAAAAATGAGCACGTCCAAGCGATGCCAAGGGTGGAGGGAGGGGGGAGGGCTTCTTAGAAGGAGGCTGCTTCTGAGAAGGCGCCGGCCCTGCATCTGTAGAGAAGGCCCGCGCCTTCTGAGAAGCAGAGGTGCCTCTAAGAAGCCCTCCCCCCACCCCCCACTCGGAAGCTGGGCGAGGGCTGGCAAATCCGTGTCTGCTAAAACGGTCTTCCCGGAAGAACGCAGCAAATTCCCCGAATGCAGCTCAGCGCGCTAAAAAAAATAAACGAGCTGCCTCCCGGAAGAACAAAAAGCACTTTCCCGGAGCTCCGTTCTAGCAGCCACGGGTTTGCCAGCCACCACCTGGCTTCTGACCCACCCTTAGGGGAACAAAAAATGGCATAAACATAAAAACTCGGACAGGGAGGGGGGCCCCAGCGCCGATCCGAGAAATCCGCGCGGACCTTCGAGTTGTTATGTTTATGTCACTTTTTGTTCTCCTATTCTGGCCCACCCTGGGCCGCCTGGGAGGCCCTCGGATGGCGTGCCCTGTGACGATCTGGGGCGACCCGCCACAGGGCGCTTACCGGGCCCTGCACGGGCCCCGGGCCGCACACGTGCGGTCCGGGGCGGCGGCCCCCGGGCCCCCGGGGCCCGGTGCGCCGTTGCGGTCGGGGCGTGGATCCATTACAATCAAAAAACCTAATAAGGACGCGCGGTGAGGACGCAAGACCCTTGGAAGCCGAAGTTGGGATTATTGGGGCGGCGGACGACGAAAACCTCAAGAACGCAAGAGCAAGGAAGAGCAAGGACGCAAGGGTACCCTGAGCAAAGTCGCGCGTCCTTTTTAGGGTTTTCGACTGTACATGAGGGATGTGCTCCATAGGTTAAGCTTTGACTTCCCATCGAGAACCTCTGGAGAACCTGAGGCAAGCTGCGAGACAATTCAGGAATATTGGAGGCCTGGAAGTCGGCACCAACACCAGTCTAGGGGGTTGCCTCCACAGAGGGAAGATAATCCTAGATTTCGGCGTTGGTGGCAATATTTCGGCAACCCTGGAACCAGAATATTACCAGCATCACCGAGATCGGGATCTTCTTCCCTCCCTGGAGGCACACCGCCGATCTTGGTGTTGGTGTCAACCTCTTGGCCTGCGAGAATACGGAGCCCCTCCCCCATGATAAGGGTTCCTTGCTCAGCGCCCCGGCTGTATACGTGCCAGAACCACGCGCGCTTCGCGCGCGCCCAGGTTCGAGCAATCACCTGGCCTCGAAAACGCACGGTCGCACGCATGCACGTACACACCCACAGAGGACCTGGTCATGAGTTGGAGAAGCAGCGCGGGCGCGGGCCAGGCGGAGACATACCACCGACGAAGAGGAACAAACCATGCAAAGGAACCCAACGAACCTGACAACCCCGGCAACATTGAGACCGCATGACGCGAAGACGATGCATCCGATGAAAGCGCCGCCTTTGGAATCGGGCTGGAGGCTGGGCGTCGGAACTGCCACCAGGTCCGCTGCGCAGGGGAAGGGAAGGAGAGCGGAGGGAAGAACGAGGAGGGAGAAGCGAGAAACCAGATTGCAGCGAGGCCCCGGGCAGAGTCGGGCAGCGGGGACTCGGACGGAGGAGCGGAGGAACAGGAACTGGAAGAGGGGCCTCTGCACGGAAGCGCGGCGGCCAGAGCTGGCGGCGCGACACGTCGAGCAGGAGCGTGTGGCCGCACCTCTCCCGGGCTGGACGGCTTCCCCCTGGGCCGTAGGCGACGCGACGAGGGGAGGGCGAGGAGGGCGAGGAGGGCGAGGAGGGCGAGGGAGGAGGGGGAGGAGGAGCAGGAGGATAGGGGGGAGGAGGAGGGGGAGGAGGAGGAGGAGGAGGAGGAGAGGGAGGAGCGAGGAGGCAGTGAGCAACAGGGATGGGGCCGATGCGCCAGGAGACGCCGCGGATCGCCCGCGCGCGCGTGCCCCGCAGAGGCCCGCCACGCAGCGGCCGCCCCGCGCCGCAGCCCATGGGGCGGCCCGCGCCTCGCGGGCCGCACTCGCAGAAGAGGCCGCCGAGGGCGGGAGCGCGACCCCGGAAGGGGCCCCGCGGGGCCCTGGTTCAGCTCGAGACCTCGTTCCCGTCGTCTGTCCCGTGGCCCCTTGGCCTTCTTTCCCCGTCGGCTCTCTGGGCAACGCTCCTGAACGGGCCGTCGGGAACACGCGGAGCGCGACTCTGTAAACCACGGACGGACCATTCCATACTTTGGACGCCCGAAATGGACACGGAAAGAATGGGTACAATACCCAACAGCAAATGTTGTCCCAAACCAACAGCGGCCGCTGTTGGGCGGGCGGCCTCCTGTCTCAAACGGACACGTGCCGCGGCGGCGCGGACAGCGAGTCCTGTTCAAGATGAACCGGATCCGCTGTTAGGCATTGTACCTATTCTTTCCGTGCCCATTTCGGGCGTCCAGACGGAAGGGGCCCTGCGGGGCCCTGGTTTAGCTCGAGAATTTGAGCTCGAGCCCAAATGGCCACGGTTTGAGTACTCTCGCCCTTTCGGGCTTCCATTGCCTCAGGACGGCTCAAGGGGGCACCGGAGCTCGTCCCAGGACGATCCGAGAGGCCCCCGGAGAGGGCCCCAGGAAGCCCCCCCCACAAGACGAAGGCTGCAGAGGCCCTCTCCACAAATACTGTCGGCAAGATCCCCGACCTCTCCCCAGAAACGCCCAGGAGGCCACAATATGTCCCGACGAGGCTTCCTCGACGTGCCTCCAAAAGGACCCCGAGAGTCTCCCCGAGAGGCCACCTCCGGAGGCCCCCAGGCAGCACCCCACAAGACCACAATAGGCATCCGAGAGGTGTACGGCTACGGCTACGGCTCCGCGCGCAGCCCAGGCACGGAAGCGGGATGGGCCGAAGACCTCTACAATATATACACAGATGGGTGTGCATATGTAAACATGTATAGACATGTTGATATACTTCCAAGGAGTGGTAATCTGTTTCGTTGGACGGGATGGATGGCCGTCCGCTTGCGACGCAGATGCCTGGGGGCCTGGGACGTGATCGGGGCGCCGCGCCGAAGCGCGGAGGCCAGAGCTGGCGGCGCGACACGTTGAGCAGGAGCGTGTGGCCGCACCTCTCCCGGGCTGGACGGCTTCCCCCTGGGCCGTAGGCGACGCGACGAGGGGAGGGTGAGGAGGGCGAGGAGGGCGAGGAGGAGGAGGAGGAGGAGGAGGAGGGGGAGCAGGAGGATGAGGAGGAGGAGGAGGAGGAGGAGGAGGAGGAGGAGGAGGAGGAGGGGGAGGAGGACAAGCTAGGTGCGCTCGCGTCATATCTGACGTCCTACCCCTCCCTCCCATCCCTTACCAGGCGCTGATTTTCTCTATCCGCGGACGCGTGTCGTAGCGGACCTGTGGCTCCGCGCGCGCGTGCGTAGTGGGTGGTGGTGCGCGTGCGTGCGTGCGTGCGTGTGTGCGTGGTTTTGGTGGTGGGTGGTGGTGGTGGTGGTGGGTGGGGTGGTGGGTGGTGGTGGTGGTGGTGGTGGTGGTGGTGGTGGTGCTGGTGGTGCTGGTGGTGGTTGGTGCTGGTGGTTGTGATGGTGGTGGTGGTGGTGGTGGTGGTGGTGGTGGTGGTGGTGGGTGCGGCGCGGTGGTGGCGGGCGGATGGGCGCGCGAGAAAGAGGCCCGCGCTGGGGCGAGAACGCCATCCTGAACGATGGAGGCCAAACACCGATCCGAAAATGAGGCCCACGCTGCAGCGGGAGCACGATTCGGAACGATTCGGGAGCAGAAATGAGGCCGGCGCCTCAGCGAGAGCAGCATTTTGAAACATGATCGACCCACGAACCCGGAAAGGAATATAGAAATGTAAGGCATGGCAACGTTTCAAGGACACCTGATTGGGCGACGGGCAAATGCAATGCTGAATGTATCGATTTTGATGTACCGTGCCGAAGGCTGTGCTGTGCTGCGCCGTGCTGATGCTGAACTGCGATGTGCCATGCCGCGAATGTGCTCTGTAGCGTTGTGGATCGAGTCCTCCTTTGCACCCGAGTCCTGACCGAACTGATCTGGATCTTAAGCTCGAGCTGCCTCAGCACATAGTAGCTGCCCCAGAGCTAATTGGCAAGGGAACATGCCAGGAGGACGCGCCGCGGAACGTCCCAAGCGACACGCCAGGCGACGTGCCAGGGGACGTGCCACGGGGACGCACTGCGGGACGTGCCAAGGGGACGCGCTACGGAACGTGCCAATGGACGTGCCAATGGACGTGCCAGGAGACGCGCCGCGCGAAGTGCCAGGGGGACTCGCCACAGGACGCGCCACGGAACGTGCCAGGTTGCAATGCTGAATGTATCGATCTTAATGTACAGTGCAGAGGCTGTGCTGTTGTGCGCCGTGCTGAATTGCGATGTGCCATGCCGCGATTGTGCTCTACAGCGTTGTGGATCGAGTCCTCTTTTGCATCCGAGTCCTGGCCGAACTGATATGGATCGTAAGCACGAACTGCCTGAGCACATAGTAGCTGCCCCCGAGCTGATTGACAGGGGGGCATGCCAGGAGGACGCGCCGCGGAACGGAACGTGCCAAGGGCCGCGCCAGGCGACGTGCCAGGAGACGTGCCATGGCCACGCACCGCGGGACGTGCCAAGGACGCGCTACGGAACGTGCCAATGGACGTGCACCGCGCGACGTGCCAGGGGGACTCGCCACGGGACGCTCCGCGGAACGTGCCAGGCAACATGCCAAGATGCAATGCTCAAGGTATCGATATTGATGTACCGTGCCGAGGGCTGTGCTGTGCCTGGGCAACCTGGACACGTGAAAACACGCGTTTCGCTCAAGACGTTCTCAGCACATCCTCACGCTAGACATCCGCATGGGCAACCTGGACACGTGCAAACAAGCGTCTCGATCGAGACTTCCTCGACACATCCTCATGCTAGACATCCGCCTGGGCGACCTGGACACGTGAAAACAAGCCTCTGGTTCGAGAAATCCTCAACAAATCCTCATGCTAGACATCTGCCTGGGCAACCTGGAGGCGTGAAACCAAGCGTCTCGCTCGAGACATCCTCAAGACCTGGGCACGTGAAAACAAGCATTTCACATGAGAAATCCTCTGAATTCAGGTCCCCATGAGAGGACAACATTGAACACAAAACAAGCGTTTCGCTCGAGACATCCTCAACAAATTCTGAAAAACAAGCGTTTCGCTAGGGACATCCTCAATTTTTAATTCGCCGGCCCTACGCGACCTCGTTATTTATCGCACAAGAAATTCGCCGGCCCTACAGCCGTCAAAACCGGGGGAAACCAACTAAAAGAGAACCCTGGGCTCAGGCCCTTTCCGGGAAAAAACGCAAGCGAAAACCCGTTTCCCGGGAATCCTGTGTGTAAAAAAACAATACGCGGGGGGGGGTCGGTCATCTTCGGGACGCCATCAGGGGAAGTGGGTGAGTATTTTCATATTGTGTAATTGTGGAGGGGGAGGAAGAGGAGGAGGAGGAGGAGGAGGAAGAGGAGGAGGAGGAGGAGGAGGAGGAGGAGGAGGAGGAGGAGGAGGAGGAGGACGGGTCGCCTGAGCCCTTCGGAAAAAACGACCCTCCATCCCGGGGCCCTGCGCCCCTCGCCGTCGTGGCAGGGGGCTGGTCCTGGCGAACCGCGCGAAGCACCACAGCCACGAGGCGCACGAGGCCAGCAGCAGGAGCCCCACGACGAGCAGGCTCGTCCCCGAGAGCCGCGGCTGCCCCTCCGGCGGCCTCGGCCGGGCTGGGGGGGGGAGGAGCTTTAGTGGTTTTGCCCCCTCTCGCGCTGGCTTGCGTGTCCCATTGCTGCGTGCTGTGGCTGAACAATCAGGTGCAGCGGCGGCGGCCCCCGGGGTGGCAAAGTGTTGGCGAAGCTGTTGCCCGCGCACTAACAGGGAGAATGAGGAAGACGATTCATCGGGAGGCTCTCATCCACGGAGGGGGAGGAGCATCGATGATCCTCAAGAAGTGTGCCACCGCCGTAGTCCTTTCCGCCCTCCCCGCCTGCTCCTGTGTGCGTAGATCGTTCTTGACGTGTCCAGCCGCTGGCCGACTGCTTGCTGGAGCAAGCTCGTCTCATACCCGAACTATTAGCTCCAGCGTGGGCTCACCCACCGAGGCGGGACAAATCAAGGAGGGCAGCGGCAGCGCTACGGCGAGGGGCACGGGGTTGTCCCTGCGAGCAGACTACGTATGGGCGAGCGTCCAGGCGTCTCAGATGCCGCATGGGCACGGCCCGGTCAGAGGGAGGCAAGGAATAGAATGATGATGAGGGGGGAGAGTTCCCGCTCCCCCACATCCCCTTCCATCCCCACCCCCACCCCCCCTCGCGCTTCGCGCTTCCCCCCCCCCCCCGATATAGACCCTGGGGTGCCTAGACTACCCTCCCCCAGGAGAGACCCAAGGGGGCCACGAACCCCACCAAAAGAGCTCCAGGAGGACACTAAAAGATCAACCCCAATCGCCCCAACAGGGTTTCCAGAGGCGATTTTCAAGGCTCTGTCCTCGTCGTCGTTGTCCTTCTCCTCCTCCTCCTCCTCCTCCTCCTCCTCCTCCTCCTCCTCCTCCTCCCCCTCCTCCTCCTCAACGTCGTTCTCGTCATCATCCTGGCCCTCGTTGTCGTCCTTCTCCGTTTCCCCCTCTTCCTCGTCGTCGTGGTCGTCATCGTCGTCGTGGTCGTCATCGTCGTCGTCGTCGTGGTCGTTGTCGTCGTCGTCGTCTTCCTCCTCCTCCTCCTCTTCCGCCTCGTCCTCCTGTTCCTCTTGCTGTTCCTCCTCCTCGTTTCGTCTCGTTTCGCTACACCTTAGAACTCCTGCAGAGCTGGCTGGAACTATACTAACTCATCTGCTACCCACTCCAGTGCTCGATCCGGTGCAATCAAATCATCTCTGCTTGGAGCAGTCACGTCCACCGATACGTACACCTCTTCACCTCCTCATCCTCTTCCTCCTCCTCCTCCTCTTCCCCCTCCTTCTCATCCTCTTCCACCTCCTCCTCCTCCTCCTCCTCCTCCTCCTTCGCCTCCTCCTCCTCCCTCTCCGCCTCCTCGTCCTCGTCCTCCTCCTCCTCCTCCTCCTTCCCTCGCCCCCGAGCGGGCCCCAGGGATGGCCCGAAGAGGCCCTCCAAGGACACACCTTGCTCCAAAGACCTTTCTGTTCGCCCTGGCCTTCGCTCTGTTTCACTCTCTGTGGCCCTTGGTCTTCTTTTCCCGTCGGCTCTCTGGACAACGCTTCTGAACGGGCTTGCGGGAACACGCGAAGCGCGACTCTGCAAACATCGGACCATTCCATACTTTGGACGCCCGAAATGGGCACGGAAACAATGGGTACAATGCCCAACAGCACATGTTGTCCATAAGCAACAGCGGCCGTTGTTGCGCGGGCGGCCTCCTGTCTCGAACGGATACGGGCCGCGGCGGCGCAGACAGCGAGTCCTGTTCAAGATGAACAGGAACTGCTGTTGGGCATCGTACCCATTCTTCCCGTGCCCATTTCGGGCGTCCAGGCATACATCTCTTCCGCAGATTCGGCGAACATGTCAAGTCTGGGCACACCAACTTTGCAATCGGCCTCCCACTCCGGTCTTGGGCCCCCCGAGCAGGGCGCGAGCGCCGAGGGCGCACCCCGGAGCCGCGGCGGCCGAGGGCGCGGCGCCGCGCTGAGCTGCAGCGCCGCCAGCAGAGCGCCCCCGCCCGGGGCGCCCGCGGACGGGCCGCTGGCGCCGAGCCCGCCCGCCACCTGGCGGGGTGACTGCGACGAAGCCAGGACGAGGATGAATTCGCACGAGGACGAGCCGGAGGATGCCGTCGGGCGCCGCGGTTTCCCTGAGAGCGTTCGGGGGTACGCTCTGGGAGGGACTTCTCCTCCGCAGAGCCCCGCCCGAAGGATGGTGGCATCTCAACAGGGACCGGCTCGGGAACCGGGGGCCAGGGACCGAGGCACTCCTCCACGGCGCCTGGCGGCGAGCCCCTCCCGGCGGGCCCCTCCTCCTTCTTCACGGGCACACGCAAGCGGCACAAACATAAACGGTCGGCGCTCTGCGCGGATTTCTTGGATCGGCGCTGAAGCCCCCTGTGGCGGCGCCTCTGAGCGCCTCCGGCGCCCCCCCCTGGCGCGTTCCGCGCCCCAGGGACGGGGGTGCAGGTGCCGCGCCGATCCAAGAAGATCCGCGCGCAGCGACGACTGTTTGTGCTTGTGTAGTTGTTCCTTTTTCGGAGTTGTGATGTCCTCCTCCTCCTCTTCCTCCTCCACTCAGATCGAATGGGATCGTGCTGTCAGGATTCTGCGGGAGCGGCAGGGCAAGCGATGTACGGGCTCCTGCGCTGCGGCCGACAGGCTGGGCCTGGGCGGCCGCAGCTGGAGGACAGAGGGCAACGGAGCCAGAGGAAAAGGCAGTGGGCCTACGAATGCGTGAAGTGTGCGCCCACCTGGTCGCCGCAGGCCGATCCTCCTCCTCCTTCTGCTCCTCCTCGTCATGCATCCTCCTCCTCCTCCTCCTCCTCCTCCTCCTCCTTCCCTCTCATCATCATCATCATCATCATCACCATCATCATCATCATCATCATCATCATCATCATCATCAGCATCATCAGCAGCAACAGCAGCATCATCATCATCAGCAGCAGCATCACCATCAGCATCATCAGCAGCATCATCGTTATCATCATCACCACCATCAGCATCAGCATCAGCATCAACATCTGCATCTGCATCAGCATCAGCACTATTCAACATCAACATCTGCATCAACATCCCAAAGTCGTCCCCAGACTATTCCTCCCAAAGTCGTCCCCAGACTATTCTTCCTCCCGAAGAGGGACAGGCGCGACTTAAGGTTGGCCCGACGGGGCCACCAAGAAAATGACAATTCCCAATCTGAAATTTGCCGCGAGCTCCCGCTGCAAACATCCCACGAAACCTGGACCGTCAAAGTCCAGGACGCGCTCGCCAAAAGGCGTCGGCAAACCCGAGTTTTCGGCGCACTCGTGTCTTACGTCTCTGCAGGGTCCCCAGGTCACACAAATACATACACACATTTAAAACTCATCCCCAGATGTTCCCATAGTTTCTGGGTTCCCGTCTTCCACCCCCACTTCCCATATTCTCCCATATTTTCTGGGCGTCGGCGATTAATTGTGTCTGTGTGTTTTTTCCCTCCCCGTTCTGAGGCTGCGCCCCCCTGTTCCTCCCCCATCTCTGCCCAATTCAAGCTTCGCGCGGCCCGCTCAGCATCGACAGGAAGAGGGGCGCTCTCGACCCGCGAATCAACAAAAAAGTGTTCTTTTTTCCCTCCTGAGTCTCCCCGATACCTCTCTCCGCCGCCGCGCCCTCCCCCCCCTGCTCCTCGGGAGCGGCCATGAAGGGGGAGTCCAAGAGGGGGGGGTGCAAATCATGACCGGCGGCATGTGCGCGGCCCAGCGGGGGGGCCAGGGACGTAATGAAATAAGAAGGGGCGCCATGAAATCTGGGGAAATATCCTGGCCCACGCCATGAGATCCACCCCCCTCTAGTCACCCCCCCCCTCTTTTCCGCCCCCGAGTTCCTGCCGCCTCCTCTCGCCCCGCCGCCCCCCCGCCTCGCCACGCAGCCCCCCGTGAGACGCGGGCCGGAGCTCCCCCCCGGGCGGCGCCGCGGCGGCGGTGCCGGAGAGAAGCACCAGGGCCCGTGCCAGCGAGAGTCCTCCTCCTGCTCGACCGTGCCAACTGGAAGGGGCCCTGGGACACACCAATACATGCACACAAATGGAAGGATTCCCCGTATGTTCCCGTCCGGGGGCCTCCTGGGCGGCCCAGGGTGGGTTAGAATGGGGGAACAAAAAGTGGCATAAGCATAACAACTCGGAGGTCCGCGCGGACCTCCGAGTTTTTGTGTTTATGCAACTTTTTGTTCCCCTAGTACCAGCGAGCTCTCCTCCTGCTCGACCGTGCCAACAACAAAAAACACGAGGAGGTGGTGGGCGAGGGGGGGACGGGCAGGGCGCAGAGGAGGGAGGGGTCGAGGCGCTGCGCAGAGAAGAGGAGGCGAGGGCACGGTTCCCTCGTGCCTCTCGGACCCCTCGGCCTCACTCTCGCGAGGGCGGGCCCACGCCTCTGCAGGGCCAACGGCGGCATCGGGAGCAGAGTCCGCTGCTGCAGCTCGCTGCGGGGGAATGCCTGGCTGGCTCGGGTGTCAAAGGCGGAACGGTAAGAATGAGGATGGCCCGTGCCGTGACGACTCGTCTCAAGTCGGGCGTGTCCCCCTACAGTGGGATTCTGACGAACAATAAAGAATACTCAAGACATATTCCAAAATGGCATAAAAAACGCAAAACATAGCCCCCCGACTATTTTGTTGACTGTTTTTGGATATTCCCCCTGTAGAGGGACAGGCCCGAAATGAGACTCGTCCGCCGGTTCCTGACACCGCTCCGATCGCACCTCAGCCCAGAGCGGCCGCATTTTTTCCCAACGTTGAGCAGGGACCGACCGTCCCAGCATTCCTATTGTCATACCACGACGTGTTCTTAGAACCCACAAATGTTCTAAGAACAAAAGCAATGTTCTTAGAGCATAAGCCCGATGTGCTAAAACAAGACAGTCCCAGCCAGACATGTTCTAAGAACATCTCGTGGGAACCACAAAAGAGGTTCCTAGAACATTGTCTGGTGGGCTAGTCGGGGATGGACAGACCTCCCTCTAGTAAAACGTGGTTTAGTGAAAACGACCTGAGGCCCAAACCTGGCGGGCGCAAGCCTGGAAAATGACGGCCGCGGCGCCCTCTCGAGAACCGAAAACGGACAATTCACTAATCGACGTGCCACTGTTGGGGGTTCTGTCCACCCCCGATATAGGCGAGCCGGGACGCTTCGCCACTGCTTGGCAACGGCACAGACCGTTCGATATCGGCCGACTCCGGGCCGCCGGCCGCACTCGTCCTCGGGCGCACCGCCACGCCGGCACGACACGGAGCTGCCGCACCTGGCTGGCCTCCTCCCCCTCCCCCTCCCCCTCCTCCTCGTCCTCCTCCCCCTCCTCCTCGTCCTCCTCCTCCTCCTCCTCCTCCTCCTCTTCTCCAGGGGCCCTGGGACACACAAATGAATAGACACAAATAACCAAATTCCCCCTAAGTTTCCAACATGCCGTAGCGGCTTGGAGCTTGGAACGTGCCCGTCTGTGGAGGCGAGTCGCGCACAGAGAAAGACGAAATCATCTGGACAGTATACGAAGACAGGCGTCACTCTCGAAGGAGGGGAAGTGGAGGGGCCCGTCTCTATCCTCCAGTTGAAAAAGTCGCGGGAAGACGCTTGGACGAACAAGAATGGGGACCGCCGTTCCCAACTGAACGAATTACTTTGTCTCAGACCGGCATATATTCTCACATTTGGCGGATTCCGGAAACCCTAAACCCCAAAAAAGTAATCATCCCTTGGCATTTTTTATAACTTCCGCCGCCTTCCGCCAGCCTTCCGCCGTCTTCCGCCCGCGGAGGCGGCCTCGTTTTGCTAAGTGGAACAAGTAACATATAGAAAAGGCTTGAGTACCGCCGACCACCTTCTTGTGATGGCTATGATGTGTGAAGGGAGCGACGCTTAAAACATAGTCTTATGCTTTCGTATAATGTTTTTTGGGGAAGGCGGAAGAGGGAGCAGACAGCACCACGGCAAAACACCACTCAAGATGTCATGTGCTGAGCGCGCCGGCTCCGTGACATTAAGGAGTCGTGTCCAAAGCCACAAAACGCACCAACTCCGTGACACTGGTGCTGGATAACTGCTCGAATTACCGCCCATGGAGCTTGTCACCCATATCGAGACATCAGAAAAACGGAGGGAAAGACAAACACGTGCACAAGCGACAGCTGCGGATTACCCTACAGTCTCTTGTCGAGCACAGGAAAGATGGGCGCTCCAGGTGAACAACTGCGCACAGCAGTCTCTGGCTTTCCCAGGGGGGGGAGGAGGAGGAGGAGGAGGAGGAGGAGGAGGAGGAGGAGGAGGAGGAGGAGGAGGAGGAGGAGGAGGAGGACGACGACGACGACGACGACGAGGAGAGGATAGGCTAAAATCGCGCGTGCGCACGCCAGCTTGATACAGTCGGCCGGTGTTCGCACAAGGTCCCTGCGCGGTCATTATAATACCAGTCCAGATACAACACTCTGACAAGAAGGGAAGGGTGTGCGCAACGAAATGGCCCCGTGTCCTACCACGTAGGGGCGGGTACAAGTGTGCGCGCACACCTGTTGTGCAGGCTTCATTCGAAATGTGGTCGTATGTGTACTCGCATTTGGTGGGAGATAGCGCATGCGTCGGACTGGGGATGGTGCAGCCGTCGGACAGGGGGTCGGCGCAGACGTCGGGCTTGAGAGCGGCGCTACCGTTGGACTGGGAGCCGGCGAAGGCATCGTACTGGGCGTCGTCGCCGGCGTCGGATTGGTGGCCGGCGCAAATATCGTACTGGAAAATGGAGTTGGCAACGGACTGGTAGCCGGGCGTAGAGTGAGTCAACGCAAACGTCGACTTGGGCGAAGGCGCTGGCGTCGGAACGGGCTCGGCGTAGGTGTCGGACATTGTGGTGCCCCAGATCTTCCCTGATCTGAGCATGCGGCAATCGTTGATGAAATCCAATGGTCCATGTGGTGCACTGTGCGATTGCGCATGCATCGCCAACGTCGGTACCGTCAACACACGGCGCGCACAACAAATTGTGTTACCCAAGTTTGGGCATAACGGTCTGGACAGGCAATGCAACACGCGGGAAACCTCGAAAATTGCATAAGACTGGGGTTGTTCCTCCCCCTACTTGTCGAGTCGGAGCGGGAATGCGGGCTCTTGCCAGCACCCGAGCGTGAAATAAAAGCTGTCCTTGATTGGGGAGGGCCCCGACATGTTGCAACAAAAGGCTGCTTTTTACTTGGAACGCGTGCCGTGACGTCAACATTCCAATGCCCATTCTAATACACCGATCCACGCTCCAAACCACATGCGCCCCCGAAGGAACTCCAGACCAGATGCAGGTGTCGGACTGGGGCAGTGCCAGTGTCGGGCCAAGACGCGTGCACGGCGTCGGGCTGTTAGCGCTGGCGTTGAATTGGTAGGTGGCGCGGCTGCCAGCCTGGGAGTAGGTTCCAGCATCGGACTGAGAGTCCGCGCAGGCGACACGGACGGGCACGATACCATGTAGGCTGCCCTCGGGGAGCAAGGAGTGCCGAGTCCGTGGATCCATCTGAGCAACAGGCTGTACGCGTCGCAACCTGCATCCGTCCATGCTGTAAAAAGGAACCGGGCTTTCGACTTGCCCCAGGGCGTCAAGCAAAACGACCCCATCATCCTCATTTCTGATCGTTGTCATCATGGAAGCCATCGTCCGCAAAATTACAGAAACGTGGAATGCACTCAGCAGCAGACGGAAAGGCATCTACTACAGCCTGGTCAATCTACGGTTCGCATACGACGTGCTGCTTTCATTGGGTGCAAGCGAGACGTCGCCAGGATGGCTGCCGACGTGGAAGTGGAAGTACGGCCTGAAAGTACATATGGGAAAAACACGCGCGCTGACAAACTCACCCTGCAGACCAAGGCATATCAAATCTAGAAATCATGACGCGAGCGTATTTCAGCGCGGCGAGTCTCTGAAATGGTTTGGCCGAAAGCTGTCACATGACGGATTCCACAACAGTGCGTTTGCCAATCGAGTTGCGGCTGCTCGGGTGTCTTTAGAAAATTCGAGGAGCAACTTATGCGACAGGCGACTTCCTCTGTCTCCCAGGATGAAATTACTGCAAACATGCGTGACCCCAGGCTCGCTGTGAGCCGCGGAAATCTTGGCGCTGACTGAAGGGCAAGAAACAAGACTCCGGACAACGCACCGCGGCATGGCGCAGCAGATCGTGGGCGTTCAGGGACGCAGCCACGAGACATGGGTAGAATGCATACAGCGTGCCACCCGTAGCAGCACAAACCTTGTCGCGCAGAACGCCGTTCAAGATTGGGTCTCGAACTTCTTGGAGCAAAAGAAGCCCCTGTAAGCATGCGATCCACAGTGGAAGATTGGGCACGGGGCCGTCCAGCTGGCGGACTGGACGCCTTGCCTAAGGGTTGGCGCCAAGAGGAGCGGTGGCGGCCAACACGAGAGCTGGGCAGACGCCCAACTCTTCGAGCACAGGTGAAACACAGTCTAGCCTGGCGCAACGCCGGGGCAGGCGGGATGTCATCTCCCTCACAGGCCGCTGTCGAACTCAAGGTTTCCTGACACCGCATAGCGCGCGTCATGTGGCTGGGTGGGTGGGTGGATTCGCTGGTACAATACATAACACAATCGTGCCTGGCCGTTCGGATGTTCCTCCTGAAAGCACCGTCACTGCTGCTATCCTCGGTACCGATGTAGCAAAATCGCGTTGCACCTGCGATCGCCACAAGGCACGTTGACACCCAAATGCCCGCTCTCACCACGCATGCTAATGCAGCAACCAACGCGTGCACCACATCGCCTGTGCATATCGCAGTGACAGGGTACATGGAACTGCTCCTGTGCACGCCAGGAATCCCCAGTAGGCGCCCGAACAATCCCTTGAGAGGTCCGAGATAAACCCAACAGCGCGCCCCAATTGGCACCAAAAGATTCAACTCCCTCCCTTCCCGTCATTGCCTCCCGCATATGCCCGTCGTCCTCCTCGTCCTGTTAGTCTTCCTCGTCCTCGCCCTCGTCCCCCTCCTCCGTTTCCTCCTCCTCCTCCTCCTCCTCATCTTCCTTCTCCTCCCCATCCCCCCTCCTCCTAGCGCCCAGGGTCTGCGGTAACAGCTGTAGATCCTTCCCAATAAACTTGTCACTGCGGGGTCACGGGGTGGTCACTGCACCGTTTTCGGCGCGATGGTAGTACAAGAATTGCTCCACACTGTTGCGGCGCACCAGTCACAAGAGTACCGCTCGCCACGTAGCAGCCCACGAACAAACATACCCTGGCGACGTACCCAACCCCTGCGCAATGCGGGGCGGGAGTAGCTTGGGAGATTTGACGAGAAGGCGCCGACGTGACATGGACGCATATACCTCTGCGAGCGGCAGTCGTTCGCAGGTCCCCAATCAAGGGAAGCACGTTGTGTAAGTAACTGAACGCCTGAGTCACTAAAGTAGACGCAAGGTGCAACAGGAGACGGTGGGCAAGGGGCTTGACACGTCGGCGGAGCAACAACAACCTGGCATGGCCCCACAAGGACTGCAAGGCCCCGTTCAAGTCTGCGCAATGCCTCACTCCCCTGGACCCAGCAGCAGCCCTCGAAAGCGGAGAGCCCACCAGCAGCCCTGGACAATGGCGATAGGCTCGCAGATCGCAGCCCCCCCCAGGGACGGCGAGCTACTGCTCAGATCCGCGCGGTGCCTCACTCCGCTGGGCACACCAGCAGCCCTCGAAAATGGCGAGAGTTTCGCACATGGCTTCAATCACCTTATCACCTGGCAAGTGATGCTCCTGAACCGTGATGATATGTTCTGGAGTGAGCTTCGGCCACTCCTCCATCGATCTTACAGGCTTCGGTGACTACGGAGAATGGCAGCCCCCCAGGGACGGCGAGATACCGCTCAGATCTGCGCGGTGCCTCACTCGGATGGGCCCACCAAATCACCAACCGCCCTCTAAAGTGGCGACCGTGTCGCAAATCGCAACCACACAGGGACGGCGAGCTACCGCTCAGATCCGCGCGGTGCCTCATTCCGCTGGATTCTCCAGCAGCCCTCGAAAGTGGCGACCATTTCGCAGATCGCAGCCCCCCAAGGACGGCGAGCTACCGCTCAGATTCGCGAGGCGCCCCACTCCGCTGGATCCTCCAGCAGCCCTCGAAAGTGGCGACCGTTTCGAGGATCGCAGCCCCCCAAGGACGGCGAGCTACCGCTCAGATCCGCGCGGCACCCCACTCCGCTGGACCCACCAGCAGCCCTCGAAACAAGGCGACAATGTCGCAGATCGCAGACCCCCAAGGACGGCAAGCTACCGCTCAGATCCGCGCGGTGCCCCACTCCGCTGGACCCACCAGCAGCCCTCGAACGTGGCGACAATTTCGCAGATCGCAGCCCCCCAAGGACGGTGAGCTACCGCTCAGATCTCCGCTGCGCGCCACTCCGCTGGACTCACCAACCGCCCTCGAACGTGGCGACAATTTCGCATATTGCAGCCCCACAGGGACGCCGAGCTACTGCTCAGATCTGCGCGGTGCCTCACTCCGTTGGACCCTCCAGCAGCCATCGAAAGTGGCGACGGTTTCGTAAAACACAGCCCCGCGAGGACGGCGAGCTACCTGATGGACCCACCAGCAACCCTCGAAAGTGGCGACCGTTTCGCAGATCGCAACCACACAGGGACGGCGAGCTACCGCTCAGATCCGCGCGGTGCCTCACCCCGCTGGATTCTCCAGCAGCTCTCGAAAGTGGCGACAATTTCGCAGATCGCAACCCCCAGGGACGGCGAGCTACCGCTCAAATCCGCGCGGTGCCTCACACCGCTGGGTCCACCAGCAGCCCTCGAAAGTGGCGACAGTTTTGCAGATCGCAGCCCCCCAATGACGGCGAGCTATCGCTCAAGTCCGCGCGGTGCCTCACACCGCTGGGCCCACCAACAGCCCTCGAACGTGGCGTCAATTCCGTAGATCGCAGCCCCCCAAGGACGGCGAACTACCGCTCCGATCCGCGCGGTGCCTCACTCTGCTGGACCCACCAGCAGCCCTCGAAGTTGGCCACAGCTTCGCAGATCGCAGCCCCCTGGGCAAAGCAAGAAAAGACAAGCAGGAGGGGGGGACGGGAGGCGCGAGGCGGGAGGCAAGGGGCGGGTGGAAGGAAGGATGTGCGAGCAGTGCTCTATGCAAAACGAATACCCAGGCAAGGAGGGTTGGGAAACAACTCTGCACACCCCTGTGCCTGCGTACGAATGCACCCCTTTGCCTGTGCACGCCGCCAGCGTGCGCATCGCAGTGCCCGCGTACACCACAAAGCCCGCGTGCACCTCCAGGTGCCCGACAGGGTCGAACTCCAACAGATCATGACCATCCCAAACGTATCACATTCAATGTGCAAAACGTTTCCGTTTATTGTTTATGTTCTGGCCACGGGCACGCCCCCTACCCCCGTTGCTTTCGCGCACAACGGTACCAGTGTATACCACAATGCTATATACCACCACGCCTGTGCAACAACAACATCGCCAGCAGCAAACCCGCAAGAGCGCAGCGGCAGCGGCAGCGGCAGCAGTTCCAGCAACAGCACCAACAGCAGCAATACCAGCATCAACGGCATCCGCGGCAGCAGCATCAGCAGCAGCAGCACCAGCAACGCCAGCGGCATCAGCAACAGCCGCACATACAACAGCCCCAGCAGCACCAGCAGCAGCAGCAGCAGAACCAGCAGCACTAGCAGCAGCACTACCACCAACAGCAGCAGCAACACCAGCAGCAGCACTAGCAGCACCAGAACTAGCACCAGCAGCAGCACCAGCCGCAGCAGCACCGGCAACACCAGCGGCATCAGCAGCAGCGGCACCAGCAGCAGCACCATCAACACCAGCAGCAGCAGCACAAGCACCAGCAGCACCACAAACAGCAGCAGCGCCAGCAGCAACAGTAGCACCAGCAGCAGTACTAGCATCACCAGTAGTAGCACCAGCAGCAGCACCATCAACAGCACCACAAGCAGCAACAGCAACCGCATTTGCACCACCAGCAGGATCAGCACCAGCAGCCATAACACCGACACACCGAGCAACCAGAAATCCCTCAACTCAAACTTGTTGCCTGCGCTGAATCACTACGTGTGTCTCTTCCCCTTTTTTCCCAGCAGCTCTCATGGGCGTCGCTTCTCAATCGGCTGGCGGGGATACGCGAAGCGTCAACAAATCATGTAGAATCTCGATGGGTATGAGGACACCCGCAAAGCGTTGCGGAATTCTGGAGAAGGCAACGGGGCCAAAAATAATTCAGACGAATCCTCTTGAACACAGCGGACTCTTGCGGACCCATGGTATCGTTCACAGATCCGGATGGGCCCCGAGGAATCCGACAGAGCCATGTGGAATGGTGCGGGAACCAGACGGAGCCTGATGAATCTGAAAATGCCCAAAACACGTTAGTGAAATATCCCGAAGAGCCCTTGGGAACTCTTAGGAAACCTTGAGGTGGCCTGAGGGCCCCAGCGGGATCGTGCGGGGCACTGTGGAATCCAAATGGGTGCTCAGAACTCGTGGAAATCCTCGAAGAGTCCAGGGGAGCCCTCAAAGCCCTGAAGCGTCTTGAGGAATCCAAATGCACCCTGACGAGTCCTGCGAACACGTGATAAGAAATCGTGGGGAGTCCAGATTCCAGATGCACCACGAATCCTGACGAGCCCTGACCAAGTAGAGTAGGCGCGCTGCGGAGCGGGCCTGCCAACGTAAACTACGGCACACGTGGCTGCATTCGGACTGAGGCGCAACGCAGTCAGAGCCGAGTCTCAAAACCTGAAACATGCCTCCAAGACTTGATGAGGGCGGTATAAGGAAGCGAAAGGGGAATTGAATGACAGTGGGCGCTGATCGACGTGGAGAGGGAGGTAGACCCGTAAACAGCATTTACAGAAGTAAACGAACACGTAAGCATTTACTTATTTACTGTTAAACTGCAACTTCTGAACAAATCAATTCTGCAGTCGCCGTTTCGCTCAGACACTATGCGCGAACACTCGTTTACCCAAACTCGCCAACTTACAAGATCCCTTTGTAAACGCACATGGAGCGATACGCACACACGCGCGCGAGGCCGCGCGCCCCTACCGACATCATTCACACATCGCGTCGTACAGAAGGTTTCGGCATAGAGTGCAGCAGAAACGTAAAACGACAAAAACCGCATTGGCAACACGATTTGTCGAACAAGCACAGCGTGCGCGATCTTGCTATACTTCCCACACGCACACACAGACACACACACACACACACACACACCTTTTGCAACATTTGAACCGATTGCGACCACACGGGCCTCCCCCGCGCGCGCATGTCGATATTATCCGGACGCCCTTGCGCGCGTGCTGGGGGGGACGATCCCTGTCAAATCGTACCATAGCGGCCACTCACTCGCGCCCGCTGGCCGTGCGATAATGTCGAAATTATTCAAACATCTGCAGTACCGACACGTGGACACCATCGTCGTCATCGCTGTGATCAGCATAGGCGCCGTCATTGGCCTTGCAATCATCATTGTCACCATCGCCACCAACATCGTTATTATCATCATCGTGTCAGCCGTTACCGACGTCGCCATGATACCGCGCCTGCCCGAATCACCGACGCGCGCTGTAGTGTCCGCGCGTCAGCGCGGTCTGCGAGACGCGTTGGGAAGTGCCCGGCGGGCAGCGCCAGCCGCGTAGGTCGCGCCAGAGTGGTTGGCCGCTCTGCGCGCGAGCCTGCGCGCGCTGACACGGCCGCAGCGATGCGCCAGCCAGCGCCAAGCAGCCATCGCAGCCGCCGCCGCCCGAGCTTGCCAACCAAGTTGACTACCTACCAGACCACCCCAACCCAACCCGAAGACCCGAATTTCGGGTTGGGGGGGGTAAGGGTTCCACATGTGTTTTTTCGACGTTTCACGACCCCCCCCCCACTGGAAATCGAGGGTAAATCTGAGCCTTCGGGTTGGGTTGGGGTGGTTTGGTGGGTGGTGACAAGGTGCGGGTGGGTGGGTGGGATGTTTGCGTGAGCAGTGGAGTTGACAACTTCAAAGCGCGACAAGATGACTTGCGCCACGTAGACAGCGCCACAAAAGTTCCACGGCGTAATTGTCAAAACCCGATAGTTCGGGCCCACGCTGGCTGACATGCTCGCAAAACGAAAGGATGTTTCACTCAGAAGAACAAAGACTCTCTCGGCCGAAAACGTTCTGCGGACATCCCCTGAAGACCACTCCGGGTTCTTGGAACATTCTCCGGTGGGCTTCCCGGCAAACCAGGACGCCTTGCCACTTCTTGGGTGTGCCTGTGGAAAGAGAGAGAGACATAGAGAGAGAGAGAGAGAGAGAGAGAGAAAGAAAGAAAAAAAAAAAAAAAATGCTAACGGAGTTCCCCACATGAAGAGATTAACGGTTTCGTGAGACTCTCAATCCCACCAGCCCTCTGGGCGTTGGTGGTTTCCTCGCTCAGGCGGGGCCTCCCTGGAGGGGTGGGAGGGGCACGAAACCGTGTAAATAGTATGGTATTCCGATACCCTCCTCGCTCAGGCGGGGCCTCCCTGGAGGGGTGGGAGGGGCACGAAACCATGTAAATAGTATGGTATTCCGATACCCTCCTCGCTCAGGCGGGGCCTCCCTGGAGGGGTGGGAGGGGCACGAAACCATGTAATAGTATGGTATTCCGATACCCTCCTCGCTCAGGCGGGGCCTCCCTGGAGGGGTGGGAGGGGCACGAAACCATGTAAATAGTATGGTATTCCGATACCCTCCTCGCTCAGGCGGGGCCTCCCTGGAGGGGTGGGAGGGGCACGAAACCATGTAAATAGTATGGTATTCCGATACCCTCCTCGCTCAGGCGGGGCCTCCCTGGAGGGGTGGGAGGGGCACGAAACCATGTAAATAGTATGGTATTCCGATACCCTCCTCGCTCAGGCGGGGCCTCCCTGGAGGGGTGGGAGGGGCACGAAACCATGTAAATAGTATGGTATTCCGATACCCTCCTCGCTCAGGCGGGGCCTCCCTGGAGGGGTGGGAGGGGCACGAAACCATGTAAATAGTATGGTATTCCGATACCCTCCTCGCTCAGGCGGGGCCTCCCTGGAGGGGTGGGAGGGGCACGAAACCATGTAAATAGTATGGTATTCCGATACCCTCCTCGCTCAGGCGGGGCCTCCCTGGAGGGGTGGGAGGGGCACGAAACCATGTAAATAGTATGGTATTCCGATACCCTCCTCGCTCAGGCGGGGCCTCCCTGGAGGGGTGGGAGGGGCACGAAACCATGTAAATAGTATGGTATTCCGATACCCTCCTCGCTCAGGCGGGGCCTCCCTGGAGGGGTGGGAGGGGCACGAAACCATGTAAATAGTATGGTATTCCGATACCCTCCTCGCTCAGGCGGGGCCTCCCTGGAGGGGTGGGAGGGGCACGAAACCATGTAAATAGTATGGTTTGATACCCTCCTCGCAGGCGGGGCCTCCCTGGGGGTGGGAGGGGCACGAAACCATGTAAATACGCCATGGTATGGTATGGTACGGTATGGGTACGTATGGTGTGGTATGGTATGGGTATGGTATGGTATGGTATGTGTGGTAGGAACTATGGTATGGTATGGTGTGTGTGGTAGGAATAATATTGTGCTGTATGGAAGATGGAGCGGGAGGTGGGTGGGAAGGAGAGGGTGTTCTGGGAAAACAAGAACCCCACTCAGGATGTGGGGAAAAAAACAAAAAACATAGAGAGAGAGAGAAAGAGAGAGAAAGAGAGAGAGGGAGAGGGAAAGAGAGAGAGAGCGAGAGAAAATACCCTGGGCAAGGGTGACCTCTGGTGCGCGGCGGCTTGCCGGGCCGCGGGGGGACCAAACACGACCGCGCAGGACGCCACCATCACACCGCGCTCGGCCACCGGGGGACCCCCCGTGGGGGCCCGCACCAAAAGCTCACTGCGGCGACGGGTCACTCTTACGTGCAGTCGTAAGTCGGGCGTCTCCCCCTACAGGGGGATTGTCGACGAAACATTTACAAATAGCCAAACAATTCTTCAAGAGATGCCCCAAAATACTCCAAAAATCATCCCCAACCTATTTTCACTGTTTTCGAATATCCCTCCTGTAAAAAAACAAGCCCGACGTAAGTGTAGTCGAACGGGGCATGAGTTTGAGCAGCGATCGACCGTCCCGGCATTCCTATAATCATACCACGAAGTTTTCTTTGAACCCGAAAATGTTCAAAGGACAAAGACGTGGCTCTCAGAACGTCAACCCGATGAGTTCAAACAGGACGCTCTCCGTCAGAAACGTTCGAAGAAACAACAGGAGGTTCTTGGAACATTGTTTGGCGGGGCTATAGGCGAGCCGGGACGCTTCGCCACTGCTTGATGAGCGGGGGGGGGGGGCGGGGGCGGCGCCCGCCCGGCGAGAGCCCGGGCCGCCCGCCGCGCGACGGTGCACCCGTCGGGGGAGCGCCGGCGATGTGAGCAGGGGCCGACCGTCGGGGCATTCCTACGATCCTACAGGGCAGGTTTTAATACATAGGATGTTTAGAAATATGGGATGTGTAGTACATGATTAATGTATGAATACATGTATGCATGAACCCACCGTTGTCTTTAACACTCAATCCCTGCATGTTTTAGTACATGATCCGCACGCGGAGCATGTATGACAAAAACGGCACTGTATAGTAGTCCTACCACGAAATGTTCTAGGAGCCCAAGAATGTTCGAAGAACAGAAGCACTGTTCTGAGAAGAGAAACCCGATGTGTTCAAACAGGACCAACTCCGCCAGAAGCGTTCTGAGAACAGGTCGTCGACACCACACAATAGGTTCTTAGAACACATTGTTTGGTAGGGCTATCGGCGAACCCGGACGCTTCGCCACTGCTTCAGCGCTGACCGCGGCCTCCCGAGGCCCTCTGCACGCCGCGGCGCCGGCGGCGCAAAGGAGGGCGCGGGCACGGCGCGGGCAGCAGGCTCCCAGCGGGGGAGCCGCGCGGGGGCGAGCTCCGCGCGCTGGCGCGGACGGGAGCGCGGGCGGCGACGGAGGCCTCCCGCACGAGGGACGAGCAGAGCCCCCCCGCCGTCCTGCGAGGTCTTCGGTGGGCGCGTTTCGCCCCGCCTGGGCCTCGTGGGTCGGGGGGGGGGGGCTCGTGGCCCCCGAGCTGAGGCTGGGCCTTACGCTTAAGTCGGGCGTGTCCCCCTACAGAAGGATCTTCGACAAAAAATAACCCCCAAAATGCCCCAAAAAGGTTCAAAAATAACCCAAACATGGTCCCCAGACTATGTTTGGACTATGTTTTGATTATTTTGGGTGTATTTTTTTTGTTCGTCGAAATTCCCCCTGTAGGGTGACACGCCCGACTTAATCTTACGCGAGATGGCATATCGACCCTGCGCGGCGGCTCACGCGGGCCGCCGGCGCGGCAGGGAACACCGGAAACGAGGGCGCTCCTGCGCGACCTCACGCGGGCAGCTCGCGCGTCGGCGTCTCGGCGCAGCCGACCCCGACGCGCAGGCCCTCATCGGTTGCCGATTCCCGATCCCCGGTCTCGCCAATCTCATCGGGGGGGTCCCCAATTGAAGGGGCCCCAGGACACACAAATAAATACACACAAATAAAAATGTTCCCCATATTTCCCCATATTTTCTGGGTTTCTGTCTTCCCCACCACTTCCCATATTTTCCCATATTTTCCAGGGGATCGACGATTAATTGTGTCTGTGTGTTTTTTTTCCTCCTGACCAATCGATGCAACATCTGGGAGGAGCTCTCGATCGACCTCTGCGGCCAGCCCCGTCAGTGTGAGGGGACCGAACGGTCCTGCACCGTTCGGAGTCGCTAAAATTGGGGGACGCGTGGATGGAGCCGATGCGTCAGCAAGCTTCGGCGTGGAGGAGATGGGGCCCCACGTCGAGCCGCCTCGCCGATGCCTCGGCAGAGCGACGCGACCCTCCGAGCCCACCTGCTCGGCACCCGCGCGGCCGGAGGCCTGGAGATGCACCCCTGCTCCGATCCTGGCCAGGCTGATCCTGTAGGGGGCCACATGCGAACCCTACCCCTACCCCCTCAGAAATTGTGTGGGGTAGGGGTAGGGTTCGCATGTGGCCCCCTATCCTGGGCCTTCTGTTGTTCCGGACCGCATCCAAGAAATCATCTCGAGCACCCAAAAAAGGATCGAAGCAGTGTCGAACGAGTGCCGCCTCCCAGGGTCCGACACGTGGAAGCCCTCCAGTTTCGGTAATTACCCTGATGGTGCTCGAAAGTCTTTCTGGGAATCAAGGCTAGAGTAGGTTGGAACATCATAGCTCGGGGCCGTGGGAGACCCGAGGGGATGGCGAGGAGGGGGAGATGGAGGAGGAGGAGGAGGAGGAGGAGGAGGAGGAGGAGGAGAGGAGGAGGAGGAGGGAGGAGGAGGAGGAGGAGGAGGACGGGTCGCCTAAGCCCTTCGGAGAAGCCCTCCACCTGGGCACAGGGTCGGAATGTATACCCCTTTCTGGATTTGCCAGGGGGGGCGTCCGCACCGATCCTGGGCGAAGCATCGACCTCGCCAGGCTCGGTACGAAACTCGTCGTGGGCGTCGCCCCGGCTCGTGCAGCCCCCCGCAAGGGTCTTGTGGCCACGGCGAGCCTCAACCAAGAAGAGGCTCCACGGCCGACCCGAAAACCGGAGCCCCTACTGGTCTCTTCCTCCTTAGCATCCTCCTCATCCCTCATCCCTCATCCCGCTCCCTCCTCTCACCCCCCCCACCCTCCTCCTCCTCCTCCTCCTCCTCCTCCTCTCCTCCTCCTCCCTCCACCTCCTCCTCATCCTCCTCCTCCCACTCCTCCTCCTCCTCCTCCCTCCTCCTCCTCCTCCTCCTCCTCCTCCTCCTCCTCCTCCTCCTCCTCCTCCTCCTTCCTCCTCCTCCTCCTCTCCCGAGGCCAGAGCGCTCCCCCCTCCCAGCACAGGGCACTGCCGGGCCCTCTCCGCCCGTGCAGGGGCACCCCGGGGGACTCCCGCGGCGGAGGGGTGCTCGAACGGGGAAGCGAAGCCAACGCACCGCGGCAGAAGCTCGGGGGCGGCCAGGAGGCAGAACATCGGGGGCGACAGCATACCCTCCTCCTCGTCCTCCTCCTCGTCGTCGTCGTCCTCCTCCTCCTCCTCGTCCTGCTCCCTCCCCTCCTCCTCCTCCTCCTCCTCCTCCTCCTCCTCCTCCTCCTCCTCCCCCTCCTCCGAGAAGAAGCCAAAATAGCAAGCAGGGCCCCGTAGACCCGGACACGTTAGACACGGACACCCAACATCCCTCGAAACCAATTTTTCCAAACGGCGGCACGAACAAAATACTGCACTGCAGCATTTCCAGAATAAACCGGGACACAAGCCCCAAAAGCCTGCAAGACACCCCTAAACCCAGACACAAACCCGAACCCTGCAGTGCAACACAAAACATGCACGGGTGCTGAAAAACGTGACTTCGCAAGAAAGGATGTCGTTTCCTCAATTTTCCGCGTCCTGGTTTATCTGTGTCCTGGTCTCCGGGGGCCCGATGCTTCCATTTTCTGAGGGCGCCGGATCTCTGAGAGGGGGGGGCGCAAATGATGGCCGGCGGCAGGTGGGCGGCCCGGGGGGGTGGCCAGGGACGTGATGAGAGAAGGAGAGGCGCCATGAGATCCGGGGAGATGTCATGGCCCACGCCATGATATCTATGTACCCCCCCCTGGTCATCCCCCCCCTCTCTGCCGCCCCCGAATAAAAAAAGAAAGGCCGCCAGGCAAGCCGGGACCGCGCCGCGCGAGCACGAAAACTCGGCTGGGGGAGAGCTGGCTCGTCGTACATGCCCCCTCCCCCCACAGGTCAAATCGGCCAGCGACACCTCACACAGCACGCGCAGGGGGGGCGCGAAGGAGAGAGAGAGAGAGAGAGAGAGAGAGAGAGAAACAAAAAAAAGAGGGAAGAACATCCAGCTTCCATCATTCCACAGATCGGCCCTCTTCCTGAATGCGTGCGCGCGTGCACATGCGTTGGGCACAAACGAGTTGGTGCGTACGTCCATCATCGCGCGAATGGGCCGACTACATAACCATCGGCACGCTTGTTGCTCGTGAGTGTGGGCAAATGTGGAGGGTAAGCCCTTCGATGGTTCTCCCGCTTGCGTCCAGGCCACGCAAGCGTGCCAGACAGCGCGCGCGTGTGTAGCCATGATGTGCCTTGCATGGGCAATGCATTCGTCGACATACGGACGAGCCACTGGTTGCGTTTCGACGCCCTCGTATGCAGCAGTGTGGCCTCTGGCGCTCAACTGCTGCATTGTCTGCAGCAGCAAGCTCTCGACGCGCAAGGAGCGGCGGCCTGCCACTTGAGAAGCCGAGCAGCTCGTGCGCAGAGTTGCGCCAGCCTCCATTGCAGAGCTCCCCAGAATCAAAGCAATGGCGAGCTGCTGAGACATCAGATCGCAGACCCCGATCAGCCGCATGTTTACATCATCGATCGATCTTGAGCCTCCTGGATGGCGACTACCAATGGCCGTGCGGCAAAGGCGAACACGACAGCATAATTGATAGCACACTCGGACAGTCCAGCTCGGGCATCAGAAATCGAGTTGCAAAACATGAAGCTCTCACGTTGCGATGTGAGTGACATGCTGGCACGCACCCTGGGCCTCCCGTGGCGGAGAAACGCGCCATGGATCCCCACCCCAGCAAGCAATGCCCTATGGCTGGCTGGCTTTACAGATGTGGCATGAAAAGCTGCGAGTATAAATTACCATCATGGAGGAGGTGCTGCTGCTTACAATGGTGCATACAACTGCCTTCTACTCCTCCTACTCCTTCGACGCTTTTCTGCCCCGTCGCCTCTTCATTCCCAAGCAAGACTTCAAATATCCCATTCGAACTGTCAAGTCAAAGAACAGGCCGAAGGGGCATTGGGGGTCGACGGCGCAGTCGCGAGAAAAATGTGCAAGGATGCATATCCATACGGCGCCATCGATACGATACGTAAGCGTAATAAAACGACTGGTGCACATGCGACACTCCGCGCTCTGCCCAAACATGTCCCCCCCCACCTTGTGATCATGTTACTCATTCCAGGGGTCGGGCGGGGGTGACAACTCGTGGGCACGACAGGCAGGGTAGGGCCGGATGTGTGTAGACGAGAACCGCTGTGGGCGATCCCTGGCGGAGGGAAAATATGAGCCTCAAGCTGGGCTCGCTTCCTGCCCCCAACGCCGGCGCCCCCCCCCTTCTGCGTGCCCTCGGAAAAGGAGGAGCACACTCTGCTCCTGCACTTCTCGGGTGGGCCCTGGGACGCCAGGAGGCGCTCCCGAGGCAGCTGCGAGTGCCCCAATCACGCGCGAGGGCGACACGCAGTTGATGCAAGACGACGTCCACGAGGCGGCTCACTGACTCGCTGACGCTCCGAGATCGCCGAGGTCGCTTTTGCCAAGTGCGGGCGACGTCACGAAACTGCCTCTGGGCCAAGCCTGACAACCACCACCTGCCCACGACGGCCCCGAGGACGTCCCAAGGCAGGCCAGCACGGCCCCGAAGCAGCCTCCCAAAGTCCCCCCCCCCCCCCCCCCTCCCTTGCCCTAACAGGACCTCGTCCTGACCCCTGCGCGATGCAAAGATCCAGTGAGACCAGCGACGCGTGGAGGCGGCGGCGCCTCCACCCGTCGCGGAGGAGGAGGAGGGAGGGAGGAGGGAGGGAGGAGGGAGGAGGGAGGAGGGAGGGAGGGAGGGAGCTGAGGGAGCTGAAGGAGCTGAGGGTAGCGCAGCGCGAGCATCAAGCAGGGACATAGCTAGCAGTCAACCTGCCGGGGAGGGCCCGCCAGAGAGGAGCCGATTGTCACCTCGCCAGTGCTTGGCTAACCCTGACGAGGGCCAGCGCCAGGGCCTCCCCCCAGACACACCAACCCGGACCTCGTCAGAGGTCTGCGACAGCACCAGCCAGGACCTCGCCAGGCCCCGAAGACCCCCACAGACGGCCTGCGACAAGCACCAGGCTTCCCCACGGGGAAGGACCCCGAGCTCCGAGGTCACCCCGAACGGTCACCAAGCGCCCCTTGAAACTGCGCGCGCGGCCATGCGATGCCCCCACAGTGCCTAGCGACGAGGGACGGGAGGCGAGCGGTACCGGTATCTGTTCCTCCTTTTTGGGTCAGGCTGAAACGCCATCATGATATTCGGCGCCATATTCGCCGTAAATTGGCGAACGGCTTGGAAGACATTTCCTAGAGACGGCGTCGACACACACGGTCGCGGGTATTCTCGCACCTCAATTGCCATTCGATAGGCACACACACATCTATATATATATATATATGTGTGTATATATGTATATATATATATATGTATATGCTCACACACCCTCCCAAAATCTACCTTTTCCGTGCCCTGATCCACTCTTCCCCTCCTCCTCCTCCTGCTCCTCCTCCTCCTCCTCCTTTCTTCCTCATCCTCTTGTCGACATTGATATCCTTTGGGATGATGTACAAAACGTTCGTATTGGAATACATGAAAAAGGGTTCCGATTGAAATCCTTTTTCAAAAGGATTCCTACTGGACTCTCCACGAAAGCGTTCCTATTGAAATCCTTTACAAAAGGATTTCATGTGCAAGCCTTTTCAAAAGGATTCCTATAGAAAGCCATTTCAAAGTCGATCCAAGTACATTATTTACAAAAGTATTCCTATTGAAATCCTTTACAAAAGGATTCCTATTGAAATCCTTTACAGAACGGTTCCTAGCGAAAGCCTTTCCAGAAGGGATTCCGATTGGAATCGTCCACAAAAGCATTCCTATTGAAACCCTTTAGAACAGACTGTAATTGGAAAGCCTTTTCAAAAGGAATCCTATTGAGAATCAGGAAAATCTGTGATGTCATGAGTTGCTCTGGTTTTTTCTGGTTTGAGAAACAAGATGATGTCACTAGTTGTTATCGTTTTTCTAGTTTGGGAAGCAGGAAAACATGTGATTTCACTGGTTAGTCTGGTTTTTCTGGTCTGAAGGCTATCGTTGTGTTGGCTTGGCCAGTTTGGTAACATCTAGCTCCTAAACAAAACAATGAAATCACACGTGTTCCTGCTTCCCAAACCAGAGAAACCAGAACAACCAATGGAATCATAGGTTCTCCTGCTTCTCAATAGGAATCCTTTTGAAGAGGCTTTCAAATAAAATTCTGGTGTAAAAAGGATTTCAATAAGAATCCTTATGTGGAGGACTCCAATCGGGATCCTTTTGGAAAGGCTTTCACTCGGAACCCTTTTGTACACGATTTCAATAGGAATCCTTTTTGCAAAGGATTTCAGTAGAAATCCTTTTGTGAAGGATGTTACTTGGAATCCATTTGAAAAGGCTTTCAATCTGAATATGTTTGGAAATGCTTTCAAATGAAAATCAAGACCCACCAAAAGGTAGATCTTGGGGGGGCGACCGTATATATGTGTGCTTGTGTGTTTGTTCGTTTGTGTGTTGTTTCGTTTGTTTGTTTGTTTGTTTGTGTGTTTGCGTGTTTGTTTGTTTGTTTGGTTGTTTGTATGTATGTATGAAAGCATGTATGCATAGGTGTGTATCGAGCTCTCAGAAGTCAAGTTCAGCAGTGCACAAGCTGCACAAGCCTTAGGCATCGAAATGACCAACATGTGTTGCGTGATACCCTTGAAACGTTCAACATAGCTTGCAATCAGACCAGATGCCCTCTCAAAATAATGGACAGACGGAACGCAGATCGCTCGTTCCAGAACCTCGATTCACAGAAATGTGTATCTCTTGGAAGGCACATGTTTTCTTCCGCTGGCTTTCGCCACCGAAGAGAAGGCAACCTCTCGATCTCTCGAAGGCGAGGCCCTTTCTGGATTGTGCATAAAGCCCCCAAGACAAGCCTGAAACAGTCCACGAACGCCTCAAGGCCGACTCAACAATCTTGCACCTCCCGTAAAAAGGCGAAGATGAGACCTGGGTCCAATTCATTCGAGACACGGCTCGCTCCAAGAAGCTCGACGCTACACATGAGGGAATCATGCTCACAGACGGGCCACATGCAGTAGAGTCAAGCCAGCACGCTGAATTCGGAAAACCACGCCCGTTGGCTCACGAATCCCTGCAACAAAGCATGCGAAGGCTCGAAAGGACCCAGGAGCACCCTTGAGCCCGCCTCACAGCCCAACCCACGCGAACCCAAGTCGCTCCAAGACTGCACCAGACCGGCACAAGGCGGCCCCAAGATTGTCCCGAGACGTGCCAGAATCGCCGCTTGCCGTCCCCGGGAGAATCTCCCAGCACGCCCCTGCCCTCCCATGCCTTCTGGAATCTCTCTGGGACCCTTCACGGCCCGACCAAGAACCTGCAGAAACATCTCGAAAACCCCAGGATCGACTCCGTATCCGCCCGAATTGCAAAAACATTTCAAGGCGCCCGAGCAAGTCCAAATGGCTCACGGAACTGTTTCACCGAGAGTGCAGTGCAGAGTCGGGGAACCAAACGAGAAGAATCCTGCTAAGGCAGAGTGCGACAGTCATGTCTGCCAGTGCTGCTGTAAAGTGCCCAGTATATGAATAAGCTGTCTCTTGGAGACGTGGGAAGGGGCACTCAAAACCCAATACGTCGTTGTTTCCTGCGCTGCACCCGAAAACCTGAGCCCGTTGGTCACCCTCTGCGCTCCTCCCCGCCCGCCTTCGGACGTGTGATGGCACAGTGCGGGTGCTCTAGACTGGGAACCGCGCGTATCTCAGAAAGAGGGATGCGAACGGTCATTCATGTCCCTGGGTGCGTGGCGGAAAATGAACTCCGCGGCACAAATTCTGATTGTTGTTGTCATTGTTGTTGCGCTGTTGTTGTTGTTGTTGTTGTTGTTGTTGTTGTTGTTACTGATGTTGTTGTTGTTGTTGTTGTTGTTGTTGTTGTTGTTGTTGTTGTTGTTACTACTGATGTTGTTGTTGTGGTGGTCCCCCCCGCGACCGGGCCCAAGACCCCACCCGCGACCCACTCGCGACCCACCCGCGACCCACCCGCGACCCAACCCACGACTCGGCCGCGACCCACCCGCGACCCACCCGCGACCCACCCGCGACCCAACCCGCGACTCAGCCGCGACCCACCCGCGACCCAACCACATTGCTTAAACGGAAAAAATTGGCACCTACGGCGGGCTCTTTGTGTAACCTGTGGAAATTAGGCGCCTGTGGCGGGCTTCATCACAGCCTCACAGACTGCCGACGTCCCCGCCGCCCTCTCACTCTTATCCGCAACTGCGAGGTACTACGTACGCTTAGGCATCTGGGCCATGAAGCTTCGCAGAAACGCCACAGGACAACGTGCCGTGTATAGTGTTCTGGCAAGATCTCCGGGCGACAGGTGTTGAAACAAATATATTGTCTGTGTATGGGCCGCCATGTGCCACGAAGTGGCGGACAACCAGAACATTGGATAGTGGACATACTCCTGAGTCTTGAGATCGTCATTTGTTGTATTCAGAGGCGGACAGTAGAACCCCGTTAGCACACCCGAATAACTCCACGTGCGAACGGGACCGCACTCCGAATGCACCCCAGCGGGGTAGCGAGTCGACGTCCAAACAAAATGCGGGCGCACCCAACGATGCACACGTCGATCAGCGAAATCGACTTGGGACTGCACCGGCGCGCTCGCATGCCAATGCCGAGCGAACCCGTGCATACCTCCTCGCTCCCTACACATCTGGCCGCTCCACAACTTGTTCGATGCGTGGGCCCTGGACGTCTGAACCCCTCCCTACAGTCGGACTGGATTGGAGAGGACACGAGTGAGGACGCAAGACCCTCCCGAGAACCACGCTGACATAGGAATGTGGGAGGCATGGGTCTCGAAATGCAAGACACAACGGTACCCTTGATTTGGCAGGGTCGACCTACTAATCAGGACCGACTGCAGGACCGGCTTTTCGTCCTGAGTCCTGTTTTCAAGGTCCCGAGACCCCAGCCAGGACCCCTGATTGCCGAAAACAGCCCAAAACCGGCCGCTCCAGTTCGGCTTGTTGTCCTGAGTCGTTCTTTTGAAAATTCCGAGGCCTGGCGAGAACCCCCGGAAGCCGAAAGCAGCCCAAAACCGGCTGCTGCAGTTCCGCTTTTCGTCCTGCACATGAATCGTTTTTCTGAAGGTCCCGAGATCAAGCGAGGACCCCTGGAGGCCGAAAACAGCCCCCAACACCGGCCGCTCAAAATCGGCTTTTCGTCCTGAGTCGTTTTGTTTGAAGGTCCCGAGGCCCGGCGAGGGCCTCCGGAGGCCGAAAACAGCCCAGCACCAGCCGCTCCACTTCGGCTTTTTACGACGACATGGGAGCCAATGTATCCACACGGTGCGTGAAGGTACTGGTGGACGCTACCACGAGTGTGGGAGTCGCGGCCATACCACCCGATGCTCCGAGGGCATGGGGCAGCACCGTCGGTGTCCCTGTAAGTAAACAGTCTGGGCTTGTCGCTGCAGCGCCTCCGATTGGATGGCTGCCCCAGAGGCCGCTCCAAAACATTTTCGATGCATGGGCCCTGGACGTCTGGACCTCTCCCTGGGACTGACTCTTCGGCCTGAGTCCTGTCTTGAAGGTCCCGAAGCCCGGCGAGGACCCCCGGAGGCCGAAGACAGCCCCATTTAAAACAACTCAGGACGAAGAGCCGGACCGGAGTCAAGTTCGGCTTTCCGTCCTGAGTAGTTTTTGTTGAAGGCCCCGAGGCCCGGCGAGGACCCCGGCGGCCGAACGCAGCCCCCCAGCACCGGCCGCTCCCAGTCTTGTTCCGAGCGGTCCGTCGCTGCTGCCCGAGGTGCCGTGCCTCCCGCCTCCAAGGGGGCTGCACCACGGGCCGGGAGACATGGCGGCCACGCCGCGGCCCGGCCCAGGGAGGTGCGCTGGGGGGGGAGGGAGATCTGTGGAGTGTAGACAACTGAAGGATGAAAAAACGACCCTACCCTGGGTTACAAGTGCGTGGTCTGTAAACCTCCAGCCTAGAGAGCCGCCAGGACGCCGCAGATCACGCAGGGTTTGCCCTGTCAGCCCACAGGAGTTTCAGCGCACAGCGCCTCGCAAACCAGGTCAGGGGCGTTTCTTATGCCCTTGAGAAAAAAAAAGCACCCCCATACCCAGACCTCCTCGAGTCATGACAAAGATCACGGCGGGAGGCCTCTCTCTCTCCCTGTCTTGACTGCGGGGGCCCTCGCAGGGCCTCGGGACAGTCCGAAGACGGCTCGAGATGCAAAGCTGGTCCTGGGGAAGGGGTCGAGACCTCTGGGGGTCGACGTTCTGAAAGCTCCTGACGTCGGGGGTCTGGGCAATCATCACCCCGACAAGCGAAGCCGTTTTGCAAACGCGCACGAAGAAGGAATCGAACAGGGCAGGGCTGTTAGTGAACGCCCAGGGCCGTCTAGTAAACGCCAGTTACGGGCCTCGGAATGGCGCCGTCGGAAGCCGTTTAGGGGGCCTCTCTGAGCCGACTTAGGGCCCTCGTGGAATGCTCCAGGGCCGTCTTGGAGGCCATCTTGGGCGTCTTAAGAGCCTCCTGGGCCGTCTTGGGGGCCTCTTGGGGCCGTCTTGGGGGCCTCTTGGGGCCGTCTTGGGGGCCTCTTGGGCCGTTCTGGGGCCATATTGGATGCCTCTTGGGCGATCTTTCGGCGATCTTTGGGGGCTCTTGGGCCGTATCGGGCCGTCGGAAGGCCGAAACGAAGCAAGTGCCAAGATCCTTCACCAACCGATGGCGAATCAGTGCTCTTGGCCTTTTCTGGCCTTCCTGGAGGCCCTCTTGGAGGCCTCTTGGGCCGTCTTGGGCCAGCTTCGAGCCAACTTCGGCCATCTTGGTGGGCTCCTGGCCCGTCTGACGCAGTCAGAAGCCGTTTGGGGGGCCTCTCTGGGCCGACTCGGGGCTCTCTTGGGGTGCTCCAGGGCAGTCTTAGAGGCCATTTGGGCGTCGTGGCGGCCTCTTGGGTCGTCTTGTGGCCTCTTGTTGGCGGCGCGCACAAGGGGGTGGAGGGAGGGGCGAGGGCTTCTTAGAAGGAGGCCGCTTCGTAGAAGGCGCTAGTCTTACGTCTGTAGGGAAGGCCCGCGCCTTCTGAGAAGCAGGGGTGCCTCTAAGAAGCCCTCCCGCCTCCCCCCACCCCCCTCTGCGCGTGGCTGATCTTGGGCCGTCGCCTCGCTGGACTCTGGGCCGTGGCCGTGGCCGAACCTGCACGGCCTCGCTGGGCCCGGCGGAGCGCCGCAGCTCCGCTGGCCGCTCCGGCCTCCAGGAGATGGGGCAGGCGCGCGCCGCGGGGCGCACCGCGCGGGCGCCCCCTCCCCACCCCTGCGGGGGCAACGAGCGACCACAGCCACATCGAAGACCCACCCTGGGGGATAGGGCAAAACGACGCGAAGATCTTGGCAGAATCGGATCGGGATAGCTCGAGATCTCTGAGAATCGGCGGGCTTGGAGGATGTATTGGGCGCCGCGGCCGCTCCAGAGCGTTCCGGAACGCTCTGGGAGCGCTCCGGAACGCTCTGGAGCGACTTATCCCGATCCTAGCCCTGTTTTATAGATTGCACCTGCCAAAAAAAGTGCCAAAAAGTGCCGGAAAAATTTTATAGATGCACCTGTTTTATAGATTGCACCTGCCAAAAAGTGTCGGAACACCGAAACCAATGTCGTACCGGCTGTGGTCGACGTGGCGTCCCAGGACGGCCAGATCGACCACAACCACGACCAGAATGCTCACGTGAAGGTCGGTGGGTTCTCCCCCGAAGGCCCCGCCCGAAAAATCCACTTAGTTGTGGTTGTGGTTCTCTGTTCCGCCCAGACACCCCCTCCTGGGGGGCTCCATGCCTCCCCCCCCCCCCAGGGCTGCATCACGGGCGGGTGTGGGTCATCAACCGCGTCATTTTGGTGCAACAGGAACGCACGCAAGCGGGGCTGCCTGCACAGGACACGCGACAGGGCACCAGACTCTCCAGGCGGCAGCACGGCCTCCCGAAACCACGGGGCACAGGGGAACCCTTGCCCCCGCGAAGGCCGCGGGCGCGATGTGCGAAGGACAGAAGGGTACCCCTGGTCTGGCAGGCCCGACCTACTAATCCACCCCGCCTGTATGATCTCACAACCCGCAAATTCATTGGGAAGCGCTCTGGAGAGACAGTCCCTGGGCTGGTCTGTCTCCTTCACGAACCACTCGGTCAGCTGCACCTCAGCGATGCCCTCGCCAATGTCAGACAGCTTGAAGGCCTCTACCTGCGCCCGAAGGGAAGCGGGCCACTGTGCACCCGGCAGAGCTGAGAAGCATTTGGC
Source organism: Prorocentrum cordatum (assembly GCA_963575745.1). Lineage (NCBI taxonomy): Eukaryota > Dinophyceae > Prorocentrales > Prorocentraceae > Prorocentrum > Prorocentrum cordatum. The sequence continues at coordinate 276,417 of CAUYUJ010014445.1, read as the reverse complement.
GAGATGGAGAGAATTTGAGGCATGGACCGTGTCTACGGTTCACAGTCGCGGTGGCATTAGGGGCTGGCACATCGTGGAGCGCACGAGTCAAAACGATCAACCACACCAGTTACGCAACCAGGGAAGGCCTCCTGCCTGTGAGACGCCCGGCCTAGCAGGGCCACAGTCGACGGATATGAATCATGATGCTTACGCGTGGACCCAGCAGATAAGCTCTATCATTCCCCCTCTAACAATGGCGAGGGCATTGGATAAGGATCCATTTTTCTTTCGTTCCCCAAGCTCGGATCTAGCCTCATAGTCGGCAGACGACTCAACAGTGCTCTACACCGCCGGTACACACACAGCAATGTCAACATAGTATTCCAACCCATGTGCGGAGGAGGAGAAGGAGGGAGGGGAGGAAGTAGAGGGATGGGGTGGATGAAATGAAAGAGCAACATTTATCATTTTGATTCGGGGAAGTCGTGCAAGCAACAAGCCACAATCGGCCGATACCTAATGTATGGTCCAATCATATTACGCCCTCCCTCCCTGCTGACCTCGAGCGCTCTACAGCGGCGCTCAACACATGTGGTTCTGGCCCTCCGCACGCGGTACCATGCGTCAGAGCATGCGTCATGTGCATCGATTCGGCACGCACGATGCTGGCCGTGCGTGCAACGACCGTGCCCATCTTTCTCTGCTTCACCTGAACGGCGACGAACAGGAGGGGCAAAGGTACGGATACCAGCAGGATGATGAGCAACGTCCAGGTGAAGTCTCCGATCTGAGCATCCAACGTCCAAAAGATCAGGGGCGCTTGGACGAAATTGGCAAGGCCGGAGAATAGGAAAGGAAGGCCCATGACGCGACCCATCGACTGCAGCCTGAAGGGCTCCGCGCTGTGTGTGCTGATGATGCCGAACCAGAGTGCCCGCCACGCGGCAAAAGCTATAACCAGGGCAAGCTGCGTAAAGAGCTCCAGGACGCACTGCAAGCCGCTCTTCATATGTGACTATGTATATATATAAATAGCCAATCACGGTGGTAAGGTAGATGGTAAACATGATACCTCCTCGGTGGACGCAGAACTCGATTGGCGGCACAGAGTGGAGGCCAGATTGGTTCGACCGTGTCCAAGCACGTCTCCTACCCGCTCTGTTCGACAATGTGTTTGTTGACCAGGTCGACGCTCCCCATGTAAACGCTCGATCGTGGAATCTGCATGGTCGTGATCACTAGGATGGCCGCAAATTCCAAGGTGCGAAGCTGAGCCCCGAAAGGCTTCGAAGAGAGGACATCGGTTTTCCCATCAACGGGTGCGTCGCTGGCACGTCCCTTCATCTCTTTCAAGTCCTTGATGGAGAAACTCCAGGCGACCACCGCCGAGAAGAAACTCGTGGCGGCAACGCCCGCACAGATTTCGAACATCACCTCGAAAGAAAGCCCCGCGTCAAAAAGGATCTTGAATATTGGAAAAAATTGCACTGGCGTCGAAAAACCAACCGTTCGTTTCAATCAACAACTTGGCGCGGTTAGGAAAAAGAAATGGCACCGTGCATTCACAGAACATTGTGAGTGATCCCCCGATGGCCTGGACGCTAAGAGCATACAAAAAGACGTCGTGCTCTTCGCTATCGATCCTTTCTGGAGAGACCCATGCCGATGAGGCCTATATTGTTCGAGACCCCAGCCACCAAACAACCCAGCATTGGACCGCACGAGTCCACGAAGATACCTGCTGGAAGAGCCACTAAGGACACCATGGTCGACGCAGCGGTGAATGCCGTGTTTAGGGCCGCAATCTGCGCATCACAATGAACAGGATCGTCGGGACCGCACTAGTGCTCGTAGCAGCCTTCTTTGAGAAACATCTGGTGAAAAGCTGCCCATCCGAACACGATACCAGAAACAAACACCGACGTGAGGCTCGAGACGGTCAGAAAAACGCGCTGGCACTGTGATGCCATTGGGTCTGGCCAGGAGGAGGCCTGCACTCCGGAAGAAGTGAGGGCCGCCGCTGTGGCCTTCACTCACCCTTGCTTGAGCCCCGGGCTCGAGCCAGAATGGCTTGAGCCTGAAGCTGGTAGACCAACAACGAAGGCTTGGCCGTCAGACAAGGGATCATCCAGGGCCTCAAGCCTCGTGGGCACATGCCGCAACAAGCGCCCCCACAGTGTGTGGTGCAGCCGCAGGGTTCCAGACGCATGGCAACAGCCGGCGGGGAAACCAACAAGCACCCATACCGCTACTCCCTGGACCTCTCCCTGGGCGCGTTCTGGCAAGAATTTCGAGGCGAATCCAGCGGTGGCGACGAGGGCCTCTCGAGAGGCCCACGAAGGGGACAACGAGGCAAGGGAAGCGGAATGGGCGCATGCCGGGAAGGGTAACGGCATGGGGTGCACCTCTCTCCTCTGAGCCACGGAGCACCGACGCGTAGAGCACCGACGCGCAAGGCACACCAGCCCGCAGACGGGGCGCCGGCGCAGCAAGCGGCCGACGGCGACCCGCCAGGGCGCCACAGGGCACCAGCCGCAAGGCACCGCCAACGGCCGACCGCAGAGCATCCGGAGCCATAGGCCACCGGGGGCAGACAGCGGACACTGGGTGGATCTGCCACCGCGCTTGCCGCAGCTGGTGTGCGGCGGGCCCCGTCGCCCGCTGCGAAGCAAGACGTGGGGCCCCCGACGCAGGGAGCCCGAGGTGCGCTCACTCTTGTGGCCAGGTCCCGGCGTTTCTGGCCCGCCAGGCAGAAAGTGGTCCACCCCCCCATGCGCCCCCCCCCCCCACTCCCCCCCCGCCGCCCGCCCGAGCGCGGTGGCGAAATCGCACGGCATCGCAGCAGGATAAGAGCTCCAGCTCAAAGAAGGAAGTCTAGCAGCACGTTCGCCAACTATCTCTGAGCTTCGTGAGGTACCCCAGGACGCCTGTGGGCCTCCAAGGGCCTCGTCGGGGTACAGGGAACTTCCGTGGGTCGACTACACGCAAGAGTGACCCTCGGCAAGAGTGACCTTTGGTGCGCGACTTCGGGGGCACTGCGGGGGGGACAAACCCAAGCGCGCAAGACACTACTGTCGCATCGCTTTCGGCGATCGGTGTGTTTTGCCAAGGAGTTTCGAAGGGAATCCGGCTGTGGCGACGAGGGCCTCCGCGGATGCCCAGAGAGGCGAAGACGAGGAAGGGTAGCGGCATCGGTACCTCTTCCACCTCGTGGGTCCCTTCTTTGGCGTGCATACTGCAGGTCACCGACTCACGAAGCACCAGCGCGCCCACGGCCAGCTTCGACAGGCACACAGCCAGATTTGGACTTATCGCTAAGGTGGGCAAACCAAAGGCGATGACAATCTGAGGGACGTGCCCTCAGAAACTGCGGGGATCCTTAAGATCGGCACCGAGACAAGGTGCTATGTTTCGAGCTGGTAAAACCATGCGAACACGGTGCCCCGTTGCTGAGGGAGAGGAGGAGGAAGGGGATGGGGGGAGGGAGGTGCACCGAATTTCACAGCTAATCGGACACCAGGACACCGCAAGCCACCAAGCGCAATTGGACGCCCGAGGTGTCCAAGATAATTCTGGTCTGGGGTAATTCCTGTTTGGACTCCCGACGCACGAGCAAAGAATTACCCCTGACCACCCCTAACCTCACTGATTCGGGATAGATTGGACGCCCGACTTATCCGGGATAACTCTGGTCCGGCGCAACTCCGGGTGGGGCCCCCAACGCGAACCGGGAACTACCTACCCCTGACCACCCCCGGCCCTGAGGACGGGAAGACGGCACAGGCACAAACTTCCGGCGGCCCGCGCGGACCTCTTGGATCCGCGCGGGCCGCCAAAATGTCATGCGCAGGCTCTTCGAGATGCGGGGCACCAGGCGCCGAGCACCAGCCCACGGCCGCCCAAGGCGGGCTGCGCGACGCCGCAGGGCACCCGCCGCAGGGCAGCAGCCCCGCAGGGCCACCCGCGCGCGCGAGCGGCGGGTCGGCTGCAGCGGGCAGGCAGCCGGGGCCACGGGGGCACGAGCCCACGGGGCTCCCGCGGGCGAAGGGCCGACCGCGGCAAGGAAGGGCCTGTCCCACGCACGAACGCGCGCAGAGGAGCACGAGCAGACAGGCACGCGTTACAGAGTTCTACATACTGTTGCGGATCTTCTGGGTTGTCGTATCCCCCTCCATTTCGCACATGTTCAATATTTTGTTAGAAATCGACGTTCGCTTTTGTCTGTGTCTACATTATTTCCCTCCTGAGCATAAGCCTTCGTAGACATGCAAGGGCCCCTGAATCTCCTGTGGCAACTCATGTGAGCCTCCCGTACCATCTTACTGGCTCTTGCGAGTCGACGCTATCCGACGCTATTCTACGCTAACCGATGCTGAATCGGCGCTAATCGACGCTAAAGCGGCGCTTTCGACTACCGGTTGCTACCGCACGCTGTTGCACCCCAAAAGCGGGATTGCGAGGACATACCACGCTCCCGTGCCTGTGTTGCCACCACACAAACCTACTGCTTGGGATCCGAGGCCGCGTCTTTCCATACACAATGTCCATGAGATCCGTGCCGCAGCCCTCCCCCGTGGCGTGGGCAGGCGGCCAAACGGATTGCCAGGAGGTTGAGCAGGAGGCGCCGGCCGTGCCCGCACAGGTCTGCCGAGGCCAGCCATGCCCCGTCCCAGTCAGCTACAAGCAGGAGTGACCCTACTTAGGCAAGAGTGACCTTCGGTGCGTGGACTTTCGGGGGTCGGGGGGGGGGGGCGGGCGAACCCGAGCGCACAGGCCGCTGCTGTCGAATCGCATCCAGCCAGCTGTGGGCCCCAATGTGCCCGCATCAAAAATGGAGGCCTCCTGGACTCCCAGATAGGGTCCGAGTAGATGGGGTCGGAGGATCGCGCCACATCGGCGATGTATCGGCGATGCATCGGCGATGCATCGCCAACGTAGGCGACACATCGGCGACGTCGGCGTGGAGGAAATCGGGCTCCGCATCAAGCCGCATCGTCGATGCATCGGCGATGCGGCGCGATCCTCCGACCCCGTCTGCTCGGACCCCATCTGGGCGGCGCAGAAAAAGATCACTCCGGCACGAGGTCGCTCTGAACCGACGCGTGTCCGTGCTGAGGCCTTTTTTCGCTGCCAGGGGAAGCGCGGCTGCGCGGGCGGGCTCCCCGAGGCAGCAAGCAGGCACCGCCCGCTTCCTGAAAACGCGGCGCGCGACGGGAGGGAGCGGCCGGGGAGGGCTGGCGGGAGCAACACTGGGCAACCGCACGCGAAGCACATTCATGCGGGCCCCGCTAGAGAAAAGACGGCAAGACACCCGAATGGCAGTTTCGATCTCCGTGTGGACAGCGTGGCCTGTGGGGGACGCGTCTGGGGGCGCGCTTGGGGCCTTGTCAGAGGACGTGCCTGGGGAGGCGTCAAAGGACGTGTCTGGGGACGTGCCTGTGCCTGGTGAGGTGTCCCAAGGCGTATCTCCTGGCGTGCCTGGGGACGTGTCTGGAGCCGTGTCAGGAGATGTGCCTGGGTAAGAGCCTGGGCAAAGTGCGGCGCAACTACAGCCAGGCCATCAACCAGCATTGAGTCAGCTTCTGCGGCAGGTACCTGGAAGGTCGCAGTATGGCCCCAGCGGCACTAGAGGACCCCGTCTTGCGACGATTCCTCACGACACTGTGAGAGGATGGAACAGTCCTGGACGCTGGCCAGCTGGATCGGGGCGTATGGAGCTGGGTGGAGACTTGCCGGCAGTTCATGTTCGCCCGCGTAGTCTCCTGGGCGATTAGTTCTGATGGAGTCAGCGCGATGCCTGGGACAGGTGCCAGCCAGCTTTTCCAGAAGGAGTCGCCAAGATCCCCGCATAGATGAGCGAGGATGTCCTTCGGGACTTTGCGCAGACACTCGTGACAGGCCCTTTCGAGAGCTGTCCCTTTCTTGATGGGCCAGTTTTCCACCACCACCATTACCACAGGTAGGACGGGGGACAAGGGAAGATGGGGAGGTCCTCCGCCTCCTCCTCCGCCTCCTGCTCCTCCTCCTCCTCCTCCTCCTCCTCCTTCCCCTGCGTACTTACTCGCGGGGCCCCTCCTCGACGCCCTGGCCCCGGTCACTCCGATCGACGCGGCTCCATCCTGGTATCGGGGAGGCGTGGCGTGACGATGGGTCCAGGCGCAGGCCAGTACGGAGCCCCAAAAAACAGATGGCAAAAAGATGGACGCCCGCTGCTGGGACCGTAGTGCACGCACCACCTTCCTGCGAATGATTCATGTTCCTCTTCCTATATTTTTACAAGCCCGGGCGGGGGGAAAACCCGTCCCCCCCCCCCAAAAAAAAACGGACTCCCGGGATCTGGGGCTTTGGGACCCTTCGGACGGGCCTCGAAGCGGCCCCCCAGGCCTCGCAGGGCGTTTTGCCAAGCCTTCGCAGCACACCTAGGGCGATCAAGGGGGTCATCGGAGGACGTCCTGGAGAACCCTAAGACAGCACAAGAGCGCTCCAAGAAGCCGTCATACCCCGAAAGATCGCTCCAAAACGTACCAAGAGGCCTCCAAGAGCACCCCCAAGAAGGCCCCAAGAGGGACAAATCATTGATTCAATGTAGGCTTTTGGTGAATTTGGGGTTCTCCTCTTTTCGGCTTCCCGACGCTCCAAGACAGCGGTCTTCTGGGCGTCCGAAGTCGCCTGGGAGGCTCCAAAATCGCCCCACAGCCATCCGAAAGGGCTTCCAGGCAGTCCAGGAGAGCCCCAAAACGGCACACCAGGGGTCCAAAATGGCCCTAAGAGAGCCCCATGGCGGCCCAAGATGGCCCCAAGACACCCTCCGAAGCATTCCAAATCGTGACCGGGGCGTTCAGCGAGATCGCGGTTAGAGGCAGGTTGGCCTTCGGAAGCCCCAGAGGCCCCCAGAACACGCCCAGGAGGCATCCAGAAGGCTTTAAGAAAGCTTGAGAACTTTGGTGAGGCTCCCAGAGGCTCTCCAAGGAGGAGCCTCCGCAAAAAGAGCTGAGGAAGATGGGGAGCATGCCCAGGGTATGGCGAGAATGAGGAAAAATGAGCATGGATGAAGGATAACGAACAACATTATTATAACGGCGATGCCAGAAAAGGCAGCAAGGAGTTATCGTTAAAGTGTCCGCCTGACCTTCCTGTCTTTTCCGCCTGCATAGCAATCTTCAAGGACCAAGGTGCATGGCGCGAAGCGCCACTGCAGTCTTGTATATATATATATATATATATATATATATTCGGGGAGACGTAAGGCTCGGGTTCGGGGGACTCGGGTTGGCCTCAGGGGGCCATCACAAAAATGGCGAGACCCAGTCTGCAATTTGACGCGAGCTCCCGCTGCAAACATCTCACGAACAAAAAGAACCGTCTAAATCCAGGACGCGCTCGTCAAAAAACGTCGGCTAAGCCGAATCCCGGCGCACTCGAGTCTTCAGTTTCACCGACGCATGGCGACGCCATGCAAAGCTCTGGCGTACCAGCCAGCTTTCCCTGGGACGGCAGAGGCAGGGCGCTCTTTGGCCCACGCCGTTGCCTGTGAAGGGGCCCTGTGACACACAAATAAATACACACACAAATAAAAAGATTCCCCATATTTTCTTATAGTTTCTGGGTTTTTGTCTTCCCGCCCAATTCCCATATTTTCCTATATTTTTGGGGGGAATCGACGATTAATTGTGTCTGTGTGTGTTTTCCCCCTCCTGAGCCTGGCCCCCCCCCACAACCAAAAAAAAGTAGAACACGAACGAGGGCAGCAGAGCCGACAACCAGAGGGCGGCATGGGAGCCACTCCTGGGGCCGCGAGTGGCCACGCGCGGCGCGGAGCCGCCCGGGCGTGACGGGGATGGCCTGGCATTCTTCTTGGCGCGCGCCTAGGCATCCGCTGGACGAATGCCCCAGCTCTCCTTCCCTTGGCCAAGCCGCGGGAGCGAGCGCTCGAGGCGCCCCCAGCCCTCGCCTGCTGCCGCCGCCCCACCTTTCCCGGCGAGGCAGCAGACGCCCCCCGCAGGGGGCACCTGCGGACCGGCCACAAGGGCCGGCGACTGGCGCCGCAGCCGATGGCCCTGGCCACTTGCCTCGGGAACTGCCCGCCGTCGGCACCCCGGCCGAACCGATCCAACGCGCCAGGCCCGTCCACCTGGCCGACCCAGGCGGGGAAAAGAGCGACGCGGCTGCTCCTGGGACAGCCAATAATGACGAAGCCGCACCTTCCCCGGACGAGCAGGCGGCCGGGGACCGGCGCGACCCCACCCCGGACCGGAGCGGCGACGAGCGAGGAGGCGACGGGAAGTGACCACCGCTCCCGCACGATCCCGACAACATGGGCTCGAGGCAGCCCAGACCATCCAAGGAGCACGAAGACGGGCGACGAGCACCGCCTCCTTCGCCCCCTCCATCCAGCCAGCCGTCGCACATCGGCACGCCGGCAGCGCGCAAGACGTGCAGGCAAGCTACTGGCTGATGGCCAGGGATGACAGCGGCGCGCGTCCCCCGTGCGGGTACGGGCCAGCTGACGAGACGGCCGGGCGGCTCTGGCCCGACCTACCACCTGGCAGAGTGACGGGGCCGGTAGAGGAAGTCCACTCGGATTTGCACCTGCACGCACGGATTGGGGTCGAGTGGCTCACGGTCTGGGACGGGACAGACAACGCGCACCTGGCCTGGATCACCCGCGGAAGACGCCTCGCCAACGCTACTGACGGTGCCCTTGGTCCGGGCGGGAACACCAGGCAGCCTGGTCCTACGAACCTGGGTGGTGACGCGGGACGTGCGCCCCTCAACGCTCCAGCCTTGCGCTCAGTTCGCTACCAGGCTGCCGACGAGGCCAGGGCAGGGGTGCAGGACAGAGGCACTCCAGGACCTCCTGGGGCGCCCCGCCCCACTGGCATCACACTCCAGTTGAGAGCGGCCGCGGATGGGGGGAGGACCCCACGTACCGACGACGCGGCCGGGACCATCATTCCATACGACAGCCTCTACAAGGTGCCTCGTTGCGACATCCAGTGGGCACCGCAATGCGACCGAGAACCGCATGGAGACCTGGCCAGAGCTCATCACATGTGTCGAAGGCACCTGCGGGGCGCTGCTCCGTGGGAAGGCTGGAGCCGGGCGTGTGACAGGAGGGATGGCAAGGGACAGGGCAAGGGCCAGCAGGACCTTCTGCAGAGCCAGCTGGGCTCCACGCCCGCTGGCTTCATAGCGCGGCGGTCCTGCGGCCTCCCCGCTGCGTTGCTTGCGCTGGCTGGGAGGGCGCCCTCTTCCGCCCCGCCCCGCTGCTTCTAGCGCGGGGCGCCTTGCCTCACCAGCCTTGTGGCGAGACGATTTGGCTGCGCATGGCTGTGATGCGTGCGCCGGCCGAGCCCGGCACTCCGCCCCCCTCCCGCTCCTGCTCCCTCCGCGGCCCCCACGCGAAGTGCGGCGCCATGCCGCCCGCCGGAGCGCTCTCCTGCAACCGGCCCTGCTGGTCGCCTCCTCGGCACCTCCGCCAGCAGCCCTGCCGCGTGGCCCCTGCTGCCGCCCCCCTCGGCTCAGCCGCCCTGTTCCCGCGCCCCGCCAGACGCCACCCCGGCCCCGATGGACTTGGTGCTGCGTCACTCCGGCTGGTGGCACAGGCAGCGCAGCCACCTTTGGCACGCGTTGCGCTCCCTCTGGCGAAACGCGTCAGCCTGCGGCCGCACCCCGGCAGCGCAGCAGGGCTCTGGCGGCATCGGCCGGGAGCGCCTGCGGCCCCTCCCCCCTGCGTTACGTCGGGCGTGTCCCCCTACAGGGGGATTTTCGACGAAAAATAAAAAAATGCCCCAAAAATATTACAAAAAAGGTCAAACAATACTCAACAAATTGTCCCTGCACTATTTTGGGACTATCTTTTTAGATATGTTTGGCATATATATTTTTCGTCGAACATCCCCCTGTATGGGGGACAGGACCCAAAATAACCCCTGTGGGCGCGGGGGCCCCCGCCTCCGCCGGCCCGCCCCTGCAGCCACGCCCTGCGCCCTGGGCTGCGCCCTGGGCGCGCCGGGCTGCTGTTGGCCTCGGCCTGTGTGGCTCGCCCTCGTCCCGTGGCCCAGCCGCCGCCCGCCGGCTCAGCCGCCCTGTCCCCGCGCGCCAGCGGTGGGGCTCGAGGATGAGGCACCCCGGTTGGCAAGGTTGGCGGCTCTTCAGTCCCTGGCACATGCTGCACAGGCGTGCACTGTGCCCGTCTCTCAGCAGCACGGCAGGGCCCTCGCAGCACCCTGCTGCTGCGAGCCGTTGCGGCCCTCCCCCCCTCTGTGCGTGTGGGCATTCTCGCATCCGCCTGCCCCCTGGGCAGCAAGGAGCCTGTCGCGCTGGGCTGCCGCCGAACACCTGGATGCCGCCCGCCCGTGCGGGCTCGCTCGCCGCTCCCCTTCCAGCGCTGGTGCGCCTTGGCTCCGCTCTCACACTGCAACCTGCACCTCAGCCCCTTGGCGTGGCCGTGGCGCCGCCCTGCGTCCACTGCCAGGCCGCGTCAGCGCAAGCAGGCCGCCCGGCCACTCCAGTGGATGTCCATCGCGCTGTGAGTGATCCCCTCCGCTTCCTCTCCCCTGCGGCCGCGCTCCGCCCGTGTCGTCTTCTCTTGCAGCCGGCGAACTGGTGCTTACCATCGCCTGGCCCGCTTGAGCGCGCGTGGCGTATCGCTTCTGCCGCGCTGCGAGGAAAACGTGTCTGGGGAGCCTGTCTGGGAACGTGTCTGAGGGCGGGTCGGGGGACGTCCATGGGGGCGTGTCAGGGGACGTCTCTGGGCATGGGTCTGGGGGCGTGTCAGTGGGCATGCCTGGGGACGTGCCTCGAGCTGTTTCGGACGACGTGCCTGTCGACGCGACCGTGGCCACCTCATGGGGCGTGCGCGGAGACGCGTGTGAAAGCGTCAAACGATGTGCATGGGGGCCCTGTCAGGGCACATTCTTGGGGACGCGTCTGAGGACGTGACGGGCGGCATGTCTAGGGCTTGGAGGCCGCCTTGCGACGTGCCTGATGCGCGCCCTGCTCGGACAAGCGCGCACCTGGTACAGTCCTGGGACGCGCCGCACCATAGTCTGGACCTGGGCGCACCATCATCGAGCTTGCACGCACAAGATGGCTCTGGGACCGTCCTGGGACGCACCATCATTTGGATTTGGGAGCACACCATCCTAGATCGGGCAAGGCACGGGACGCACCTGGACTGGGCTTGGGAGACAGAACTGTCTGTACCTGAGACGCGGCATCCTCGAGCGGACACGCACTGAATTACAGTGCCAGAGCCTTAGCCGGATCTGGTGACAGGTCCCAGGTACATCACACAAAGCTCTGGATTGTATGGTGTCACATTTTCACCACCATTCTAACCCTCTAGAATTGACATTCGGGGACATACGGCAGGGTACAGGGGCGTCATATTCGAAGGATGTCGGAGGCACAATGCATTCCAGCGGGGGCTTGAAGAACGCTGGTGCCCTTTGGACCCGCAGGTGCAGGAGTCGTATAAGGGTTCCAGCAACGCGGAACACCACTAAACACTCAATGCAGACCCCCGCCCCACCACCTTGGGAACGATCTCGACCGGGCTCCGAAAACGGAGAAATCGGTCCACCCCCGCGCGGTTCACCAGCATGCGCCAGGCTATTTCTCAGATGCCGAAGCCGGGGGTGGGTTGGCGGCGCGCCGCACAAGTTGGTAGGGGGAGAGGGGACGGCTTCTTGGAAGGAGGCTGCTTCTTCTCATAAGGCGCCGGCCCTACATCTACACAGAAGGCCCGCGCTGTCTAAGAAGCAGGGGTGTTCCTAAGAAGCCCTCCCCCAATCCCCCCACCCCCCCTCTCCGCGTGGTCGAGGTGGGGCTCGAGACTCAGCTGCCCCGGGAGGGTCAGCAGAGAGGAAACGTTGCGAATCGGCTGCGTGCAACTCCTCTGCACGGCGCCTCTCCTTCCTAGAGGCAGCCGTTCAGAGGGGGAGGAGGAGGAGGGGGAGGAGGAGGAGGAGGGGGAGGAGGAGGAGGAGGAGGAGGAGAGGAGGAGGAGGAGGAGAGAGGAGGAGGAGGAGGAGGAGGAGGAGGAGGAGAAGGAGGAGGAGGAGGAGGGGAGGAGGGAGGAGGGAGGAGGAGGAGGGAGGAGGAGGAGGAGGAGGAGGAGGAGGAGGAGGAGGAGGAGGAGGAGGAGGAGGAGGAGGAGGAGGAGGAGGAGGAGGAGGAGGAGGAGGAGGAGGAGGAGGAGGAGGAGGAGGAGGAGGAGGAGGAGGAGGGGAGGAGGAGGAGGAGGAGGAGGGAGGAGGGAGGAGGGAGGAGGAGGAGGAGGAGGGAGGAGAGGAGGGAGGAGGAGGAGGAGGAGGAGGAGGAGGAGGAGGAGAGGAGGAGGAGGAGGAGGAGGAGGAGGAGGAGGAGGAGGAGGAGGAGGAGGAGGGGTGGGCTACAGGCAAGAGTGACCCCAGGCACGAGTCATGTATGGTGCGCGGCTTTCGGGTGGCGCAAACGGCCAAAACCCGTGCGCGCGCTCGCCGCTGCTTTCGCATCGCATTCAAGCGTCCAGGGACCCCAGTGGCCGCACGCCAGACCTCGGACGTCATGATTTGCTCATGACGTCGACCCCCAGAAGCCTCGACCCCTTCCCAGGGACCGGTTTTTCATCCCGGGTCGGTTTTTGACAGTCCCGAGGCCCGGCGAGGCACCCAAGGGGTTGGAAATGGAGACAAACCTTCCGTCGTGAGTTTTTCGTGACTCGAGGGGGGGTCTGGGGCCAGGGGTCTCCCTGGCGGAAGGTCACTCTTAGACGCGCCGCCGGCAGCAGACTCCGCGGCCCCCCACACTCGAGGGCGGCCACGAGGGGGGCGCTCGAGAGGGGGGGGCGCAAGTCATGGCCGGCGGCGCGTGCGCGGCCGGGGGGGGTGCCAGGGACGCAGTGAGATAAGAAGAGGCGCCATGAAATCTGAGGAACTATCATGGCCCACGCCATGACATCCACCCCCGCCGCCCCCGCCACACCTCTTTCGTCCGCCGCCCGTGGCTGGTGAGCCAAGAGGCGCGGAGGCCCCTCTCGCCGTGGACCCGCCTCCCTGCGGCCACCCCCCGCTGTCGGCCGGGGTGGACGAGACTGCGGCGGGCCCGCGTCGTGGCGGCACCTGCGCGACGAAGAGAACCCGGTCCTGCGCGAGAAGACATAGCCTCAGGTCGGACATGTCCCCTACATGCGGATTTTGGACAACAAAGAAAGGCTACTCTGAAAAAGATCCAGAAGCATTCAAACATAGTGAGAACAATCGTCCCCAGACTATTCTTTGACTATTTTGAAGAGTCCTCCTGTGGAGGGACAGGCCCGACTTGAGCATTGACATAGCCGCCCCCCGCCGCAGCTTGCGCGGGCCGCCCGAGCGGCACGCTGCATCGGAGACGCGGGCAGCTCACGCGCCCACGTCGGCGAACGCAGCCCCGCTGTCTTCCGTGGCGCGCTTGCGCGCTGGAGGAGGAGGAGGAGGAGGAGGAGGAGGAGGAGGAGGAGGAGGAGGAGGAGGAGGAAGAGAAGGAGGATCGGACCATCCAATGGCTTCGTTGACAGGCGCGGCTAGGCCCCGCCCCCAAGAGGAGGAGGAGGAGGAGGAGGAGAAGGAGGAGGAGGAGGAGGAGGAGGAGGAGGAGCTGGCTTCTGGCGCCGCGTGGACGTGCCAACGTCGGGCGACCGCGGCCTCCCGACAGCGCAGCACCGCTCGGCGTCGACCGATTCCGGGCCCCCGGCGGTGCTCCACCCCGAACGCCCCGGATCCGAGCAGGTGGGGCCGGATCGCCGCGAAGGATCGCGCCGACGTCGGCGGTGCATCGCCGAGGCATCGGCGAGGCATCGGCGACATCGGCGATGCAGCGGCGCCGTCGGCCCGCGGAGAAGGAATCGGGCTCCTCAGCGAGCCGCGCCGCCGAAGGGCGTCCTCCGCGGTGCGGCGCGACCCTCTGAGACCAGAGGGGAGAGTCGGCCCCCCCCCAGCTCCATCGCTTGGGAAGTGCCCTCCAGGCTTTCAGGTGGTCCGAGCAGATGGGGTCGGAGGATCGTGCATGCACTGGCGATGCGTCTCGACGTGGAGCCTGTTCTCCTCCATGCTGACAACGCCGATGCATCGGCGACGCGGCGCGACCCTCCGACCCCACCTGTTCGGATCCCATCTGGGCGGCCTGAAAGGGAACTTCCCAAGCGCGGAAGCTGGCGGGTGGGGGGGTCGGGGCCCGAGGTTCGGATCAGGTGGGGCCGAGAGGCGCGGCGAGTGCCCGAGGCGAGGGACCACGGTCCAGGCGCTCCCGACCTTGCCTGGAGGGAAGCAGGTCCTGGCGGAGCGGGGCCCTGGACTCCCGGATCCCTTGGGATGCCCCCCGCTCCCCGGGAGCGGCTCGTCATCCCGACCAATTGTGTGTTGACGCTCCCGCAGCCCGGAAGAGGGCCCCCGAGATGCCCAAGGGCGAGGAGCCGCCTGGCGGGCCCTCTTCCCTCAAGGCCCGCCTGCTTCTTCTGGGTGGCCCTGGCCCCCAGCTTCTCGCGCCGTCTTGGAGCCCCCTGGGGCCCTCTGGGCCCCGTGAGGGGTGCCGCGGAGGCCTGTGGAGATCCTGGGGTCCCCCTTGGGCCAAGGGCCCTCCTCCTCCTCCTCCTCCTCCTCCTCCTCCTCCTCCTCCTCCTACTAGCAGCACCCGATTCGCCGCGGCCGCCCGCCCCGCGCGCGGGGCCCCTCACAGAGTCCGCCCGCTGCCGGCGCCTGCCGCCCTTCCAGGCCGCCGGGGACTCGCGGCGGCAGGGGGCCCGCGGCGACCTGGGGGGCCCCGGCTGCGCCCTCTCCGGGGGCGCCCAGGAGGAGGGCCAGGGGGGGGGTCACCACTCGGGGGCTCGCCACCGCCTCAAGCAGCAGGGCCCTCGGGAGGCCCCAGGCACCTCCAGGAGCCGCAGGAGACGCCCGCCCCCCCGCAATCGCCCTGGCAGAACTCCTCGAGCCTCGAGCTGGCGACCCCGCCCGGGGGGGCGCTTCAGAGGCGGGGGGGTCGCAGGCCCGGGCCCGGGGCACGGGCGCGGACCAGGGGGGATGCAGGGAGCGCCTTGACATGAGCAGAGGGGCCGTGGGATCGGAGGAGATGCCAGGGCCCCCGCCGTGGTGCCCACCTTCTCTGGACGAGCGCGCTCCACTGCTCGCAGAGTGACCCCTCGCAAGCGGCCTGGACACGCCGGGGGGGGGTCTACGAGAAGGTCCATCGAAGCAGAACTTTGTGTTTTTTCGGACGTTCGCAGGTGGGCACTCTGCGCGTAGCGGAGTGCGCTCCGTGACCCCCCCCCCAGTCAGCACCCCACCTCTCTCGGGGGCGCGCAGACATGGATCAACGCTCCGTGGACTTGGCGCGCGGTCGCCAAATCCGTGGATCGGGGGAAGGCCCTCCCCCAAAATGCGGCCAGTGCCGCCTCGCTCGGCGGCGGAGATCCGCGATTTCCCATGAAAACGTGACCCGTCGCGAATCCACGCCCCCTCGATCCATGCTTACGATCGCCTGACTCTTGGACGCCCCCGGCCTCTCTCGAGAACGGCGAGAAGGTCTGGTGCAAGCACGGTGATTTCGACGGCTGCTGGGGCGCCTGAGGTCGTGCTGGAGTGCCTAAGGTCGGGTTGGGAGGACCTCGAGTCCAGCGAAACCAACCTTTTCCAACGAACCCGTCTTGCAGCCTCCGACTCTCTGGCATCCCCGTTCCTGCACGCGGGAGGCACCCCGAGGGCCGATTCAGCACACACCAACCAAAACGCGAATGGATCAGAGCCCGGGGCGCCGACGGGAGGGCAGCACGCACTGAACAGCACCACCGTGTGCAAGGCCTGCTGCCTGTCCCACGTCTTGCTCTCAGGATGTTTCCATTGTGTCTCCAAGACGGCCCCTGGAGACCCCGACACTTCCCCAGACGGGCCCCCAATAGACGACCCAAGTCGCCCAGGATGGCCCCAAGATGGCCCCAAGGTGGCCCCAAGATGGCCCTAAGGCGACCCGAAGGTTAGCCCTGAAAGTTGGCCGCAGAGGCCTCAAGATAGCCCATGCGTTGCTCAGGCTGGCCCACCTATGGGGGCCTTGCGTAGGGCCCTTTCGGGGGGCTTTTGAATGCGTTCTGGGGCTCGTAGGGCCCGTCTTGGGGCTGTCTTGGAGGCCCCTGGAACCGTCTTGGGCTTTCTTGACAGTGTTTAAGGCGGCTTCGGCGGCGAGAACACAATCTATAAACGTACGTACGTGAACTCGTTGAATGATCACGGCATCTTCAGGGAACTGACTCGAACCGCCCTGGGCCCTCTTGAACTATCTGAGATCCATGTTGGAGCTTTTGAAACGGCAGCTGGGCTTCAGAGGCAACCATACGGTAGCTCGAGAGGACCCCAGGGAGCCCAAGAGGACCCCGAGAAGGGGCTCCAAGAGTTCACGAAGGCCTGTAGAGGCCCAGAGGCCCCGAGGAGGTGCCGAAGACCTGACGGGCACAATGTTTGAGAGCCCGCCCGTTCCTCACCCCCGACACAGGCCCAAGACCCCCCACAATGACTGCAAGCGGTCTCAAAAGCTCTTGAAAGGCTCGACGCAAAAGTGGCCGTAGGCAAGAGTGGCCTTTGGTGCACAGCCTGACGACTGTTGCATGCGAGGCATGCGTGCTTGGGTTGGACCCCAGGGCCCACCGAAAGCCGCGCACCAAAGGTCACTCCGGCGAAGGGTCACCCTCACGCGCAGCCACAGGGTGCACTTCCAAGACGCGTCAAAGAGGCCCTCAAGAGTCCCCCGAGAGGCATCCAGCAGCAATGCAGAAACGACGCAACAATCAGAACACGTCACGGCCACGGCACGCTACAGCATCGCCACGCTGTTTGCCAACACGCGGCGCAGTGCCACGGGGGGGGGATGTCCAGAAATAGTTGGGCGCCTGGACGAAGTGGAACAACTTCGGCGACTCCGAAGCACGTGGTTTGCACCGGAGTTGGTTTGCAAGCCGCTCCCTGGGGGGCGGGCGAGAACGCAGACGGAGTTCTCCGCCGCGCCCCGAGGAGGACCAACGAGCGAAACGTGGCACCCCCTGAGCCCCAACGGACGCAGAGCGCAAGCCACACTCCGGCGTAACCACACCCTCGGCACTGGCCGAAAGATTGCCGACCGCGAATATTGTCCAACTGCGGCAGCGACCACGCTGGGACAGGCGTTTCTCACGACAAGCAGACGTCGTCCGCGGTGGCATCGTCAACGGATCCAATTCAAAATGGGCAAGATCTGCTGGCGATCATCGTCTCCATCTTTCCGTCACCATACCGGTCCTCTCAAAGCATCGCTGGATCTAGTGTGGCCTCAGCATAGTGGCGGGAGGAGGCAAATGCCAATGGCAGCTGAAACTTCAAAACAGCCGAACGGGGAACCCGAGAGCAAGTTTAAGAGCAAACGCAAGGCAACCCACACGCACCATGACCGCAGTCTCGGGGCAGACTCGAGCCAATCTGACAGTGCAAGCAAGCAACACGAGAAAGCAAAGCGCAAATACAACAAAACAACATAACACATACGCGCATACAAAGTGACTAAACCAATCAATGCGCGCGAACCTCCCTTCCTTGGTTCCCTGAGGAATGGTCCCCCGTGCGAAGAGGGTTGAATCCCTCACGCCGGACACAAGGTGAATTTGGAGTACGTGAGACGTGGGTTCAATCGGAGCTCCAAATCCATTGCAAATGTAAATCCATCAATAATCCAGTTTTCCATGTAAATCAACTGCCGCGGTGCAGGCTGAGCACAATTACGTGAACCAAAAACTGATCAAACAAACCCTGGAATATCAATTCTGACAGACGTGCTTCCCGCGCGAAGACTTGTCTTGCATTCGCATGACCACTACCGGCCCGTACAACCCCTGAGCGCATGAGAAAGAGCTCACGACTGGATGCCTGACCCGAATGTCGAATCCTGACTTCATGTCTATTTGCTCCTGTCGGACCATCGGCCTAATCGGCATTGGACAAACCTCCCTGTAGTAAACCTCCCCTTAGTGAAAACGGCCTGGG
Organism: Prorocentrum cordatum; assembly: GCA_963575745.1. NCBI lineage: Eukaryota > Dinophyceae > Prorocentrales > Prorocentraceae > Prorocentrum > Prorocentrum cordatum. The sequence goes on along the minus strand of CAUYUJ010014445.1, from coordinate 258,418 downwards.
ACCGAAACCGACGGACCTGGACCCGCAAAAATGACGGCCGCGACGCCCTCTCGCGAACCGAAAACGGCCAATTCCTCAATCGACGTGTCAGGGTAGGAGGTCTGTCCAACCCCGACCTGACCGTGGATCAGCCAGCATGCCCGAATACCCAACGTCTGAATCACCTTGCCTGCTGCCTCCACGCGTCGCCTCAAACAACGAAACGTTCGCTGGTACGCTCGACACCCTGGGGAGGAAGCACACAAACACACACACACACACACACACATCGGCGGTGGACAAACCTCCCTTTAGTAAACCTCCCTTTAGGTAAAACGACCTAGGACCGAAACCGACGGACCTAGACCCGCAAAAATAACGGCCGCGACGCCCTCTTGCGAACCGAAAACTGCCAATTCACTAATTAACGTGTCAGGGTAGGAGGTCGATCCACCTCCGAACACATGAACACATACACACACATCGGGACAGCATTCGGAGCACGGTCTCCATGACAATCAGATGACCTAGGGTGGTTGAGCAACCACGCACATATAGGATACATGGCGGGAACTGCGCACCAATGCGCTCTACATCACATACTTACCGATCGACCTCTGAGTAGACTGCTCCCCGGCCAGGCAGCCAAACTGAATTTGGACGTCCAGACGAACACATCACTTGATCTAGCCATGCTATTCTTGCCCCCGGGGACCGCGTCTGCGAGCCCTGATCCACCGAGGAACGACCTCTCGTGGTGCAGCTAATTGAGACCATGTTCCTCGCAAAATTGCTTCAGCATCTCGAACTTCTCATGGTCTGCATCATCCTCAGACACCGCCGACTCCGCGATGGAGTGTTCAATGCACTAACCCTAGGTGGACTCTATCTCAGAGCATCCTGGCAGCAGACCACCAGCTGCGCCCCAACCATTTTCAGCACAAACAAATTAACTCCACACACCAGCTGCGCCACAAATATATCGCAACCAACTTGTACCCGCACCCTATGGCATGAATTGTGATGACACCGTTCCCGCAAATTAACCGACGGAAACTCCTTGTAGTTCGAACAGGGCTCCATGTCCGCCCGTTGGGCGTAGCACACACATCACGCATACACTTCACATCGTTCAATGGATATCCGGCAGATGCTGCGCACATGCCTTGAAATAAAATCATTGCCGTATTCATTAAGATACTCTAAACGCAAACGCAGAAACTACCTCAAAACTCGTCACGGGTACCCCATGGCATCCTCCCGGATGCAAGCTGGTTGCACCTTCGCCTGCAACTCATTGAATCTGCGGGCGCTGTAGTCCTTGGCAGGGCTTTGGTAATTGACATCAGCTCGGGAACAGCAGTAGGGTAGGCGTCTCTCACTCTAGACCATGTTGTCATGGTGCTTTCAAATCTGCGCTAGACCTGATCTATGCGCTTGCCAACGCCAATTGATTCTTACAACCCCGACCTGCAAATTTCCGCAAACTGTGTTTGATCAAAGGGGCTCCTTCTTGCAACACATGTTCGCCACCGTACCCTGAGGCACGAGTTGGAGTGTCCATAGCTACCTGCAACCCTCCGTCCTCAGTCCTGAGTGGACGAGCTCGGACCCCAAATTTCTAGATTGCCTGGCGCTTGCCGTGTGCTCTCGCTGGACTCTTCGAGCCAAGGGGGCCCAAGACGGGCCAAAACGGCCCCGAGAGACCCCAGAGGCTGTCCCAGAGGGCCCCGAGTCAGCCCACGAGCGCTCCAATGCCCAAGATGGCTCCAAGACTACCAAAGAAGCCCCCAGGACGCCCGAATAGCGCTTCAGGAGGATCACGATGCAAATTCATTGAGTCGCCCTAGGTCTCGGAAGGAGTTTAGCGATCTTGCTTTTACAGGCTTTCGACGCTGCAAGACGGCCCAGGATGCTCCCACGACCGCTCCAAGACGGTCCCCACGAATGCGCCAAGAGGGCTCGATCGGTCTACAACAAGACGGCCCAACAGGGAACCAACACTTCGAGCACTCCACCCAAAGATGACCCCCGAGACCGCCAGCAGGCCCCCAAGAGCCCCCCGAAGGCTCCAAGACGCCCTTAAGAGGCCGAATTCATGCCCCAAGGAAGCCGCCGACAGGCCAGCAAGACCTTCCAAGATCGCAAACAAGAGGCTCCCGAGAGGCCCCCCAAGGTGTTCCCACAGGCATCCAAGATGCCTCTGACCTACAACCATCTGGCGAGCCCAGAATCGAATCGCTAAATCGGATCGGCGATCGAAATGAATCAGATCGGCGGAAATCGGCAGCCGAGAGTTGGGAGAAGTCGAATCAGCGGGAAATCGGCAGGCTGGGGAGCCTCCGTGCAGAAACCGGAGCCCAGATCGCGATCCGAAATATAATCGAATCGGCATCGGAAACCATCGAGATCGAATCGCATCGGGGGAATTGGAGCGAGCCTTGCCCATGGCACTGTGGCGGGCTGAGCCGAAGGCCACCATGCGTGTCGCTGAGAAGACGGACAAGAAAACATAAACATAAACTTTTGGCGCTCCGCGCGGACTTCCTGGATTCGCGCCGGACCCCGTCCCTGGCGCGCTGAGCGCACCAGGGGCGGCACAGGAGGCGCCGCCGGGGAGGCCCAGGCGCGGATCCAAGAAATATCCGCGCGGAGCGCCAGAAGCTTATGTTGGAGGCTTGGAAATGGGCACCAACACCAACACAGGGGGCTGCCTCCACGGGGGGAAGATGATCCTAGATTTCGGTGGTGGTGGTAATATTTCGGTCACCTTGAAAGCCAGAATATTACCACCATCACCGAGATCGGGATCGTCTTCCTCCGGTGGAGGCACACCGCCGATATTGCTGTTGGTGTCAACCTTTAGGCCTGCGATTCTGTTTAGGGCGTTGTCGCCTCTTCGGCGCTGTGCGTGTCGTTGGCGGGGGGCGCTCGGGGCCCCGTTCGGGCGGCGGCCGCCCGTGGGCACTCTGTTGCACAGCCGCGGCAGTCGCGCGCTGCCGGGGCCCTCCGGAGTTGTTCGGCCCGCGGGGGGAGGAGGAGGAGGAGGAGGAGGAGGAGGAGGAGGAGGAGGAGGAGGAGGAGGAGGAGGAGGAGGAGGAGGAGGAGGAGGAGGAGGAGGAGGAGGAGGGAGGAGGAGGAGGAGGAGGAGGAGAAGGAGGATAAGGAGGAGTATGAGGAGGAGGAGGAGGAGGAGGGCGGAGGAGGAGGATCAGTGGAAACCCAAGAGTCATCAACGATGTTGGAATGAACCCTCCCTTCATGCTCCCTCGTCATAGGCCCCTTTAACGGTTCATTCCCATTGAGGGAACTGCCTCGTTGGATGACAACAGCTTGAAGATCCTGAAGCGTGCCAAAACATTGTTCTCAGGATTTCAACGCCACGTATCAACCTGACTGCTGCGTCTTGACGATCCAGAATCGGGCCAGAACGCAATTTTTGGGACTTCAACACAGCGAATCAACATAACTGTGGCGCCCGCATAATCCTGAATCCTTCCAAAACACCGTTTCTGGTAGGTTGATCATCGGAGCCCGTGAAACTCTTGCAAATGTTTAAACAGAATGTGCGCGGCGCTAAGGCGGGAGACACATTTTGAGCAGGAACCGCCCTCAATCCGTGAAGCCCTCGCACAATTTTAAAACGAATGTGCGCGGTGCTCAGGCGAGAGCCACATTTTGAAAACCACCCGCCCTCAATCCGTGAAACTCTTGCAACTGTTTGAAACGAATGTTCGCGGCGCTCAGGCGAGAGCCACATGTTGAAAGCGACCCGCCCTCCATCCGAGAAACTGTTGCCACTTTTTACGCTCCAACGCCCGGCCCGCCCTAAAAACTGGCTTCGGGGTGCGACAGGGAGGCGTTACCTATCAGGAGAAGGAATGGAGGAGGAGGAGGAGGAGGAGGAGGAGGAGGAGGAGGAGGGAGGAGGGGGGAGGGAGGAGGAGGGAGGGAGGAGGACGTGGGGGGCCATGGCCACCCCCGTGGCCGCCTCGCGCGCTGGCCGGCGTTCCCGAACTACTTCGAGCACATGTTTACGATCACGGGCGTGGTGCGTGGGGGGCGGGGAGGGGGCATAGCTAGAATAATAAACAAAACTATAGACATAAACTGTTGGCGCTCCACGCGAATTTCTTGGATCTGCGCTGGACCCCCTCCCTGGCGCGCGGAGCGCGGATCCAAGAAATCCGCGCGGAGCGCAAAGAATTTATGTTTATTTGTTTTTGTTCTTCTTCGAATAACGTAATGCCCCCGCCCCCCACCGTGACAGACTGTGGTACCGCACGCACTGGGGACGCTGTGGGGGACGCTGTGGGGGAGGGGGGAGCGTTACGTCATGGGGCGGGAGGAGGGGAGGGTGGGGGCATAACGTTCGTCATGGCCCATAGGATTGAAAAACGCTCGTAGCCGCCACGCACCACATAGATTGATGGTGGACGCCAGAAAGGTACCGAGACTGCTAGTCCCCAGACCTCTCCTGGGGTGAGTGCTGGCCAGGATCTCGAGGCGAATCCACTGGCGGTGACGAGAGCCTCGCAGGAAACCCCAACCAGTGGGAAGCGAGGAAAGGGTAGCGGTATGGGTACCTTTTCCTCCGCTGAGATTGACATTCGTAGAATGCACCGTGCCAGTTGCAACACATATACCTATACAACCACTCTTCGAGTGATAAGGAGGTTGGTGAGAGAGGGATCTGGTTGGCCATCCACCTATCCCTAGGGACATCAATCAGAAAACATCTGGGTGATTCATCATGGAGCCAAATGGCATTGATTTGCCCGGGCACTGTTCCCTTCGGGAAAAAAGCCAAGAACATACAAGGCGGTAGGGCACCACGAGACACCACGGGACACCACGGAAAGCCATGATCGATCCCACTATCGATCTCCCTCTATCCATCGATCTCACTATCAATCGACCTCACCGTCGATGTCACCATCGATCTCACAATCGATCGAACAGTATGATAAATCTTGAGACCTCACTTTCGGTCTCACTATCTGTCGATCTCGCAACCACTATCGTTCCCACTTTCAGACAATCTACCGACCACACGATCGATCTCACTCTCCATCGACGTATCGATCCTAGTACTATGGAGGTCCCTATATCCATATAGATCGATATCACAACATATCGATATCACAGTCGACCTCAGTCTCCATATCGCTATCGATCTCACCATCGGTTTGCCGATTGATCTCACCATCGATCCCACTAACGATCTCAGTGAATCTATCTCACAGTCGATCTCACTGTCCATCTCACGATCGACCTCCACGGGACACCGCGGGGCACTGCGCCGCGGGACACCACGGGACACCACGGGGACACCCCCGGAGCACCACGGGCCACAGCCGGGACGCCCCCCGGGCCACCGCCAGCTCACCGAGGGGCGGAAAGACACGCTGCGGCCAGTTTCGCACACGCCAGGGCGGGATCACTCCTCCTCCTCCCTCCTCCTCGACCTCCTCCGCCTCCACCTCGCTCGGGATCGCCCGCGCAGCCTTTTGCCTCGCCCGCACGCGCGACACGAAACCGACACCGATTTCCCGGTGGGAGCGCCCTCTCGTGGGCGAGACGCACATCCGTACCCGCGGCCTCGCGGGCGAAAGCCCCTGGGTCGCGACCCCGGGGATGTGGTGCGTTGTTCCCCGGACGCCCCGCAGACAACATACCTGTGCGCCCGCGTATCCGCAGGGTCGCGCCCCAGAATCCAAGCCGCGAGGGCGCGGTCCGTCTCGTTGCGATCTCACCGCCCAACTCACCACCCAACATCCGATTGTATCACCGAGTTCAGCATTTAGGGCGCAGATGGTTCCTTCTACTACAACGCAGGTGTGTCGACCGCCATGCCTGCCATCCCAGCCAGGCTGGTACCGACTGCCCCAACATCTCTGCCAAATCTGATAATTCGCTGCGCAGGCAGGGGCATCACACATTCGTACGAATCCCGCTCACGTAATGGCATGGAAGCCACATGCGCAAGCCCAAACCGAAACCAATTCAACACAATGTGTTGTCGAACCCTGTCGATTTAGAACGCTTCAAGCACATAGAGGAACTCCCGTGTGCACGGTTTCCCCCGGGGCCGTAGGCGACCCGAGGAGGAGGAGGAGGAGGAGGAGGAGAAGGAGGAGTCGGAGGAGAAGGTGGAAGAGGGATAGGGGGAGGGGGAGGAGGGAGGAGGAGGGAGGAGGAGGAGGAGGAGGAGGAGGAGGAGGGAGGAGGAGGAGGAGAGAGGAGGAGGAGAAGGAGCAGCAGGAGGAGGAGGGGGAGGAGGACGGGTCGCCTGAACCCTTCGGAGAAACCCTCCGCGCCCGTGCATTCACAGAGGCCGTCGAGCTGTCTGCGAGCGCGCACGTGCCACAACCGTCGGGAGCCACACAGGGGGCCCTGCCACGCCCGGCGCCGCAGCGGCGCGTGCGGAGCAGCGAGGTGCGGGCCACACGCGCGCAAAGCTCGGGGATCTTCTGACCCGGGTCAACCCAGACCCGGGTCAGCAGGAAACCAAAAACTGCAATGCAGGGAAAAAAAAACTTGCAACGCAGGTCTTCGCAAACCTGGGTCAGCCAACATGTGCGACCGCCTCGCGGCCACGAGCGGCTCGCTAACCCGGGTCAGCCAAAGGGGGTCTTCGCAGGATCCGGTGCCGTGGCTGACCCCTGTTTGCATTGACCCCCGTCTCAAGGTTCCCGAAGAGCCCCGGCGCGCAGGAAGCCGGGGGTGCGAGCGGCGCCTGCACCGTCATCGCACGCCGAGACTACGGTCGGGGCGCTGCCCTCAGGGCTGGACCCGAACAGTGTGCTTCGTTTTCGTTGTGTCTTCGTTTTCCCTCGCTTCGTCTCGAGTTCGCCTTCGCTGCAAAACGACATCGAAACGAATAACGGCCCACGAAATCGCCGAAACACCGCGTAGGTCCACCCCTGGCTGACCTCAGGAACCCTAAACAAGGATCGGGGCCCCTTTTTTCCCAAAAGTTAAGCTTCGATTTCCCACCTAAGCCCCTCCCCGACGAAAAGGGTTCCTTCCTCAGCGCCCCGGCTGCATTGCATGCAAAGGCCACTCGTGCACCAGGAATGCATGCAGTGGGGAACGTGGTTAGTGCATGCAGAGGGGATGGTAAGACGCGCCATACATAACGCCTGCTGCGTAGCAGTCACACTTGAGCATCCTGTGCCCACGCTCGGCTTACCGGAACAGCGGGAGCTCTTCGGATGGGTGTCAAAGACGGTCTCGCTGTAGGCCTTGTCTATGAAAAGAACCCCGTCAACATGATCTATCTCGTGCATGATTACGCGGGCCAGGAAGTCCACAGCTTCGCCCTCTACTATATCTCCATTTCGCAAGGTTGCCTGGTATGCAATCCGTTTGGGCCGCGGAACCTTCCCCATGACCGTGGTTGCATTCACAGAGAAGCACCCTTCATCCGCTACAGTGCCTCTGGCACGTGATGGAGTGCCCTGAGGTCCTTAATAGTCCTGAGAACATCGAATGTCGAAGAGCTTCCCATCGAAAGCCCCAGCCTCCCGAAGTCAAGGAGCTTTCGGGTCGCCTGGAACTGTTCGCATAATATCTTCTGGGCCGACTCTCGGTCTGCTTGCAAGGATGTCTTTCAAGCGAGGTTCTGGAGACAGATTCTGTCTGGGGGCAGTATTCGGGGCATTGGTGGCCGTTGGTTGGGGGGCCCGCAAGGGGCCACACTCGCGAAGAGAAGCGTAGAGCATGTTGCGATGATATGTTTATTACCCTGCCAGCTTCAGGACGGTCTAACAGGCACGCAAGAGAATGCCAATATGGCACATAACCCCCATTCATGTGCTCCAAGATCCAAAGGGCGGACCGGAATTTCAGGGTCCGCCCTGTCCTCCCGCCATGTCCCCGGACCATGTCCCCCCGTCCTCCCTAGCGCCCCAGAGACCCACAACAGGCCCCCGTGGAGGCTCCCCGAGGCTCTTCCCGAGCGCAAGTGAGGCCCCCGAAGAGGCCCCCGAGGAACCCCACAGGGGCCCAGACGTGTCATCAGACAACCAACCGAGGGCACCACAGCAACCAAGAAGCGTTACGGCCGCGGCACGCGGCGCGGAATTTCAAGCACAGATCTTCGAAGCCGATGGGGCAGTCTCCCCAGGAATATTGGCCTGCGGCCGTTGCTGTCTTCTTTGCTGACAACCCACAGCCCGGGCACAGCGTCGGGATGCGCCGAAAGCCACCGAATAATCGTACTGCATCTCGTCTGTCAATGGAGAATATGATGGGTTAATCCAAAGAACTTTGCTCATCTCTTGTGTTACATTCCTCCCCTCATTGTCCGGGTCATCGGCCAATACCTCGAACACTATGATTCTTCTGTCAATACCAATTTGCGGGGCTGCAAGGCCAACGCAGTTCGTCTCATTGTCGAACTTGGCTTCCAAAATGTTACAATATCGAGCATCCTGTTTTGACAGCGGCATGCCGACATCTTGGCTTCGCCTTCTCAAGAGAGCCCTTCTAGTACTGTTCCTCGTTTTATAGATGTCGACATATGGCGGCAGTTTCCTGGACTTCTTGATGATGGAATCGAGCCCACCCTTCGCAGAAAAACCTTTCGCCCACCTGCTTATACAAGATGATCTCCGTGACCCTGCGCACGACGATTATACATCGAACCGAACGTCAAAACGTAAACGTAACAACACAACACGAAGCGAGCCTGAGACGCATCACCCAAGTGCCACAGCGGCGGGACAGAGCATCCCCCGACCAACATGCATCAGGTTAGGGGCCAACCACGAAAATAAAAACAGCCTACGACACATCCAAGAGGGATCGACAGCGGCTCGCCTGGCTCCTTCTATGCCACATCTTGCCTGGCTGCCCACACCACAAAGGAGGCACTCGGATTCTATTCGTGGCCATCGGAGGTTGCCTAGGGCTATCTGGGGCTATCCGGGGACTGCCCAGGCCATCTGGACGCCATGGAACGCAGAAGCTGTCGGGACAAAGGTTGTCTACGCCCCACAACCCTGTGTGAACATGTCAGTGATACCCACTGGGCCATCCAAACAAAAGCGCATGCTTGCTCGTCCAGCCACGACCGGGGAGCTGTGCTCCTCATCCCGCCCTGGTGGATCGAACCGTAGCAACGATCTGTCGAGATGGGCATCGAAGCCGATGGAACCCCCCAAATGGCAAGGGCCAATGCTCCCCCGGTTATGGCTGGTTTGCTTCCGCTTCTTCGTGGACGGCCGAGAAAGGCACGAACCACGACGCGAGGACGAAAACAACGTCGCGATGCGATGGGCTCATTATGCGCTCCAGGATTTCCGGACTATCCACCAGCCCTCATGTCTGCAATTCACGGGGAACGGTGCCCTGACATGCAATGTCTGTGCCTTTGACAAACGGAAGCGATGCCCCGGAAATTTCGACACTTCACTGGGGACCGGCTTTTCATCCTGAGCTTGGTTTGACGGCCCCAGGGCCCAGAGAAGGCCCCCAGATACCGAAAACTGTCAAAAACCTTGCGCCACACATTACTTTTACGACGCGAGCATGTCTTGGCGGGGCGTCGCGGAGACCATGGAACTTACGGCGAAGAACTTCTGCACAGCGTGCCATTCCGCTCCGCGGGGCGGGAAATCCCAAGAGGCTCGGGACGCTGAAGCCCGGGGGCTGATGACGTGGACGGCCCGTCGCGCCGAGGCGTGGCGGGCCAGCGCCGGCGCAGCGACGCGCGATCCAAAATTGCCCGACGCTCGGTACCCCACCGCGGTGTGGCCATCGCTCTTGGCTCCTCTGAGGTGCCTCCGTGCCGCCGCCACGCTTGGGCCCCCGCCGCTGCCCTGCCGGCGAGCGCGCCTGGGGCCAATCAAAATATGCGTCGCCGTTTGTTTCCTCCTCCCAGCTCGCCTCCCCCCCTCCCATCGTGTGGCCTACTCATCATATGTTCGGGGATCATCTTGGCCCGGTTGATAAGCACTTGGTCCGGATGTTCTCGCAGGCCATCTTGAGGTGATTAGCGGTCCCGAGTGTTAAGTCTCGGATGGGACGCGCTTGGAACCATGGCTATCTGGTAGGAGTTCCGGTGAGCAAATCTACTGCACTTGGATCTAAGATGCTTGCATATGTCAACGCAGGGGCGCCCGGCCCCGGCAGGGGCGGGGCGCGCGCGGGCGCGCCTCATTCTCTGAGCAGTAGTTGGTATATTGCTATCGTCGCTGCCGACGGCAACCTCTGCAAAGGGAAGCGGCGGCGGCAGCGGCAGGGCACGCGAGGGGGGCGTCGCCAATGACCCCTTCCGCGGCCGGCCCGGCGCGGGACCCCGCACCCGATCGGGCTTCGGCCTCTAGCTAGCGCCCCCAGTCTGCGGCGGGGCGCACCAGCCTGATTCCGGCACGTTCCTAGAGCCATAAATTAGACTTCGCCTCTTCCCAAGGCACTTCGGCCCCCGCGGCGCCAACCGCGAAAACCTTTGGTAACGCCCGCGGCGCGGAAGGGGTCGCTCCTGACGCAGCCCTTGGCGCCGCCCGACGATCGGCCCAGAAGGCCACCGCGGCCTGCCGCCCCGCAGCAGCCCGCGCCAGAATGCTCGGAGCGCAGCTCCAATGCGATCAGAGGACACTCGAACCACACGTCCGAGATGTCCTCGGCCTCTCTCTCATCACCAGCGCTAGTCGTCGCTCCGCCGATCGCCGCTGCCCAAGCTGCTGTTCCAGCCGCACCAGTTCCACGGGCCCCGTCGTGGCGCCGGCGGCTCTGCGAGCGCTGGCGCCACGAAAGGCGCGAATACTCCTCCTCCGCGGTCCCCGTTCTTATGTCCGTGCTCTGGCGCCTCATCGCTGCGGGGTCCGCGGCGGATCTCGACAACGCTGCCGACGTCGATGGCCCGGGGAGGGGCTCTCAGAGCGTCGGCTCTGCATCTCGACGACGCATGACAGCCTGCCGATTCTGTGGGCCGTGGCCACCGTAACGCTTCCCAGATGCTCGGAGCTCCAAAAAGATGGGGCGCAGATCGCAAAGATGGGGCGCGACCCATCTCCCGGCACCGGACGCAGAGATGGGGCCTCGCAGTGCGCGGTTGCCCGTGACACGGTACCCATCTATGAGGTCACCGCTACCCATTTCCGCATGGCGTTCGCTACCCATCTTGAAATCTACACTTGCCGATCTGCGCCCCATCTTTGCCTGAAGTTTGCCTGACGTGTACCTGAAGTTTACCTGAAGTGTGCCTGACGTTTACCTGAAGTTTGCCTGAAGTTTGCCTGAAGTTTGTCTGAAGTTTTTCTGATACTAGTAGTAGTAGTAGTAGTAGTAGTAGTAGTAGTAGTAGTAGTAGTAGTAGTAGTAGTAGTAGTAGTAGTAGTAGTAGTAGTAGTAGTAGTAGTAGTAGTAGTAGTAGTAGTAGTAGTAGTAGTAGCACCAATCATAAAAATGGTGGTCGCAAAAGTACTACTAGTAGTAGTAGTAGTAGTAGTAGTAGTAGTAGTAGTAGTAGTAGTAGTAGTAGTAGTAGTAGTAGTAGTAGTAGTAGTAGTAGTAGTAGTAGTAGTAGTAGTAGTAGTAGTAGTAGTAGTAGTAGTAGTAGTGTTGTTGTTGTTGTTGTTGGTGGTGGTGTTGTTGTTGTTGTCTTCCCGACCTGCCCCCCCTCCCCTCCTGCCGCCCGCCCCCTGCCTCCCCTCCTGCCGTCCTCCCGACCTTTTCTCGCCATTCCCCTTCCTTGCCATGTCTTGCTCCAGCTCTTTGAACGCGGGGCGCGATGCCACCCTGCATGGCCCTCGTGTTCGCGGTGGAGATCGCCCCTCCGCCGCCCCCAGGGCTCGGCGCCCCGTGGCGCCTGCAGGAGATCGGCACCATAGGCCACGGGCTCCCGCTGAGGGGGCCAACAGGCAGGCGGGTGGAGAACCGCGGATGGTTGGACGCGGCCATGGCGCAGGCGTCGCCTGCGCCGTGGCCCGGCTGCCCCGACGCCATCGTGGTTGTCGGCGGCAGCGTGCGCATGGTGGACAGCTGGCACGTGGACGCGGGCTGGGCAGAACACCAGCCCGCCCTGACCATCGTGCCAGTTCGCTCCCCCACTGCGCACGGTCTCCCTCGCCTCATTATGATGATGTGGGAGGACGATTCGGGCCTCCAGGTTGCGAGCTACAGGTGGGCCGAGCAGCTGCCCAGGCGCCAGTACTACACTCGGGCGTGAAGGTCAGCGTGGGAACACAAAATCCTTATCCCCCTCCCGTTCCTTCGGCCCTTCCCTCCTCCTTCTCCCTTCTCCTTCTCCCCCTCCCCATCCCCTCCTCCTCCTCCCTCCTTCTCCCCCTCCCCCTAATCAAATGTGTCCCTGCTTTCTTATTTCTCCTCCCCGCCGCCACTGTTCTGCGGCGGCCCCTGTCGGCTCTGTCCCGCCTGCTGCGCGCGGCCGTGCCCCTTGGCCCCCCCGACCGCCAGAATGGCGGCAGCTCCAGTCAGGGTGCCCCTCCCAGACCTGGACCCCGTGGAGCTCGGGAAGGAATTCCGCAAGCTCATCGTGCGCCAAGGGTGCAAGAGGGCCTTCAGTTTATACAGCTATAACTTTCTTACCAAGCCGCGCGCGGTGTGCGCGCGGTCCCTGCACAATATGTTTCCGTTGGTGCGCTCGGGCGAAATTCATCACCATTTCCACCCTTAAGCGATTGCCACCTGCTCCTAGATCCAACCGCCCCTCCCGTTCTACTCCACCCTTAAGCGATTGCCACCCTCTCCCGTTCTACCCCCCCTCTGCCACGCGCGATTAGGGGGGAATGGGACGATGCGATCAAACAAAACAGTCAGGATGATCAGGGCGATGATTATCAGGAGGACGGGGGTCGGGCTAGGGAAGGGGGGGAGGGTGAGAAGGTGGAGGAGGAGGGGGGGGGGGCGGAGGAGGAGCCACAGAAACAATGCCCCGCTGCCACCGTCCCAGGTTGACGTGCTGCTGCGCAACATTCCAGGGGCCGAGGTGAAGTGGAGCTGCCTCAGGGGCGCGTGCTTGTTCGCGATCGACAAGTGCCGCCGCGAAACGGCGGTGTGGGAGGGTGGCGAATGGGTAGGAGGAGACTCAGAAGATCAGGAGGGCGACGCGGAAGCCAAGGTGGAGTTGGAGAGGGAGGAGGAGGAGGAGGAGGAGGATCCTCGGCAAGACAAATGTTAGAGGATACGGATGAGACGGAGGACACTAAGGAGGAGAAGGAGGAGGACACGGAGAGGCGTTTGAAGTGGTTCGCCATACGTCTGCCAGACGTTGGCCAGACTTTTGGCAAACGTCGGCCAGACGTTTGCCAGAAGTTTGCCAGAAGTTTGCCAGACGTCTCCAGAAGTTTGCCAGAAGTTTGCCAGAAGTTTGCCAGACGTTTGCCAGAAGTTTGCCAGAAGTTTGCCAGAAGTTTGCCAGACGTTTCCTGAACCACGTCAGACGTGTGTCCGAAGTTTGCCAGAAGTTTGCCAGACGTTTTCCAGTAGTTGTTTTCCGATGTTTGCCCTATATTTCCTGAAACATACCATCGGCGCGTCAGAAGTTTACCAGACGTTTGTCAGACGTATTCCAGAAATGTGCCAGAAGTTTGCCAGACGTTTACAGAACCATACCAGACACGTGTCAGACGTTTACCATCAGTTGACCATACGGTTTCCAGACGTTTGCCAGACATTCCCCAGACGTTTACTTACGGCTGTCAGAAGTTTGTCAGATTTGTACCAGAAGTTTGCCAGACGTTTTCCAGACGTTTGTCAGAAGTTTCCCAAACGTTTACCGACGGTTGTCAGAACTTTGTCAGATTGTAACCAGAAGTTTGCCAGGCGTTTACCAGAAGTTTGCCAGACGTTTTTCAAAAGTTCGCCAGGTTGTTTCGTCATCCCGTTCCCAGGTACCCTCGGTGCACCAGAGAGGATCCCACGCAGCCCTCGCTCACGAGGGCTGGCTCTTTGGCGGAGAAGCTGATGGCGATCAGGGGGGGTGTATGATTTTGTAAATAATATGGTTGGCTTGGTCCAGCTGTGTGGAATGTGGCAATGAGTGCGAGCATGCCAGACCATGCAGTCATGGTTGCCTGCATTGCTCAGTCCACTGTGCCAGACCAAGCCATATCGATGTTGGAAAATTATGTGTTTGTATCCCAGGTGATCCTCAAACACTTGCGCAGGGTCAGAGACAGCAGCATCCGCCTGCGCCAGGCCCGACGTCCTCTGTGGAGGGGTGTAGCTGTTGGATGCGGTAGGAGGATTAAGGGCACAGGGGTAGGAGGGGGGAGGTGGCAGGACGGTGGCAGGGAGAGATCACGCGATGCATTCGGAGGGGGCGATGGCTCCCCTTCCTATTCATCCTTCTGTCCTATTCCTCTTCTTCCCCTTCCCTCCCTTCCTATTCCACCTTCTTCTTTATTCCCCCTAGTCCTCCTGTCTCCTGTTCCTCCCCCCCCCGCCCCTTCCCCCCCCGCCGCGTCTCGCAGGCGGTCAAGGACGCCAGCCCTGCCGAGAAGGATAGCATGAACCACTACTTGCACTTGATGGGGCAGGCAGCTCTGCCCGTCGAGGACGCGCGGGATGAAGGGAGGGGGCGCGATAAATGGGAGAGGGGTGGGATGATGGATGATGGGGGGTTGCAGCTAGGATAGTGGGTGGGTGATGGGCAATGCTGGCGGTTGGATGATGGTGGATGATAGTGTGGGGGGGGGAATGTGGTGCTCATGGGGGTTTCGACGCGGACGGGGAGTGGTGGGTGAACGGTGGAGGTACGAGTACATTGAGGCACGGAGGGTTGCGACTATGGCCAATAATTTAGACGTTCGATTAGGATGGATGATGGGATGTAATGTTCGATGCCAGGATAGAGGATGGAGGGTCGTCGCCGTCGTCTCCGCCCTCGTGGATCGTCTTGGTCATGGCCCTCCCCGTTGTCGCAGTCGCCTTCGCCGCGCCCTCGCCGTCTGCGCCCGCCGCCTGCCGCGAGGACGTCGAGGCGTCCGAGTCGGAGAACGCCGAGGGCGACTGCGACGCGGACGGCGACTCCACGCAGGACCGCCGACTATCCAAGCAGAGGAAGAGGGGGAGGGGAGGACGAAGGGGGAGGGCGATGGCGACGAGGACGAGGGGGAGGAGGAGGAGGAGGGGGAGGGAGGCGGCGAGGAGGAGAAGGAGGATGGGGGAGGAGGAGGGAGGAGGAGGAGGAGGAGGGGGGGTAGCGAACTATCACCGTTGCATGGTCGAGGGACGACGTGGAGCTGGACCAGCGGGGGGGGATGTGGATGAGGCCGGATTGAGGGCGGTATCGTGAGAAAGGTTTGGAAGTGTTGTTGAAGGGGGTGGGCGACGTGCAAACTTCTGGCATACGTCTGGCAGACGCTTTGCAGACGTCTGCCAGACGTTTGCCAGAAGTTTGCCAGAAGTTTGCCAGAAGTTTGCCAGAAGTTTGCCAGAAGTTTGCCAGACGTTCTCTCGTGCCCCCATCCTCGCGAGGACGAGGCGCAGGGCGAGTTCGACGAGGACAAGGACGAGGGCGAGCAGTTCGAGGACGCGGGCGAGTTCGACGAGGACAAGGACGAGGGCGAGCAGTTCGAGGACGAGAGCGGGCACTCCGAGGACGAGGACAAGCCCGAGAACGACGACGCGTTGAAGGCCCTGCCCTCTTCCGCCTCGCTCCTCCTGCCTCCTCCTCCTCGCTCCTCCTCGCCCCCCCCTCCTCCTCCCGTCATCATCGGCGTCGCCCTCGTCCTCGCTCCCCGCCTCATTAAAACCCCGTTCGCGTTGCTAGTGTCCCCGCCACCCTGTCGTCGCTGCCACTCCCCCCATTACCTCCTCGCCTTGCTCACCCCAAAACGCAGTAGGGGGAGGCTGGAAGTAGTAGGGGGAGACTTGAGGATGCATTTGGACGCGGCGACGGCATGATGGACTCCCCCTCCTCCTGCACCGCCCCCTCCTCCCCCCCCCCCTTTCTCCACCCCCCCCTCCTCCACCTCCCCATTCCGCCGCCTCCCCCTTCTCCGCCTCCACCTCCTTCACCTCGCCCTCCTCCCCCCGCGCCTTCCAGCCCCCTTCCCCCTCATCATCTCGCCCGCGTCCTTACTTCCTCCTCCTCCTCCTCCGCGTTCGCTGCGTCAATCCCCTGCGTATTTCCCAACCATCCTGTGGCGTTGGGTCCTCGTTTTGAGGAGACGGTGCCCCGCGTTCCTCTTCTCCTCCTCCTCCCCCTCCTCCCTCATCATCATCATCATCATCATCATCATCATCATCATCATCATCATCATCATCATCATCATCATCATCATCATCATCATCATTTTCGGCACACCCCTCACACGTTTCGTGGCCCCATAGGGAGCTCCACCGAAGGCCCCAGTGGCAGGCATGTCGGTCATGGCATAGGGAGCTTCCCCACCACCCATTTCGGCACACCCCTCACACGTTTCGTGGCCCCATAGGGAGCTCCACCGAAGGCCCCAGTGGCAGGGTTCGCATGCCTCCCCACCACCCATTTCGGCACACCCCTCACACGTTTCGTGGCCCCATAGGGAGCTCCACCGAAGGCCCCAGTGGCAGGGTCCGCATGCCTCCCCACCACCCATTTCGGCACACCCCTCACACGTTTCGTGGCCCCATAGGGAGCTCCACCGAAGGCCCCAGTGGCCCGCATGTCGGCCTCACACGTTTCGTGGCCCCATTCCGCATGCCTCCCCACCACCCATTTCGGCACACCCCTCACACGTTTCGTGGCCCCATAGGGAGCTCCACCGAAGGCCCCAGTGGCAGGGTCCGCATGCCCCCCCACCACCCATTTCGGCACACCCCTCGCACGTTTCGTGGCCCCAAGGAGCCCACCGAAGGCCCCAGCGGCAGGGTCGGCATGCCTCCCCACCACTCATTCGGCACACCCCTCACACGTTTCGTGGCCCCATAGGGAGCTCCACCGAAGGCCCCAGTGGCAGGGTCCGCATGCCTCCCCACCACCCATTTCGGCACACCCCTCACACGTTTCGTGGCCCCGAAGGCCCCAGTGGCAGGGTCCGCGTGGCTCCCCACCACACATTTCGGCACACCCCTCACACGTTTCGTTTCCCCATAGGGAGCTCCACCGAAGGCCCCAGTGGCAGGGTCCGCATGCTTCCCCAACGCCCATTCTGGCACATCCCTCGCACGTTTCGTGGCCCCATGGGGATTTCCATTGAAGGCCCCAGTGATTGGGTTCGCATGCGCCCCCACACCCATTTCGGCACACCCCTCACACGTTTCGTGGCACCATAGGGAGCTAGACCGAAGGCCCCAGAGGGTGCTTTCGCATGCCGCCCCCGCACCAATTTCGGCACACCCCTCACGCGTGTCGTGGCCCCACAGGGAGCTCCACCGAAGGCCCCAGCGGCAGGGTCCGCATGCCGCCCCCGCACCATCTTCGGTGCACCCCTCACACGCTTCGTGGCCCCATAAGGAGCTCCACCGAAGACCCCAGTGGCAATGTTCGCATGCCGCCCCCACACCCATCTCGGCACACCCCTCAAACGGTTCGTTGCCCCATAGGGAGATCCACCGAAGACGGTACTCACACCAGCATTACTCACAACTGCAGATGGTTGGGTCCTTCGCCAGGCTAATTTCTGCGCGCTGGGCTCGGGCGCAACTGCAACTTTCTATCGCCCCCCAACATCCCACCCCCATGCCTTTTCCGTAGCCAGTTTTTGGTCAAGTCCGCGCGTGGTTGCCGGATGTCGCCTGGCCCTGGGCTTCAGCGCGCCATGTCGCCCGTTCAGCTCGCCTGGCTCGGCGATTGCGATTTTTGCCCATTTCGGTTTCAGAAGTTGAAGTCGCCGCACAATGCGATATTGATGGCCCTCGTGGAGCACATCTTCCCCGTCCTGTGCCTGTACTTCCCAGACGTGCGCGACCTCACCTGCGTCGAGTGCATGCCTGATGCGGCAATACCGATTGGCCCTTCTATGCCCATCGACGCGAAGCACGGCAGGGAGTTCAACATCCGCCGCTTGAGCGGCTACGAGAACATCTTGCGCTTGTTCATGCGCGTGCGTGCTGGAGGCACGGCGTGGATCTACCCCGACGCGAAGACCTGGGTTCCAGACGAGCACGTTCGCGACAAGGGGAATCCGTCTGGGGACGCCGACAATTTCCAGGTCAAGTCCGCCAACAACGAGGTCGAGTGGTGGTGCGCGCTATCCGTGCTGGCGTGGCTCCGCAAGGTGATGACAGTGCGGGGTTTACACCGCCACCTCTGTTCTGGCGCACCTCCTCATCCTCTTCTCCTCTATCTTTCCATCCCGCAACCTTCCCCGCCTTCTCTCACCGCCCTCCACATCTCCATCTCCTGCTCTTCCCCTCCTTTACTCCTTAACTGCCCTGCCCGTCTAGCCCCCCCCCCTCCTTTACCTTCTCCTCCCCCTCCTTTGCTCCTCTCCCTCCTCTAATGTTCAACTCCGTCCGCCTCCCCAATTACTGCCCTGCCCGTCTAGCCGACGCCCCTCGAAAGGTCCATGTTGTCTGGCAGCACCCTGCCAATAGCTTCGTCTGGCAGTACCCTGCCATCGTGAGGTTGATGGGGATTTCTTGCACATTCAAAACGTCCTTTTGGGTTGCGAATCCATTGAGCATGCCCTTGCATTGGGCCATCATGCATGATGATGCTCAGTTTCGCGAGCTGGAGTCGGTCAACGACGGCTGGTTTGAAACTGACTACACCCCACCCAAAACAAACGCGATTGCGACGACGGAGAGCGGGGCAATACAACGAATGACGGAACGACGTCGTGAGCACGTCGTTCCCGTCATTCGTCGCATTGCGCCGAGAACGATCAAGGATGGCGAGACCGACGGCGAACGACGATAACGAAACATGACAGCGGTGGCGACGGCGACTGCCGATCCGTTTCAGAGGTCAAGAAAGATCCGTGGACGATGGGCGACTTTTGGAAGGTCATTGGGGAGTGCATCATTAGCCTGTTGAAATCCTTCGTGTCGAACACTCAGAAGAGCATCACTTCGTTCGTGAGGTATGGGAGCTCGGACTGTGACGGCAGCGTGACTTCCGACATCGAGGTCGTCGAGCCATCGCCACCGAAACGCAAGCGTTTGAGGTCAAAAACTCCAAGTCCGACGTGCTCCCCGTCCCCTGGCCCAGGTGTTCCAGCAGAGCAGCTCGCCGCCGAGAGCACATCTCATGCATGTTCTTCGGCGGCATCAAGTTCGTCGCAGGCAGTGACTTCATCGGCTGCAGGTTCATCGTCGGCCCACTGGTGCGCAGGCCTTTCCTCGTCATCATATTCGCTGGTGGGCATTCAGCCAGAGGCAGTTGGCACGGCCGAAGACCTTCCAGCCGCAGGTGGTGTGGTGCAAGCTTCTGAGGCAGACATTCCAGATGATGAGATCATCGCGATGGCGCGGTGGATGCGTTTTGGATGAGTAGTTAGGCCGTGCAGCCACGCCAGGCTGTTCGGACAGGCGCTCGGAGCGCGGATTTGCGCTCTGGGCTGCGTTGCATTCGTTAGAATGCAAGTTTGGGATGCGACTGATATTGGCAGTGCGTCACACTGCAGGGGCGATGATGTAGCTGATCGATCTTTTCGTCATCGATTTTCATCACCATCATCGTTGCCATCACCACCAAGCGCCCACCACCCGCCCGAAAACCCGAGGAGATGATGGGCGACGCCAGAACTTTGGTAGGATGGGGTATGTAGAATTATGAAGGCCTTTGGGCGACGCGCGTGGAGGATAGTGGACGGTGGGGGTAGCGGAGGACGATGAAGGATGGAACAGCACTGGAGGGACGGGGTATTCGGGCGGTTATGGTTATGGGCACGACCAACGCGACGACGAAAATGATTACGTATGTGATGATGGGGCGCTACGACGGCGAACCCAATGATGGTTCAATGATAACTGTGTCTCGTTCTTTGTTCAGTCAATTCTTAGCGCGTGGGGGCGTCGTCTTGAAGTGCGCGAAGTGTGTGGCGTACTTATCGCGTATCGGTGCAGGTTCCATCCATGGGGTGGTGCGATGATGATCGTGCGTCGCGCGTCGGCGTTGCAATTACCTCGGGTCGCAACCCTCATACGCATCAGCATCATCATCCTCATCCTCATCCTCCTCCTCCTCATCCTCATCCTCATCCTCGGCGTTGCAATTACCTCCTCCTCCTCCTCCTCCTCCCTCCTCCCCCAAGCGATATCGTTCCTAGCCCGCTGTCCTCGTCTGTGTGCCCCGCTCGCGGGCGCCACGATAATCGCGTCTCGAGGCGCGATTGGCGTTCGCGGCGATGACGGTTGCTAGTTTCCAGGTAATCGTGCACGAGCGGCAGGGCGCGAAGATAACCGTGCGCCGACCATTCGCGAGTGGTTGTGCGTCTGAGGCGCGAGGTAGAGCGATGGTGTGACGTCCCTAATGTGCCGTTGTCTGATGCAGTCGTTTCGTTTGCCGCCGCCATGCCAGGCCTTGGGCCGCTGGCTGAAGTCCTCGGGGAAGCCCGCGTCCACGGCCGCGACCCCCGTGCCCAAGACGCCCAAGAAGAACGTCGTGCCGACCCCCGCCGAGACCAAGAAGACCGCCGTGGCCACCCCCGTGAAGGGCTCCTTCGTGCCCAAGAGGGTCAAGGCCTCGGCGAAGGAGGACAGGCTGCTGGAGATTGCCATGGGCTTCGATCCAGTTCCGACGATGAAGCAGACACTTAAGGACATGCCAGATTTTTGTTGCGTCGTCGCGTCGCACCGTCGCCGCGCCTAGCCTGGGAAATGCGAGGGGAAAGGGGGGGGGGAGGAGGAATAAAGGATGAGTGGGGGATGGTGTGGCGGGGGGAATGTAGGGTCTTAATTAAGATCAAGGAAGGGCCGCGTGATAACTGCCAGTCGATGGTTTGCCACATTATACATTCAATAGTTCAATGAATTCGTAGTTCGGGAACGCTCGGTCTAATGGGTGCGAGGACCATCGATGTGCCGTTCATGGCCGTGCCCGCCTGATACAGAATGTACATGACTACCAAATGTGGATATGGACGAGAATAATGACCACGGTGATAGCGCTGATATTCGTGGTGCTGGTGACGGTATGTATGGCCTTAATGAGTAGGTCCCTTCGATGCGATTGTTCGGTCTGCACGATAGGGGATGTCACGGCGATTGCGCAATGGCGATGGCGATGGTGCCCCCCCCCCCCCCCGAGAGTGAGATTGACATCTCCAGGCAGAGATCAAGGCAGCCAAGGCTGGCGATGAGGAGCACAGTTCGGGCAAGGGCAACAAGAAAAACACATCAGAATGCATCCAGAAGGGCAAGGCAAAGGTTTCTGCTGCCAAGTCTAAACCAAGCACGTTGTCGATCGAGCTTCCCCGCAAGCTCGAACACCCAGTCCTGGGGGAGCTGTATGCAGTTTACGCCAAGGATAAGTCATACTGCCTGTACAAGCCTGATCCAGAGACGACATCCAAGCGAACCCTTCTGGTAGAGATTTCTGCAAAGCGGTTTCCTCGCCACGATCGCGTGCTTAAGGATGTGATGATGAGGAGCTGCAAGAAGTCATTATCTAAATTAGAGACTGTGAAGTACAGAGATTCGCTCGCTGCTGCCTGATCAGATTTCATGCAAATTTTGAATCCCTGTCATATCGCAATGACGACGTGGCCATAGGGAGGGCCAGGTGTTTCGTGACAGTGCTGTGGTACTAGATACAAAGGGCGGCGTCGGACATGAAGGTCGATGCTTGGGTGCCCCAACTCGGAGGTAACTAGTTTCACGCGGCATTGCAGGTATGTCAGACATTGATATTGCAGCTGCTCGCGCTGGGCATGACAAGTTCCGAATTCTTCCTCTCTCGATGCCCATTCCCACCCTGTCCCTCTCCCCCCTCCCCTTCCTCCATCTCCCCCCCCGCCTCCTCCTCTAACAGTGATATGGTTCGTTTCAGTCAAATGGTTTTCGCAGCGAGGTCAGACCTCTGGGGATGTAGCATTCGCATGCGTTTAAGATACCCAGGGCCAGACATAACGCGGCGATGTTTGAAAAGTCCCGACCGACATGACAGCAAACGGCGCATCCCTAGTCAAAAGCCATTCAAACATTTGAGGATCAGGAGCGATGAGCAGTCTGTTGATGAGGACGAGGAGCGGTGAACAGTCAGTTGATGAGGACGAGGAGCGATGAGCAGTCAGTTGGCCAGACGGCGCGTGATGGTCTAGTTCTCTGATAGGGACACGGCTCGATGAACGCTTCTCTGATAAGGGCGAGAGCTGTAAAGAGTTGTCGGATGAGGATGCCGAACTATGAGCGGCCAGATGATCAGGGCGAGGAACGATGAGCAGTCAGATCATGAGGACGAGGAACGATGAACAGTCAACCGATCTGTGGGATGGCTCAGCATCAGCCTGGGTGTCCGTGACATCTCCGTTAATTTGGTTCGTTCGGTTTCTTTGGCTTCTTCGAACGCACCAACCCCGCCCTTCGCGTGCAACGCATTCGGTATTGATCCACGCGTGTGTTTCAATGTTTGAAATTGAGATATCTTGATGAGCAATCGGGGTATATATCATTGGACTGGGGCCAGTCGGGTAGATTGAGGAACAATCGGTTGTGATCTACGTCTGTGCCCCCATGAGGTCGGAATGTAATTCACATTAGGAATGATGGTCGCCCGTGGTGGTTGACGCAAACATGTATGCAACTGAAGTAGATTTGCACCTAGTTTCCCAATATGGTGGTTTCCATTAACGCCACGCACTGTGCACCATGGCGATTCGAATCTAGATAATGCATAACATGTATTGGGAATGCAATATACCAGCCGTTGGTTTGGTTTGGGTAGAACCAACAAGCCAACATGTTCAACACATTGTATATCGGTTGTGTCACATAACCAGTCATACGTAAACTTAAGTAATGTAGTATGATCTGAAGTTTATCTGAAGTTTGTCAAACTTCAGACAAACGTTTGTCTGAAGTTTCAAACTTCAGACAAACTTCCGATTTTTATCTGAAGTTTATCTGAAGTTTGAAACTTCAGACAGAAGTTTGGCAAACTTCTGATAAACGTCAGATCACTGTTTATAGTAAGTTTGACACATTAAGTTAATACGCCACACTACTACACACAAAACGAGGTTGAGCACCCCGAATATTAGCATATTGGACACCCACACCAATCAATATGCAATGCGTCATCCCATACAAATACCTCAATTGAATACCGAGGCACGTATGCTGCATATGCGCGAGAGCGAAAAGAGAACGCCAATACATCGTTTGACGAATCAAACCGCGGTCAGATGCTGATTTCTGATGCTGACTTCTGTCGGTCAGACGGGACACGCGCTGGTGCGATGATAATTGTGCATTCCGTCTTCGTTGGTGTGGTTCAAGCGGCCTCTGCGACTTGCTCATTGACCGAGTTCTACCAACCTGCGTTGGTATCAAGTTTTCGGGATGGCGCCCAAGCTGCGATTCTCGCGCAAGCCCATGAAGACCAAGAAGGACCATCGCGGCAATGTTTGAAGTGTCATCTTACCCAGAGATCACCCAGCCCTTTCCTTGTTTTTTTTTCCCATACGGGATGTATTCAAACGAAGCCCGTTGGACTGCATTCGCTCGTTGCGATGACCGACTGACATCATTCATTTGATGATTCCTATAAGCCTGAGAGGACATTCTCAAGAGCGACCCCGACGGCGAGAAGAGCTCGACGGCGCCGAAGCGCAGGCCTGCGGCGGCTACGTCAACGGCCATCGTGCCGTACGACGCTGCTGGGACCCATGGGATCCCAGGCAATTTCATACAATAGCTTTCTCCCAAGCCCCCCTCTCCCCCCAGAAAAAAACAATCAAACACACAAAAAACAACAACACACAAAAACAAATTGGAACTGATCCCCTGCCAACACATCCCCTGCCATCGCTGTTGCCCGCCCATTCCAGTTCGGGGGGCGAAACAGTCGGGGGCGAACGTGTACAAGATATGTGCGGATGTTCTCGTTTGTAGGGCGAGGTCTTCGGAGGTGGGTAAGCAGGGGCGAGATGAGCAGTTTCGCAATCCTTCCGCAGGAAGGCGCTCGCGAAGCTGGTGGCAATGTGCAAGAACAAGTCGTTCGAGGCGCGCAAGGAGATCTACAGGCACCCCGTCGTCGTGTCTGTTGCCGCCGTCGGCCGTTCGTCGGCAGCAAGTGGCAGTCGATCGTCGGCCATTGCTCGCTAGCCGTGGGCCATTGATCTTCAATTGGTGACCTTGGGTCGTCGTCGATCGTTGGCCCTCGGTCGCGCGCCGTCGGTCGTCCGTCGTCGGTCGGGCGTCGCTTGCCGCTGGCCGTCGATCGTTGACCGTCGGTCGTCGGTCGTTCGCCCGTCGGTCGTCGGTCGTTCGCCCGACGGTCGTCGGCCGTTCGCATGTCGATCGCCGCTCTACGTTGCCTGTCGTTGGTCGGCGTCGGTGGTCGAGCACGCCAGGCAGCGCGGAGATCCGGAAGATCCTCAGCAAGTCCGCGCCATCTTCTCGGAGCCCGAGATGAGGTTGTTGCACGGGCAGTTTGGCACGGCGAGGAAGAAGAGCAAGGGCGCCGAAGAAGCGTACCAACAGGCCGTCGCGTTCTTTACCCCCCCCCCTCCGCTCCACGCCTGATGTCCACCGCCCTCGTTCTCCTCCAACGCCCTCTTCCTTCCATGCCCGCCCTTCTGATGCACAGTTATCCTCCTATCTCCCTGCCGCTACTCCTCCTCCAACGCCATCTTCCCCCCCCCCCTCCCCCCTTCCCAAGTTCCCCAATCCGTTCAGTAATCGTCCCGTCCCGCCCTTCTCCTCGCCCTCCGCCTCCTAGCACCTTTGGGGGTCGTCATGGGAGTTGACGTCAGACGCGTTTCATGATTTCGATACCAACGTTGGTCCCCAGGGTCGGCCCCCTGTGCGCCGCGAGGGAGGGGGGGAGTTGATCTCGAGGGTCGGTCTCTCGCGGGCACGCAGAGGTGGGTAACCCTCAGCTGCCCCCCCCACTCCTCGCCCCTCCCTCCCCCCTTTCCTCCCTCCCCCTTCCTCAGTCATTTCCGTTGCTCTCCACCGCCTCATCCACTTCCGCCCCCACCCCCCTTTCCGTCGCCCCCGCCAGTCGTCCTGCGCCCTTTCCTGCCGCATTCTAGAGGCGTCAACGCAGATGGCTGGCTCGAAGACTGAGAGCAAGGTCAAGCTTCTCTCGGCTTGGCTGAAGGACCATCGCCGATGGTCGTCGTTCGGCGACTTTCGTCGTTCGCTCGTTCGCTCGCTCGACGTCGTTCGTTCGTTCGCTCGTTCGTTGCTTCGGTCGTCGTTCGTTCGCACGTTCGTTCGCTCGTGTTTCGTCCAACGTCGCCAGTCGATGGGCGGTGCCGTCGATGGCCGTCCTCTTTTCCAACGTTCGCAACTCGTCGTCGAGCCGATCACCCAAACGATGGTCGGCGACCCCGCCCTTGCCTTCGCCCGCCGCCGCCCTGCCAGGACCCTCGCTTGCAGGAGGGCTTCTTTCGCGTCGCGGTCTCGGTGGGCTACAAGGAGCAGATCAAGCAGGACCACATGTGGAAAACGAAGAAGCAGCTCGAGGACAAGTACGGTGATGAGGAGGCGGCCGAGCTCATCGAGGGCAAGTTGCTGCGGGCGCATCTTCCTTGCCTGCCTCGGTCTCCTAATCGTCGAGTCGCCCGCCCATCAACCTCGCCCCCCCAGAGCGAGACGGAGAGAGGGCGGGGGGAGCGCATGGGGAGAGCGACGGAGGGAAATATGAGGGGGCGGGGTGGGGTGGATGAGATGCGAGAGCATTGTAACGCAGAAGGAGGGGGCGGGGTCGATGGAGAAGAAGGGAATGATCAGAGATTTCAGATTTTGAATACAAGCGGGCCAGGGGCTCCCTAACCTCGATGCATGCTAAATGTCCATTGCCCTCTAGGGATCATTGGGGGTTGCAGTCTCTGAGTTCTGGGTTTCGCTGGCCATGTGCCGCCGCCTCCCCCCTCCCCCATCCCCTGCGCCCCTAACTCTTCAAGGTCTGTCTGGTCTCGGGGCCATGCCGCTAGGGCCCCAGGTCGCCCCGAGGCAGGGACTTAAGCCCGCGGGCGTCTCAGGCCCAGGTGTCTCCTCGGGCTCGGTGAATGCGTGGCGGGCGCACCCCCCCCCCCCCCCCTTTCCCTTAGCGTCGTCAGCGCGGCGGTCGCGCCATTTTGCTCCATCCCCCTTCAGTCGCGCAAGAATCCCGCCAACCCCGCGCGCCAGCAGTGGCTCGACTGCGACGACGCGTTCAGCAAGTTGCTCGAGCGCGGCAAGGATCAGAAGGCGGAGGGGGCGAGGAAGCTCGAGGACGGCGAGTTTGAGGGCCTCGCGTCGGGCATCAGCAAGGCGAAGTACTTGGCTGATGGTCGCGGAGGATTAGTTTTCTGTTGTTGTTTTGTTTTATCCCTCAACCTCCTCTCCCTTCCCCCCATCGTCCCCAGCCCACTGCTACTCCCGCTGGTCCTGCTCCTCCGTCACCCCTCCCCTCCTCCTCCTCCCCCCTCCCCCATCGCTCCGTCGCCCTCGTGATTCCAGTGGTGATCCAGCTGTGCCCCTTCCTATCGTAATCCCAGAGGTGCTTCAGCCCCCCCCCCCGCCTACCTCCCTGCTCAAAGTTAGCCCTGGTGGCGACGATGATGATGTGGTGGGCAACTGAGAAGGAGGGGGGGAACAGGGGGCGCGCGGCGAAGTGGAGCAGGGGGATGACAGAGAAAACACTGGGCAGGGGGGGGGGAAGGGTAATGGGGACGAGACGGTGGGGGAGAAGGAGAATAATGATGATAAGGGCGAGGAGGAGAAGAATGAGCAGGAAAAAGGAGGAGCAGGAGGAGGAGGAGGATGGGGGAGCACGATCCAAATCAGTGCACCACGAGCGCACATGGGCAACATGGGCCTGGTGCTCGAGTCCGACGAGGAGGAGGATTCCGACGACGACGGCCCCCTGGCCCCGCAGAACAAGGGCACTCGTGGCCGCGGCGGGGGTCGCACAGGCGCAAGCCGCGCTGGCCGCAGGGGCGGGGCCCGCACGAGCCGCGCGTCGCAGGATGCAGGGCATTGGGGGAAACGAATCATGAGGGCTGGCTGTCGAGAGACATAGAGCGAGCGGGCGATCGAGAGAACGAGCAATCGAGCGAGCGAGCGAGCGCTCGGGGCGGCGGGTGATCGAGCTGGCGCGCGCGCGCGCGCCCAGCTCGATCACCCGAGCTCAGGCTCCGTGGCATCGTCCATCCACCCCCCCGCGCTATCTTCCCCTGTTCGCATTTGCCTTCGAGGAGACGGCGCCCGAGACGAAGAAGTCCAAGCAGGGTGCCTTGATCAAGCAGTGTTTGGACTGGGACAGCGGCAAGTGCACCCCCGCCGCCGTCGCCAAGGACGCCCAGATGTTCTACGAGACGTTCCAGGCTCGGCCAACCGAAAAAAAAACTGCGGGGGGCTGAGGAACGACGGAGGTCGGACGTACTCGACTGGACTAGATAGTTGGATGGTGGTGACCATACATGCGTTATCACCACCATCTAACTCCTCGTCCTGCGTATCCTTCTCCTCCCCCTTCATCCCCCTCGTCCTCCCCATCCTCTTCCTTATCCCCAACTCCCCCTCCTTATCCTCCTCCTCCTCCTCCTCCTCCTCCTCCTCCTCCTATTCCTCCTTCTCCTCCTCCTCCTCCTCCTTATTGCCATCCCCCCATCCTCCTCCGCCTCCTCCTGCGATGCCAGACGCACTGTGGAGTGCGCGAATAGTGTGACCACGCGTGCGGGGGGCACGGGAGCGGGGGGAGGGGGCCATCGCATCCGTTGCCAGGCGTTCGTGCAGAGCATGACGAACGTCCTCAAGAGCGCCAAGGACACGGCGACGAAGCAGGAGTTCGCAGAGGCCAAGAAGGACTGTTGTCCTTCAAACTCTGTACCAACCCTCGTATTCGCAGCCCGCCCGATTCTCTCGCCACCTCAAAACCCCGCCGACTTACCCTAGGTTCGTTCAAATTCGGTCGCCGCCCTCTCTTCCCCAACCCATGTTCCGGTCTCCCCTCCTCCGTCCCCCCTCTCCTCGCCCTCCCCCCCCGACACTTCCCCCTCCGCCCTGTCCTCCCCCATCCCTCCTCCTTCTCCTCCCCCTCCTCAACTTCTCCCCTCGTCTCCCCCCCTCGCTCCCTCCTCCCCTCCCTCTTCTCCTCCTTCTCCTCCTGTCAGCAAATTTCTTGGCCTCCAATCTTGTTTTGCGTCGGATGTGTGTGATCCGCGCGCGGCGAGGCATGCAAACTTACCTCCTCGCCCTGCCCCAGGGCCGGATGCTAGTGAATCCTCCCCGCCCCCCACGCGTTGAGGAATGATTTGGCCCTGGGGTTCTTACGCAATGTAGTCGCTGCTTAAGAAATACGGCGCATGGAACCCTCACTTCTGGAGCGATCTCCCCGTCTCGATGTTTATGGTGGTTGTCCGTCGCCACGGTTGGATGTCTCTGGAATGGCGCGTCCTCGGGAGACGGGTGGCCTGGAGTTCATTCACTTTTGCACCCCAGCTCTCTGCCCAGGTGCTCGAGGCAGCGCGCGCCGCCAGCGTGAAGCTGGGCGACGTCGTCATGGATGCGCCCGCGCCCAAGGCGGCCGCCAAGGTGCTGATCGCCGCGCAGGGCGTGCTCGAGCAGGCGAAGGCCATGTCGCTGAACGTCAAGGGCTTCTTCTGATGGCCTCGCTGACTGGCCCGCCTCGGCCCTCGCTGCCTGGCCCGCCTCGGCACAGCAGTTGGGTCGATCTGGTAAGTATTTCCCAACCATCCTGGGGTGTTGGGTCCTCGTTTTGAAGAGACGGTGCCCCGCGTTCCTCTTCTCCTTCTCCCCCCCCCCTCCCTCCTCCCATTATCATCATCATCATCATCATCATTATCATCATCATCATCATCATCATCATCATCATCATCATCATCACTACCGATTTCGGCACACCCCTCACACGTTTCGTGGCCCCATAGGGAGCTCCACCGAAGGCCCCAGTGGCAGGGTCCGCATGCCTCCCCACCACCCATTTCGGCACACCCCTCACACGCTTCGTGGCCCCATAGGGAGCTCCACCGAAGGCCCCAGTGGCAGGGTCCGCATGGGCACACCGGTTCATGGTTTCACACCCATAGGGAGCTCCACCGAAGGCCCCAGTGGCAGGGGCCACCCCTCACCCTCACACGCTTCGTGGCCCCATAGGGAGCTCCACCGAAGGCCCCAGTGGCAGGGTCCGCATGCCTCCCCACCACCCATTTCGGCACACCCCTCACACGTTTCGTGGCCCCATAGGGAGCTCCACCGAAGGCCCCAGTGGCAGGGTTCGCATGCCTCCCCACCACCCATTTCGGCACACCCCTCACACGTTTCGTGGCCCCATAGGGAGCTCCACCGAAGGCCCCAGTGGCAGGGTTCGCATGCCTCCCCACCACCCATTTCGGCACACCCCTCACACGTTTCGTGGCCCCATAGGGAGCTCCACCGAAGGCCCCAGTGGCAGGGTTCGCATGCCTCCCCACCACCCATTTCGGCACACCCCTCACACGTTTCGTGGCCCCATAGGGAGCTCCACCGAAGGCCCCAGTGGCAGGGTTCGCATGCCTCCCCACCACCCATTTCGGCACATCCCTCACACGTTTCGTGGCCCCATGGGGATTTCCATTGAAGGCCCCAGTGACTGGGTTCGCATGCGCCCCCACACCCATTTCGGCACACCCCTCACACGTTTCGTGGCACCATAGGGAGCTCCACCGAAGGCCCCAGTGGCTGCGTTCGCATGCCGCCCCCACACCAATTTCGGCACACCCCTCACACGTTTCGTGGCCCCACAGGGAGCTCCACCGAAGGCCCCAGTGGCTGCAATCGCATGCCGCCCCCACACCAACTTCGGTGCACCCCTCACACGTTTCGTGACCCCATAAGGAGCTCCACCGAAGGCCCCAGTGGCAGGGTCCGCATGCCCCGCACCCATTTCGGCACACCCCTCAAAAGTTTCGCGGCACCATAGGGAGATCCACCGAAGACGGTACTCACACCAGCATTACTCACAACTGCATATGGTTGGGTTCTTCGCCAGGCTAATTTGAGGGGGGCGTCGCTTGTCGATGCGTGGCAACCATCCAAAAGCATCGAAAGCCACCATCCAAAGCATCGAGAGCCAACTGCTGGCCACCATCCGAAGCATCGAGCGAAGGCGACCCGCCGCCCACTTGTTCCACGCTACTTGTCCCACCAATTTTCTCTGGTCATCCTCAGGGGCGCGACGGTAATCGCGCCTCGCGCGTTGAAGCTCGCAATGCGATACGCACCCCGCCCGCGGTCGGCGCGAAGATCATTGAGACTCGAGTAGCACGGGGCCGTGGAGGGCGGGCTCGCCTATGTTCGATGGGCACGGGTGCCGACGAGTTTTTTTGCCCTCAGCGCTCAGAGCAATGGCTTCTAGGAGATTGATCGCGATAAACGAGGCATTGGGGTAGCTTTGCAATGTGGAAACGATGGTTCCCCCCCCCCCCTCCCCCCCGACCCCCTCTCGTTAGCCCCATCGCCTCGGCGTGTTTTTTTGTTTGCAATGCGGTGTACTTCGGAAACACATCGAATGCGTTTTATGCCCATCATGAAATTCCACAATGTCACAATATCGGGGCGCGACGTGGTGTTCGGGCCCAGGGGGCCCCACTCGGCCCATATCTGCAGTTGAAGCCATTGCTGGCCCAAGCATGGGGCGGCGAGGTGCAAAGCGCCGCCTCGAGCCTCCCGAGAAGCACCCTGAGTTTTCTGCTTCCGAGTCGAGCTCTGGCGGCGATGCTGAGTCAGACATTGGCCATCAATTGCACGAGCGCAAAGTTGTTTCTTCTCTCTCCACGCTGCTGCTGAAAGATTGGGCATGGGGCCGGCTCTACGGCACCGAAGTGCATAGATATTGTTTGGCGGCGTACCGCGATGGGATGCAGGATGTCCAGGAAATTTCGGAAATCGCAGCCATGGGGTCTTGGGGCGAGCATGAGCAAAACATCCACCGAGACCTCACGCGTAAGTTCTTAAAGGGCATATCGTTGCCACCGCCAGCTGTGTTTCCCGTGAACTGCATTGAGCCAAGCACGCTGAAGCTGATACAACACAATTGTCACTGTCTACTCCCGCATGAGATATTCAGCAGCCTCTTCCATTCGCATAGGCTTGAATTTCAAGAAACGTTCGGAGTTGATCGGCTGCCAGAATTTTGGGCAGGCGCGAGCCGGTTTGGCATGCCGAACGTAATTTCTCGCCTGTCCCAGCCACGCGTCCCAGAGAATGTCCAGACGAATTCCAGAGAGGGGCCAGGGTTACCTTCGGTTTATCAGAACTTTGCCAGAAGTTTACAGGAAGCCTTTCAGAAGTTTGTCAGAAGTTTGCCTGGCGTTTGCCAGAAGTCTGTCAGAAGTTTGCCAGAAAATTGTCAGGCGATTGCCAGACGTTGCCAGAAGTTTGCCACGCAGAAGTCTGCCAGAAGTTTGTCAGAAGTTTGCCAGAAGTTTGTCAGAAGTTTGCCAGAAGTTTCCAGACGGTATCAGAAGTTTGTCAGAAGTTTGCCAGAAGTTTGCCTGAATTTTGCCAGGCGACATCCAGAAGTTTATCAGAAGTTTGGCAGGGGTTTCCCAGAAGTTTGAACAAAGTTTGCCAAACGTTTGCATCGCGTTTGCCAGAAGCGTGCCCCGCATGGTCTCAATGGTAGGTGAACGCGTGGCAAGCTCCAGCGTTATGTTGCATTTGTGGCCCCAGAGCTCTGGAATTCGTTTGGTTTTCACGGGGCAAGTTCGGTCCCGCGCAGGTCAGACCCGCGTCTTCATAGGCACCCAGTTTGGAAAATTCCCAAGCACGAGAAGCATGCAATACCGTTATGTATACACGGCGACGGAGGAGAGATATTAACGAACGAGTCGATGATGACGATCTCGGTAACTGGTTTGTTGGCGCGGGGTTCGACTAGAGAGCTGGTGCTGCTCGTAGCTGCGTGGCCATATTGCGCAACCGCCAAGGCCAAGAAGCACGGGGGGAAGGACACGTGGCTGGACATTTGGCGAGTTATTTGTTGGAGTTTAAACGCCCTCGCTCAGGGCCGCCACCCGACCAGAGATGCAATGGGTTCTCGCCAATCCCGAGCACCCCCCATTCGGTTTAAACATGTTTGGTTCGGGCGATGCTTGGGGGTGAACAGCTGGTTTCCTGGGCCATGTCAGTTGTTGTATCGGACGTGGGTCCCCCGACAAATAGCAGCACCACTCATGGCCTGGGCCTGCGCAGCGCGGGCGGCGTGCTGGAACGACGAAGAATTCGATCCGACTTCCCGCTTTGCAGAGTGTGCAGGCGAGTTTCTGTGCGACGGTGATGCGCCATATCGAGCGCTTGTGTACGCGATCCAGGGTGACTTGGAGTTCCACTCAAATCATCTGGGGGCACCTGCCAGCAATGCTGTCTCCATGTGCTGGGTGTGTGACGGAAACAGAAGTGACAACCCATGGAACGATTTCAACAAGGACCAAGGAACGAGAAACGTCGGTCGCCTTTCCCCGAACCCCTCCCCACCAACGCCTCAACACACAAAAAAAACCCATGGCATCCCGACCCATTCCCTGATGTTTTTTTTTTTTTTTTTTTTGTTTTATTATGTGGGGAGGGGGGGGATGGGCTTCGCGGGCGTCTTCTCGAAAATTGTGTCTTAGGACCGTTCACCCTGGATGACCCGACCGCGTACTACAGAATACGTCTTTACGCACCCTCTGTTCCAAGTGTGGGGCGTGCGTCCAGCCGCAATGGCAGCAGACGCAATGCGCGCAATCGACTCAGGCGTAACATCGCACATTTTGGGCAACACATTTTACGAAATTGTGTACGAGCAGATTGGGGGTAGAGCGACGGATGCTGTTGGCAGGCTGTGGAGAGAAATCAAGCAAGTGTACGTTGACATAGGGAGCACTGGCCATAAGTTGTCATTCAATAGCTGGCGCTCTTCCGCAGAGGCCGTTCAGTTTGATTTGGGATCGTTTGGATTGCTGTTTTTTTTTGGAGTGCCGCATCCATAGTTTTGTAGTTTTTCGTCCATGGAGGAGCAGGCGTTGGTGGCGGCGGCGGCGAGGGGGTCGGGGTAGGCGTTTGGGCTGGGCGATGTGTAACTTCACGACAAAGGGTTTGCGTCTTAGGGCCTGGTCCCCTGGAAGTAGGACAGGGGCGCGGAAAGTTTGGGTTGAATTATTTTTTGGACACAAAGAGCCCGCATTCAGATTATCCAGTCATGACTACAAAAACCAAGGCCGCCGCCCAGCGAGCATTGATTCCAGTTGCAGCGCAGTTGGCGGCAACGTACGACGACAACACGACAATGCGTTCAATGCGAAGCGCATGCATCGCATATTCAAACACGTTCTATAAGATCACGGAATCGGCGGGGATGTACCTCTCGGAACGGGAGTGCCAAGATTGTATTTCAGCCGCTGAGCGCACGCTCGTGTTTTACAGTGCTTTGGCGTCGGAGGCCAAAGCCAATAATGTCTTCAAATGGTCAATTGTAAATAAGTTTCACCACTTCTGGCACATTGCCCAGGGCACTCGCTTCATCAATTGTAGAATGTTGTGGTGTTACCAAGCTGAGGATTTCATGCGCCATATAGGTAAGGTGGCGAGTTGTGTTATGATGGGGTCGTCCTTGCTAGAACTATCGAAGAAATTATGCGAGCGCTGGAGAATCGGTTATTAGAAAAGCAAAACTTCGTTCTTCCGCCAAACTAGTAATGCTCCGAGCCCATTGCCCCCCTCCCTCACCCACTCCACAGCTGCCCCCTTTTGGGGCACCCCCCCCCATCCCACCCCCAAACACAAACAACGAATGAGCAACGATGCCTGACGGCCTGGTTGCCCCGTTTCGGGGCAAGGCGGCCTTCGACCTAACGCGAGCTTGCGCCGAGTGACGTGTTTTCTCGGCGCGTCAGGACAGCGCCGAGGATGTGCGCCGAGGATGTGCGCAGTCGGCGCATCGCAGCGGCGGGAGACGCAAACGCGTCCTCCTCTCCTCCTCCCCCCAATGCCGCCGCCGCCACTTCCTCCTTATCCTCCTCCTCCTCCTCCTCCTCATCCATCCGCTTTGTTCCGCCCTCTCCTCCGTCTCTCCCTCTCCCCCTCCTTGTCGCTCGTTGTCTGCCCTTTCCCTCTCGCCCTCTTTCCTTCCATATGTCCCTCTTGGATGTTGGCCTCGCGGATCCACGGGGATCTTGTTAGATCCTGGCCCGCGCCCTCCGCCCTGCGGGTTCTTCACGTTCCCTGAAATGTCCCTGGCCCCAGGGGCTTGAAGAAGAAGAAGAAGGATGATGACGAAGAGAAGGGATATGATGAATCATGAGTTCTTCCCGACGTCAAAAAACAAGGAATAAGGATGATAAGGAAGAGCTGGGGGAGGAATGAAGCAGCAAACCAGACGTGAAACGCACCAACACTTCAGACACACGACGTCATACGCACCAAAACTTCAGACGCACGCGTCTGAAGTTTGAACGACTTCAGACCACCCTCGCGAAACATCTGCGCCCCATCTCTGCTTCAACCGCGACCCATTTTTCGAAGCCAGCCGCGACCCATCTTCGATTTCTGCACCCCATCTCCAAGGGCGCCTGCTGAGCCCCATCTTGAGATCATCTCCGGCTGGGCCCCATCTTTGAGACCTCCATGCAACGAGCCCCATCTTTTTGGATCTTGGAGCATCTGGGTTCACCCCTTCGTCTCGGTTGTCTCTCTGCCCCTCGCCTCCCGTGGACGTTCGCGTCGTCGGAGGCCGGGTCGAGGGCGGGCGCCCCCTGCCCTGCCGGCCTCGAAAGCCAGAGGCACCGGCGCTGCCGACGCAGTCAGAAGTTGCCTGCGCCTTGCCCGCAATCATGTCAGGGTCGACTGCCTCCAGCGGCCCCCTGTGCTGTTCCAGCTCGTTATCCATCTCCCCCCTCGCATTTGCGAGCGTTGGGAACGGATCAGGGCGACAGATGTTGGCGAGCCACTGCCCACGGCCATTCGAGGGCTCGTCTGCTCCGTAGTCACGAGGTCATGAATACAATCGAAGGGGCCCAGGAGAGAGCAATCCTGTTGGGTCGCCAATCTCCTGCTCATGTCTGCCCGCCAGGTCATCGCGTGCACGGTCGCACGCTGCCCTATGGCCGGCGGGCTGGCGCGCGCCTGGCACTTGATCCAGCGCGCCCCAACTGTCGTGCTCTCGGCTGCCTGGGCGCGTTCTGATCGGGGGGCGCCGCGTCGTGTGGCGACATCGGGCGCCAACTGAAGGCGGACGTGAGGTCGTTCTGGAACGCTGTCTTGCCCCGCAGGGCCTGGTTGCGGCGAAACGTAGCACCATGGGCACCGGACTGGGACCTCTGTCTCGCGCCCGTCTGACCCTTGCGTCTGCGCGGCCCAGCGCAGTTGAGCAGAGCGCGAGGCCTTCGGCACAGGGCCAGGGGCACTGCCCCCGGACTCACGGTCAATCCCTCGCCCCATCGCATTGGCAATGCCAATGTCGCGCCACCAGCGCGCCAGCGTCATTAGACTGGGCGCCTCAATCTCTGGGGCGAAGAATTTCGGCGCCCGATTGCGAAGGCAGCGAAATGCACCCAGGCGGCCCCTGCGCGCTCCGCAACAGACGAGGAAGCCGTCGCCCCGCGGCAGTGGCAGAGGCAGCTTGTCTTTGAAGCCCGCCGGCGCGAGGATGTCGCGTTCGTCGCCTCCGATCCGACGGAAAACTGGCGCAGCTTAATCCAATGGGCGCGCCCTGACCCCGGCCTCGGATCGATCTTCAACGCCGCGCAACCACCGGTCGTGGGACGATGTCCACGCGACCGCCAAGGCCATGACTCCCGCCGCGGCGGCGCGAAAGATCTGGCGCCCGTCGCCACGCTCTGGACGGAACTCCACGGCAATGGAACCGCCTGGGACAATCCGGAACGCAGTCGCGTCAAAGATTCGCGAAGCGAGCGCAATTGTGCACGGGCTGGACAACGCGCATGGTTCCTCCACGTTGAAGACGCATGCTTGCAGACCCTGTCCCGCGAAATCCCTTGACCGCCCGTTCGGCCTGAGCTTGCGAAGGCGCGTCTCGGGGCCCTATGCTCGTCTTCTCTCCATGCCTCGGGGGGGGGGGCAAAGATGCCGCTCAGTTGGCGCCGTCCTCCCGGCTCCGACGACGAAGTCGTCGAAAGCCGGGTAGTTCGCTCTCTGAGTGGGGAGGACATTGGGGCGCTTGCACTGGCGCGTCCCACTGGAATCCTGCTCTGCGGCAACGACCTGCCCAGTCATCGACTGGATCGCGGCAGCGATGTCAATCAGTGCGACGATGGCCGCGAGCTGACCCCTGGTGGACGGGTCGAACTTGACGCAGATCCACC
This sequence comes from Prorocentrum cordatum, assembly GCA_963575745.1. NCBI lineage: Eukaryota > Dinophyceae > Prorocentrales > Prorocentraceae > Prorocentrum > Prorocentrum cordatum. The sequence continues at coordinate 222,080 of CAUYUJ010014445.1, read as the reverse complement.
GAGGTGCGATCGCCCGAGGCGAGTGGCCACTGCAGTCTCAGAACAGCAGCGGCTTGATCGCGGGCTGCTTGACCTCGCCGCCGCTGGCGACGCAGTCGCCGGGCGGCCGCGCGCGCTCGCCCCAATTGGGTGGCTTCGCGGCAGCGCCTTCTTCGTCGCCCGTCATCTCGACGCCCGGCGTCTGAACGGCGCGGGCAAGCAACGTGGCCGAGGCGCGCGAGAAGCGCGCCCATGCTCAGGCGTAGCCCCCACCCTCGATCACGCGCGCGATGGCTTGGGCCTCCACCCAGCCTCCAGAACCGAGCGCGCGCCGCCCAATGCGTCGCCAGACTGACGAAGCGCGATGCCAGCCGCCCGGCCCCCTCATCCCCGACGTCGCTGCACCGCGCGCACGCGGCCAGGTTCTCGCGCGTAGGCATCGGCGCCAGTGCGCGAGAGTTGTCTGGGAGCTCATGGGATTCGATGGCATTGCAACGTGCGCGGAGGAAACGATCGGCCATGCCTCGCAGCAAGCGCGCGGGTCCTCATGCACTCCAACAGCGCGTCGCCGACGAGGTACTTCGCGGCCTCCACGTGTCTGGCGTGGAAATCCTCGCACACGTCCCTGCGTTTGCGTGGCGCTGGGCCGGGGCCGTGAGCCTCCTCCAACTTCCTGGCGACATTCGGAACCGCAGCCTTGAAGCCTCTGCCCTCACTCTCTGGCACGGGCATTAAGGGCCACTTGCCCGGGGTGCAGGGCGCAATAAGCCGCAATCCCCTTCTCTTCCAACGGCCGCTTCAACTCGGCCTCGGACACCTGGGTTTCCTTCGGCGGCGCTGGTACCCCTGAAAGCCTGGAGTAGTTCGACTCAAAGGCTTGCGGGAGCTTGTTGGAAAGGACGTCTGAGGGGATCAGCGCCGGCGATCGGAAGACGGGGTCTGCCTCGGGCTCCCGACGCAATGCGGAATAGGCCAGAGATGTGCTAGCACAGCTGACACTTTCACTGTCAGCCTCAATGTGACTCCTTCTCGTCCCCGGCCTTGTCCAGGGGCTCAGACTCGCCGCCTTTTTCGAAATCTGACCCCATCATCTGACGCAGGCGTCATTGCTTACAGCGAGATGCGAGCTCTGGCGCCAACGGGCCGATCTTCGTTCTCGTTGGCGCCTTCGGTCTCGGGTACTCCGATCAGTGGGCCGCCGCGATCCAACTTCGAGCTTTCAGGGGGCGGGGCCGGGGAGTTCGGTGCACAGCCTCGAGACTCCTCTGCGTCTTCGGTGTTCACGCCAGCGCCGAGGTCATTCAGGAACCCTTCGTGTTCTTCATCCTGCATCTTGTCAACGTCCATCTATTCTTCTGCGCTTTCGACCGAATCGTCTGTGCCTTCTGATACCTGGTTCGCAACCTCGTCTTCGCACCACTTGTCGACCATCTCCTTTTCATGTGCTATGACTTCGTGGCGTGCGTTGTGCGCGTAGGCGTCCGCCCAGTATCTGCACGGCCGCTGACAGGAAGTGCGCATTTTCATGTGCAGGCCCGACTTTGTCCCGCAGAACTGGCACGTGATGAGCGGTTCGAACGCGGCGTCCTGCTCCGCCTGGCAGTAGGTCGCGCAGTAGCCGCCCAGGTGAAGGCACAGGTAAAACTATGGATGCGCACCTGGTGGGTGGATGCCAGCGCGCCCTGGTTCTCCCTTTCGATGTCGCGCAAACAGAAAAGCCCCTTTGTGTGGAGGTTCGTGTGAAGGATTTCCAGGGACTCCATTGCGAGGGTCCTTCCTCTGCTGCGGAGGTGGACCTCCCGATGGGGCCACGAAGTGCTGCACTGGGTACGGGAGACGCATGCGGAAACCGCCACTGGGGCCTTCGGTGGAGCCCTTTGGGGCCACGAAGTGCTGTACTAGGTGGGGGAGGCGCACGCGAACATCGCCACTGGGGCCTTTGGTGGAGCTCCCTATGAAAGGGCCACGAAACGCTGTACGGGGTTCGGGAGATGTATGCGAACACCGCTCTTTGGCCTTCAGTGGAGCTCCCTTTCGGGCAACGAAGCGCTGTACTAAATGGGGGAAGCGCATGCGAACACCGTCACTGGGGCCTTCGGTTGAGCTCCCTGTGGGGCTACGAAACGCTGTGTTGGGCGGGGGGGCGCGTGTGAGCACCGCCGCTGGGGCTTCGATGGGGCCACGAAGCGCTTGACTGGATGGGGGAGATGCGGCTGGCGACCGCTACTGAGGCCTTCGGTGGAGCTCCGCATGGGGCCACGAAGCGCTGCACAGTGGGGGACACGCATGCGAACACCGCCACGGAGGCCTTCGGTGGTGCTCCCGATGGGGCCACGAAACGTGTGAATGGTGCGGAGGAAAGCAACGGGAGGGAGGGGGAAGGCAGCGTGAGGGAAGGAGACACGGGTCGCAGTTTCTCCAAAACGAGGACCTAACACCACAGGATGGTGGGGAAATCTAGATCAGGGCATAGGTATGCACACAAACACACATATATACACTGTCATACATGCATGCGTGCAGCCCTACCTACCTACCTGCTTGTTTGCCTGCACCCCTGTATACATACATACATGCAGACATGCACGCATACATGCATACCCACATGCAAACAAACATACATACATACACGCAGATACATGCATGCATGCATGCACATACAGACATACTGACTCGTACACGTACATGTTTGCATACAGGCATAAGCATGTGTACACATATACCGACATCCATACATACATGTGTGCTTAAAGACACACCGACATATATGCATGCATACATACATGCATACAAACATAGACACATGCATCCGTACAAGCACCCACGCATACACACATATACACATACACATGCTATGTATATATGCATACATATGTGCATGCATACACATACATACATGCGTACACGCCGGAATATAAACATGCATACACGCATGTTAACATGCACGCACGCATGCATGCACACGTACACACATACTTACTTACATGTTGCCCACATACACATACATGAATGCATACATACACACATGCATACACATGCACCCATACATACACATACACATATACTACATACGCACACAAAGACATACACACATACATACATGCATGCATACATACATGCATGCATGCATACATACACACATACATGTATGCATACATGCACGTAGTCACATGCATCTAGACATCCATTCGTACATACATACACACGTATGACCAACCATACCCCATACATACATAGACACCTACAAATATACATACACACACGGACATACAGGATTACACACATGTATGCATGCATGCATGAATAGGTACACACCTGCATACATATATACATAACAACATGCACGTATACATACATACACGTACATACATACATACACGCTTCCAGACTTTCTTACCTGTACAAGCCTGCATACATACTTACACACACATACATAAGCACATGCATACAAACGTTCGTGCATGCATGCGTGCACGCATACATACTCGCATACAGACATGCATGCACACATACACACGTACATACACGTAAACACCTGCATCCGTACATGTACATCAATCCATACATAAAAATATACACGCATACACGTACACTCACCTAGAACAATCCATGCATACATACATACCACCACATACACACAGACATGCATACAGACGCACATTCATGCATGCACGCATGCGTACACACACTCGTGCACAAGCCCATACATGTATATAATATATACATACACACATGCATACATGCATACATACACACATACATACATCCATACATACATGCAGCTGTACAAACATGAATGCATACATACATACACACATATCTACATACATGCATACAAACATACAGACATGTTCATGCATGCACACACATACGCACATACATGCATACATACATACATACACACATCCATACATGCATACATGCATACACGGGTACACATGCACCAGTACATCCATCCATACATAGTATATACATACATAACACAGACATGCATACAGACATGCATGCTTATAGACATACAGACACATACAGGTAGACATACATACATATAGGCATGCATGCATACATACGTACGCACATACATACGCACGTACGTACATACATACATCCGTCTCTATGTGTAGATGTATGCGCTTCCATCGGGACTCGCTCTCATTTCGCTGCGCTCCGGGGCTCTTCGCGCGCCTCCGCGTGGTCTCACCACCACCCTCTGGAACTCCCTCCTGATGGGGCAACGATCAGGGGGCGGACTGGCTCAGGGTGGGGGGACATCAGCCCTGGGCATCGCTCGGACGTCCATTTCCTGTGTTTTTTTCTGTTTCGTGCGTGATTTTTTCGCCAAATGGTCAAAGATGCTCCTCGATGGTCCTCGCCGAGGAAAAAACGCACACGTCCGAGCGATGCCAAGAGCCTGGAATCGGCGATAGATCTTCGATTGATCGGCGGTGGGCCCCCTACAGCGACTCCGCGCGCTGATGGGCGGGGTGGGCTGTCGGGGCCCTATCTGCGATGAGATGGGCGATGGGGGGGCGATGATTCCTCCACGTAGCCCATCCCCCCCCAACGTTGCCCCTGACCTCCACCTCCTCAGCCTGCTCATCCTGATCCGGTGCATCGAGGGGTCTCGCGGGGGTGTCAAGGCCATTTTACCACCGTGGGGCATACAACCTAGCGGTTCCCATACCAGACTCACGATTCGGTTACAACTGATGTTCGTAGAACTGCACTATCGCTGTAGCTATTTCCATTGACATTGCCGTCGACGTTGTAATCGCCATTGTCATTTCATTATCAACATCAACACGGACAACGACCGAAACCAGTACCAGGAAAATGGAACCACACGGGGCTGGATTCACATGTGGAACATCTGGAGACCACGCCTACTCGGCAATGGAATGGTCGAGAACTGGACAAAAATCTGGCCACCATCTCTGGCCTGAGCCGGCAGCGTCATGTGTATCCCGATTCCTGGTGCTATTGCCACTGCAACAGGCATACTACATCATCCTTCTAGAAAGCATCACTGCCGTTGTCACTGCCGCGCCATACAATGACTACGCTGGGGTTCCTCCCACCAGAGACATCAGGGGGGGAGACAGGACTGAGGGCTGGCATGCAAGAAATCGGTCGTGGCAGAAATAGATCCTGGCCCCTGAACTTCCTCAGAATGAATTTTCCGTTCCCGCAATCCCACTCTCCTCTATATTACCCAGCCTCCCCATGACGATTCTTCAAAGATAAAATCAAAATCGATGCCTGTGGAACCCCTACCACGGGTCCGTCCTGGAGAGTTGCTCTACCCCGGTCCAGCACTGGCGACGCAGCCCTCCACAAACGCGCAACAACCCTCAGCAACGAAAGTACCGACGTCGCCCCCGCCGTCTGAGCTGAGTGAGGGAGGGACGCTCGGGGCGGACGAGAACGGGGGGCTAGAAACTCAGCCGAATTCAGCCGGTTTCCCTGGCGCCTCCTTGCGCTGGAGGCGACCATGTATCGTTGGGGATCTTCTGACCCGGGCCAATCCAGACCCGGGTCAGCAGGAAACCAAAAACTGCAATGCAGGACAAAAAATTCAACGCAGAACTTCGCAAACCCGGGTCAGCCAACATGCGCGGCCGCCTCGCGGCCACGAGCGGCTCGCCAACCCGGGTCAACCAGAGGGGGTCTCCGCAGGATCCTGCAGGATCTGGTGCCCTGGCTGACCCCCGTTTGCATTGACCCCCGTCTCTTGAGCCCCGACATCGAGGAAAACGGTCTGGCGGCCGGCCCGGAACCCGCTGCATCGTCCCGCTCTCGGGTCGCATCCCGGGTCTCCAGCGGCCGCCCGGGAGGCTCTGGGCACCCCCGGAAGGCTCTCGGCGGCGCCACTGCTGGAAAGCGCCGCGAGGCTGCGAAACCACTGGGAGCCCTCGGAACCGCCCGAAAACCTCGCACTTCGCGCACCGGAAACTCGTCATGGGGGAAGCGCGCTGTCCTGACGGAAGCGGGTCCTGGACCCCTGGTGCCCTCCCCCTTGGGACGAGCTCCTCCTCCTGCGTCGTCCTCGGACGCTCCTGGGACGGCGAAGAGCCCCGGGACCCGCATCTCTCCGGACCCGCCTCCCCCCTGGCGACGAGGGCCTCGAGCACGCCCCTTCGGGGGCGACCCGAGGGCGCACCCCTGGCAGAGGCTTCTCTCGGGTCGGGCGAAAGGGGGGGATAGCAAAGGGGGGGGGGGAGAATCAGCTTACGTAGCTGATTTTCCCGGCGCCTCCCGGCGCCGGAGGCGTCTATTTATCGAGGAATGGGCCCCTCGGTGGGGCCGAAACCAGCTGCATGCAGCAAATTTCGTAACCCCCCCTTTCCCAATCCCCCCCTTTCGTCCGGCCCGCTCCTCTCCGGTCCCGCCTCCCCGCTCCTCTCCGGATCCGCCAGCTGGCGACGAGGGCCTCGAACACGCCCCTTCGGGGGCGACCCGAGGGCGCACCCCTGGCAGATAACCAGCCTCGAACTTTTCCCTATCCCCAAGATGGGCGAGCAAAAAGCGAGGACAATCCTAGGGACAGGCCCTCAGAAACCGAGGGATAATCCTGGAGATCGGCATCCAGGTGAGGCGATGCCCAACACAGGGATAGGGATAGGTGCTCCTCGATGGTCCTCGCCGAAGGAAAAATGCACACGTCCGAGCGATGCCAAGACCCCTGGCAGAGGCTTCTCGGGCCCCGCGGGCCGGGGAGCAGCGCGGCGGTGCCCGGGCAGCCCGCGAGGGCGCAGAGGCGGCCCGCCAGCCCCAGGGCGGGCACGAGCAGCAGCGCGCGGGCGGCGGCCCGCCGGGGCCGGCGCGCCCCGGGCGCCCCCATGGCGCGCCGCGGCGGGGAGCTCCGCGCGCGAGGCGGCGGCGAGCGCCGGGGGGGGGGAGGGAGGAGGAGGAGGCCTCCTCAGTGAAGGCGGCGGGGCTCCTCGGAGGCCCTCGAGGCCCCTCTGAGAGGTCCTCTGGCCCAGGAGACTCCTCAGAGGGCCGGGGGGGCGTCCAAGCCTGCTGAGAAGGCCCGCCCCCTCCTCACTTCCCCCCCCTGGGGCTCGCCGCCGAGCGAAGGGATCGGGCCCCACCGCGCCCCGCGAGTCGCGGTGGTCTTGGCGCCCTCGAGCCCTCGAGCCGCCACCGCGGGGAAGGTCGGGGATCTTCTCCTTGAAGGGTCCTGCAATGCCCTGCACAATTCTGCACCCCAGCCCCGGGTCAATGCGAAGGATCCTGCAAAATCCTGAAGGATCCTGCGCCCAAGAAGCCCGGGTCAATGCGGCCCTGGCCCTGCAGGATCCTGCCGTTTGCATTGACCCCCGTCTCGAGGCCCCCGATAAGTGCAGCACATCTGTGGCCTGGCCCACGGCGCGCGGAGCGTGGGGCTGACTTCTCGCGCCGCGGGGGGCGGCGAAGAAGAGGGCCCCTGGGAAGTTGTGCGCCGTATTCGGACCCCTCCACGGGACACGGGCTGTCAAAATCGCTCCAGACATATCAGAAGTATGTGGGGCTCCTCGGTATCACAATTATGTTTGACCATTTTGGCTATTTCACATTATTTTGCTTCCAAGATCAGCCTGTAGGAGGACATGCCCGACCTAAAGATAAGGGCGCGCCGCGCATCGCGGGGCGCGGGGCGCAAAGCGAGGCGTCCCAAGGCTGGTGAGCGTTTTTTCCTCCCAGGGTACAGTCAACCCGAAGTGTTAGGGAAAGGCAACCTTCCAAAAAATATCCTTGCATCCTTGCCACTTCGGTGCATCCTTAGCGACTTTCGCTGGCCAATCTCGTCCGGAAAAAACGTCAACTTGGCCCTCCAAGGCCCTTGCATCCTGACCGCGCATCCTTATGATACGGGTTGATTGTATCGCTCGTTACAAACCCGGGCCAAACCCCCTCCCCCTCCCCCGGGCAACGCTAACGGTCGTATTTTGGGGGGGGGCTGGATCCCCAACTACATGCTGTGGCGCACACAGGCGATTGATGCGCCGGTGGCGCGGGCGCACCTTCGCGGGTGCATGCCGCGGCCGCCGTTACCGTTACCGTCTCGCCCGAACCCCTTCACTCTTCCCCCCGGGCAACGACCGTTACCCGGAAAACAAACGAAAAGCGGCCGTTTGAATTAGTGAGAGCGTGCCCTCGGAGAGGCCTGGAAAGTAGCGGTATCGGGATCGGTGCCCTTTCGATCCCCCGCGGGCGCCCTCATTTGGCCAGCGGCGGGGCTGGGAGTGGCTGATCATCGCGCGGGGTACGTTTCGATCCGATCGATACGATTCGTTGTCGACCCTGGCCGCCCCGACAATATTCCGATGTTCCGACGGTCCGACGCGGCCCAATGTTTGCGTGGGGTTGTTGTGCATTCTTGTGCAGCAGAAGCGAATTCGAGTTCGACCTCGTGCAGATGCAGCCCGATCCTACGCACTTTTCGATCTGATTCCGCTTCCCGATCCGAGGCTGACGGATAATGTCCTGTTCATTGAGGCTCGATCTCTTACCCGCGTCACACTCCCAGCCGACTGGAGAGATGGAACAGCAGCAGGGGTGCGGATACAAGACAGCCAAGTCGGTGAAATGAGGAACAGTTTGGGTAAGAAAGGGGCTCGATATTCCTTAGGTCCTTCTATGGCTTTTCCTCTAGCCTTCCTCGTGCACGCAGGCGCTTGTGGGGCCAAAAAGGGGCTTCGTTCCTTGTTTATCGTTCCTTCTTTCAGCGGCCCGACTGTATGCCTATATCCACCGCCTCGGAGCCGGGCCCCGAGGCCCCGAGGGCCCCTCAAGGCTGTGGCGGGTGTGGGTACCTGCCTGCCCCCGAGGGCATGCGAGCAGCTGCAGTCATCCACGTCTGCCGCTCAAGGATAACAGCGGTAACGATAACAACGACAACGACCATAACGATAGCATCGATAACGTCTATCACACCGTTATCGTTATCGTTGTTATCGTTGTCGTTGTCGTTGTGATCGTTGTTGTTGCCGTGGCAGGCTTCCAGCAGCCCAGGATTTGGACATCTTCTGGCGGTGCAATATCCCTCGCCACGAAGGGGGTCGGCTCCCGTGGGAAACGGGCCCTAAGCCCCGTGGTTTCTACTCCTCCTTGTCCCCCACTTCCTCCTCCTCCTCCTCCTCCTCCTCCTCCTCCTCCTCCTCCGCCTCCTCTTGTTCTCCCTCCTCCTCCTGCTCCTCCTCTTCCTCCTTTTCCTCCTCCTCCTCCTCCTCCTGCTCCTCTTCCTCCTCCTCCTCCTTTTCCTCCTCCTCCTCCTCATCCTTTCGACCTCCTCTTCCTCGCCCTCCTCCAAACGCAACCCACCGCGCATCGCGCAGTAACCGCGCGACTCACCGCGCAACCACCCTTCCTGTTGACCAAAACCAGTGCTGGGCCACCGCAGAGCCCCCGCCGGCTCCAAGCCCCTGCTATCCCCCCCCACGAGCCTCTGCTCAGGGGGGCGCCGAGGGGGGCGAATAGCCCAGGGGAGAAAAACACGTGTACAATGGAGGACAATCCACAACCTTCCACAAGAACTCCAACACTGAGACCCAGGACGTCCGTTGATTCTTGGTGTGGGAACCTCTCACGCTTTCCATCGCCAAGCCATCGAAACCCAAGAAACCCAGGGCTCCCTGGAGGCAAGCAGGGTGTGTCTTGGCATGGGTCCCCACTGCACGTGCGGCGGATTCTGGAAATCCTGAACCCAAGAATGATGTCATCTCTTGGGCCGCATTTGTTTCACGTCCGCCGCCTTCCGCCGCCCTTCCGCCGGCGGAAGGGCGGCCTCGCCTCACCACCGCCGACCTTCCGCCGCCTTCCGCCGAGGAAGAGATGACAACTCCTTCGACTCTCGAAGGCAAGGCCCATTTTGGAACGCCTCGCGCGTATCCAGGGTTAGGTCGGGCGCGTCCCCCTACAGGCGGATTCTGGACGAAGAATGCACAATAGCAAAAACAAAAAAGTCAAAACTGCTCCAGAACAGTCGAAACATCGTCCCCAGACTATTGTTAGACTATGTTTGGAAATCCCTCCTGTAGAGGGACGGGCCCGACCTAACGTTGTCTGTAGGTCGGGCATGTCCTCCCACAGGCGGATTTTGGAAGACAAATGAGAACATATACCAGGCATACACCAACACAGCCAACAACAGTCAAAACATCGTCCCCACACTATGTTTGACTCTTTTTGACTATTTTTGATAATTTTTTGACTATTTGGACTATTCGGAACATTCCTCCTGTGGAGGCACGGGCCCGACTTCCAAACTCCAGGGGCGCCGATGGCCCGCCCCTCCCGCGAGCCTCCCGTGCGAGGGCGCGCCAGGTCCCCGCCCCCCGGGCTGCCCGCCCCCTGGGCGCAGCTGCCCAAGCCGACCCCGCGGACTCCTGCGCGCCGCCGTCCTCCCTCGCCCTGGGTCGGGGACCTCCTGACCAGGGCCAGTGCAGACCCGGGGTCAGTCATTCTTAGCAGCCTCGAGCATATCCCTATCCCTGAGATGGACACGCCAAAAGGCGGTGACAGTCTCAGGGATGCGCCCTGAGAAAATAGGGGGGGATCCCCGAGATTGGCGTCGTGATGAGGCGATGCCCAGCATAGGGATAGGGATATGTTCCAGGCTGGTAAAGTCAGGCCTTGCAGCATCCTGTAAAATCCTGCAGGATCCTGCGCCCAAGCCCGGGTCAACGCGAAGGACCCTGCAAGATCCTGCAGGATACTGCACCCACACCCGGGTCAGTGCGACCCTGGCCCTGCAGGATCCTGCAGGATCGGGCGCTCTGGCTGACCCCCGTTTGTATTGACTCCCGTCTCAAGGCTCCCGACTGGAGCAGGGGGCGACCGTCCCGGCATTCCTATAGGCCAACCACGACATCTTCTTAGAATCCGAAAAAGTGCGAGGAACACAAAACAAGGTTCTTATAACATACGCCCCGCTCGTTCAAGCCAGGCAGTCTCGGCCAGAAATATTCTGAGAACATGCCGCACAGACCACAAACGCTTCTCAGAACACTCTTTGGTGGCCCTGGGCGAGCCTGGTTGCCCATCCTGCTTTTGTGGAGGTCCGCGCGGATTTCTTGGATCTGCGCTGGCCCCTCCCGGGCGCGCGGAGCGCGCCAGGGGAAGCCGTCGGAGGCGCCACCAGGGGAGGGGGGGGCTCAGCGCAGATCCCAGACATCCGCGCGGAACGCCAAAAGTTGTATGCTTGTGGCGTTTTTCTTCTCCCACTGTCGTCGCCGCCGATCTGCCCCGCCAGCCCCACGGACTCCTGCGCGCCGCTGTCTCGTCTCGGCGGTGGACAACTCTCCCTTTAGCAAACCACCCTTTAGTGAAAACGGCCTCGGACCGACACCGACGGACCTGGAGCCGCAGAAATGACGGCCGCGACGCCCTCTCGCGAACCGAAAACGGTCAACTCTCTAATCGACGTGTCAGGATAGGAAATCTATCAACCTCCTCCTCTCGGGGATCTTCTGACCCGGGTCAATTCAGACCCGGGTCAGTCAGGCCTTGCAACACCCTGCAAGATCCTGCACCCAAGCCCGGGTCAGTGCGAAGGACCCTGCAAGATCCTGCAGGATCCTGCACCCAAGCCCGGGTCAGCGCGACCCTGGCCCTGCAGGATCCTGCAGGATCCGGCGCTCTGGCTGACCCCCGTTCGCATTGACCCCCGTCTCCTGAGCCCCGGTCCTCGCCCGCCCTCCCGCCACCGGCGCGCGCGCGCGCGGTGGGCCTCGCCTTCGCCCCCGCCGCGGCGGGCGCCGCCGCGGGCGCGGGCGCCGGCGCCGCCGCGGCGGGCGCCGGCGCGGGGGCCGCGGCGCCGGCCCCCACGATGTCGACCAGGACGGAGCCCACCTGGCGGGCGCCCCCTAAAAAGGCGGGCTTGGGACGGAAAGCAAGTGGCACGCGTGCCCTGGCTCTGGCACCCAGGAGGGACGAGCCACCACAAACCACTCGCAGAATAGAGGGTTCCGCGGCTCAGGGGGGCTGCCCTGGGAAGCCTGGACGGAGCAAGCCTCCGAAGGGTGGGTGGCCCAGGGGAGCTGGGGCTCAGGCTCAGGAGAGGGGCCGAGGGGGACGAACCACCACGAACCACGACGAAAATAAAGATGTCCGAGCTCTAGAGCACAGCTGTGCAAGAGAATAGGAAGTGTTAAAAGAAGTGTTAAAAGATTATCATAAATAGCAACCAAACAAAACAGATCGTCCCCAGACTATTGCTTGACTATGTTTGCAGATTCCTCCTGTAGCGGGACAGGCCCGATTTCATCCTAGAAAAAGAAAAGACGACGCAAGCATCAACGTTTGGCGCTCCGAGCGGATGTATTGGATCTGCGCTGGACGGCGCGCGTTTGGCGCTCCGAGCGGATTTATTGGCGCTCCGTTTGGCGCTCCGAGCCCCCCTGGCGCGCGGGGTGCGCCGCGAGGGCCCAGCGCGGATCCAAGAAATCCGCGCGGAGCGCCAGAAGTATATGTTTGTGCAATGTGTTCTCCTTCGAGGTCCGGGAGGAGGAAGGGCGAGGAGGAAGGGCGAGGAGCGGGAAGAGAGGGAGAGAGGGAGGGACCAGCAGGAGGAGCGGGAAGAGGAGGAGGAGGAGGAGCAGGAACAGGAGGACGAGGAGGAGGAGCAGGAGGAGGAGGAGGAGGAGGAGGTTGGGGGAGGAGGAGGAGGGGGAGGAGGAGTTTGGGGGAAAGTGTGGGCGGGGGGGGGAGACAAAGGCGGAGAGGGCGCGAAGGGCGGCCTTTCCAAAGGAAGGGCCGGAGTGAGGGGTGACATTCGGCGGCGAGCGAGGGGGGGAAATGAGAAGGAGAAGGCATTCTCAGAAGACGGCGGGACCTCTCAGAAGCCCTCGCGCCTTCTGAGAAGTTTAGTTGTCTGCCTTCGGGGAAGGCTCAGACAACTCCTCAGAAGACCCGGGGACTTTCGAGCCTTCTGAGAAGGCCTTCTGCTTCTCACTCCCCCGCCTCGGCTCGCCGCCGAGGCGTTCTGAGTTCGGAGTTAGTCGTTCTCGGATGTCGTCGTTGGTTCGAGGCGGCTTTCCCGCCTCTGGGTGCGTTTCAGCGGCTGCGCCTCGCCGAGGGCATCCCGACGGTGCAGAATCCTTCCGAACTCGCCGCTAGAGTCCCAGGCGATGGCCGGAACACCACCATGGGCAAAGTTAGGAGCTGTCGACCAAGACGCAGCCTACCCGAGCGACGAACACCAGACGGGTCTTACGCGAAAATCTATAGCGAGCGTACGCCGCGGCTCGCGCGGGCCGGCAGCGCGGCATGCCACAGGGGAGACGCGAGAGCGCGCACGCGCGGCCCTATGCGGGCAGCTTCCGCGCGGCTGCCGGCGCAAACGACACCGTTTTCTGCCGTTGCTCACCCGGCGGGCGGGCGGGAGTTACGTTTGGACGCCCGAAATGGGTACGGAAAGAATGGGTACAATGCCCAACAACAAATGTTGTCCCAAACCAACAACGGCCGCTGTTGGGCAGGCGGCCTTCTGTCTCGAATGGACACAGGCCGCGGCGGCGCGGACAGCGAGTCCTGTCCAAAACGAACGGGAACTGCTGTTGGGCATCGTACCCATCCTTTCCGCACCCATGTCGGCCGTCCCGATTACGGGTGGGCAGGATCGGGCAGCACTGAATCGGCAGATCGGATCGAAACGACGCGTACATCGGATCGGGCTGCATCGGCACGAAGTCGACATCGGATCGGCTGCGCTAGGAGGCGCTACAGCGCCGTGCAAAGATCGGGCCGCATCGGATCGCCGGATAATATTGAAATCGAATCGGATCGGGCTGGCCGGAATCGGCATCGAATCGGCTGGTTCGGATCGAATTACACCCTGGTGGGGGGGGAGGCGGGGGCGGTGGAGAAAACGACGGTGCCGGCGGCGGCGAGGAGGGCAACGACGTCGGCGTCGGCCGCGGCGGCGGCGACGACAGCGACAGCCTCGCCGTCCTTCGGCGGCGCGGGAACAGGGTCTGGATGAATGAAGGGGCCCTGGGACACACAAATGAATACACACAAATGGCATGATGTCCAATATTTTCTCATATTTTCGGGGTTTCTGTCTTCCCCCCACTTCCCATGTGTTCGCCTATGTTCTTGGGAATCGACGATCAATTGTGTCTGTGTGTGTTTTCCTCCCTCCTGGATGCAGGGGGGCGACCTTCGGAGAGGCGCCTTCCTGAGAAATGTCCCCTGAGCGGCCCTGGCCTTGGACGGGAAGCTAGCGTTAGGTGGAAGCCGGGCCTGCCCTTCCACAGGAGGAATATTCCAAAATCGTCAACAGGAGGAATATTTCAAAATAGGCAACAATTTCCTGGGGACTATGTTTCAAGTATGTTTGACCATTGTTGAATGTCGTATTTCTTGTTGTAAATGTTTCGTCCAAAATCCGCCTGTAATGGGGACATGCCCGACGTAACGTTAGGTCGGGCATGTCCCCCTACCTACTGGACCCCCTTTGGGTCAACCAAACAAAGGTAGCGGGGTTCTGCCTGGAGGAGGAGGAGGAGGAGGTGGAGGAGGAGGGGGAGGGGGGGAGGAGGAGGGGGAGGAGGATTTTTGCTGTTGCACTGCCGAACCAACACCACACAGGACTGGTCATACATGCGGTGCTGCCGGCGCCGAGGCGCTACCATCCTTGAAAGGGCGCCCCCGGCGGATAAGATTCTGCCCGCTGGTGGCCTTGCAACACAGGCGGACGAGGAAACTGTGGGCAGCGGCGGTTGTACCTGGTCCTGGTCCTGGTCCTCACGTCTCGGCCTCGGTCGGGAAAATCCAACCGAGCCCAGACAAGCCAGAAATGGGCGGCCACCTGAGCAACCGTCACCGCAGGGGAACGACATCCCCACGGCCGTGCACCAGGAGGGCGAGGACAGCACGAGGCAGTGAAAAGGACGGCCAGCAGCACCTGCACGCCGAAACTCCAAGGCCCGAGGCTGGAAGCGTAACCAGCATCGACGGGCGAAGCGCAGCAAAACCCAAGATCGCACCTACCGCGTGAGTCCATCTCACGCCAAGCCGAAGGCCAATTAAAAACGGCACGGATGGCGATGGTCGGGGAGGGCGAGAGACTCCCCCGCGCCCAGCCCAACCACATTGGAACTGGAAAAGGCCCCCTGCGCGACGGTCACCGCAAGGGATATCTCACCCCACGGCCGTGCGACAAGGGGGGGCGAGGGCAACGCGAGGCAATGAAAAGGACGGCCAGTGACGCCCGTTCGACGGAATTCCTAGGCCCGAATTCAAAGGCTGGCTGCGTAACCAGCACCGTCAACTAGGGCGCAGTGAAACCCCAGATCGAGCCCGCCTCGTGAGCCAACTCGCGAAAGGTTGGGTCGAAATCTCAGCACGACAGGGCCACAATCAAGGAGGGCACTCCCCCGCGCCCCGCGCGCAACGGAAATGCTAGGTCGACCCAAGGGCAACAGCCGCCGCAAGGAGATGCCCCCCACGGCCGTGCACCAAGGGCGGGGGCAACACGAGGCAATGAAAAGGACGGCCAGCGGCACGCGCACGACGGAATTCCAAGACCCGAATTCTAGGGCTGGCAGCGTAACCAGCACCGCCGAGCGAGAAGCAGCGAAACCCAGATCGAACCCACCTCGTGAGCCCACGCAAGCCGAGGTGGTTGAGATCACAGCGCGACAAGGCCACAGTCGGAGCTATCACCTCCGTGCCCAGCGCGCACCGAAACAAGCAAAACCCTTGAGCAACGGTCGCTGTAGGGGGGACGACATCCCACAGCCGTGCGGTAGGAGCATAAGGCACGGTCGATCTGGTAGCCAGCCAGGCGGCCGAAACAAACACAATCAAACCACAACTGAGACAGGTCAAACAAAAAGTGCTGCTCGCACCGAGATACGGGCCAGCCGCCAGGACCATGCCCCCGTGGCCAGGACCAGGAGACTCGCCCGACGGCGCCAGATCAATCGAACAACCGAACCACACTGAGGGCATCCACGTCGAGCCAACAGTTGTCGCTCTTCGGGTGCCTGCCAGACAAGATTCGGTTCCAATAGTACTTAGACGAACGGGGGCACCGCGGATCGCCATTACACCGTTGGCACAAATATCGCACGTAACCACCTGCCGAGAAAGCCTTGCACTTCAGGCAAATACAAACAGTACTGCCATCAGAGCAGGGCAGAACAGTACACGCATGGCCGAGCTCGATGAGCTTGGTATCGTAGAGCTCGCGAGTAGCAGAACAGGCACTGTTAGGGGGCCAGCAAGACCTGGATACCCTCAAGCATTGCTTGCACTGCCAGAACGTGTCTCTCCACACCCAGGAAAGGCGGGCCTTGGGCGTAGGGGTCACGGGCTCCTGCTGCGATCGCGCGGCCTGCGAGAGACCGCGCGCGGGCCACAACTGAAGCAACCTGGCGGCAAGCACGCAAACTTTGCGGGCACTGGCGAGGGCTCGATCGAGCCACTCAGACTGCTCAGGGCTCGGCTTCTGATGAGCCAGCGCCCCAAGCTTGGCATAGTGATCGGCGAGGTCGCTATCCGCCTTGCAAAAGGTAAAGTAATCGTCACCAGCAACATCTTCAGAGGACATGTGGCCCTTGACCTTGCGAGTCGGACCCATCTGCGAGCCCGCAGTCCAAATGAACATTCCAGCGCGCACGCGATTAAATGCGAGGTGCTCAGAACGGGGCAGGGGCCACCAGCATTCTGGCAATCACTAAAGCCGACCGAGGCTTCTATGGCATTCTGGCAGGCTGCAGTACATGCAGCAAACTCACCTGCCTGCGCTGTCTGAGGGATGGGAAGGGCGAGGGGAGCAAAGACATGACCCAACTCCTGTCCATACTCGGATACATATACATATGACCACCCTGTGCGCGACAGCTCGCGTATGACGGACAGAATGCAAGAACCATCCATGAATACGTTACCAGTAACCTGATAATCATCGCGCGCTGGGTCACAAGCATGATGAAAGGTGGGCTCAGCCTGGGTGGGGGCAGGGGAGAAATCTCCAGGATGAGACATGATAGCGTACGTGTACAGCACTCTGTCGTGTGCGCTGAGGTGATCCCAAGACGAGGGATGGAACTGAAAACCACCGCCAAGTAGCTCTTGGCGAAGCTTACGACACTGCGAATGCTGACACTTCCACAGACGATGACACATGGCGTCATGTTCCAGGTCGCACAGTGGGCAGAGCACGCCGGGGGGGATTTGCCCGTGCTCCACCGCGCGGCACTTGGTCCAGGGGCCTGGCAAATCAGCCCACGCATACAGCGCTTTTCCCACGGAGTAAACTTGCTGGACCCCATAGCCGCCAAGGGCACGTCCAAGCGCGCTCTCCTGCGACCCAGGCTGTCCCCGTAAGCTCTTTCGTGACAACGCGTAACCGCATAACGGAGGAGTCGACTCAGGAGGGCAGGGGAGACCAAGGCCAACTGAACCTCGACCCCCCATGTCGTCCACAAGGGCCGAAACATACTGCATATGCCACCCAAGACGCTCCACCGACAACCTCATGGCCCCGATGGGGCCACCCACCTTGCTCCAGGTGGGGGTGGGCCCCGACAAAACAAACTCCCAGAACCTCCTCAGCTCAGCCAGGCTTAAGCCAATACCGGAAGCGCCAGTGAGGCTACCCCCGGCTTCTTTGGACCATCGCACAATCGGGGCCACCGCGCAGTACCGCGTGGGGTCGGCGGCGAACAGCAAAGCTGCGGTAGGCGAACGCCCTCCAGCAGTAGGGCTCAAGAACCGACCGAGCGACCTGCGCAGGCCAGACAGCTCGTGGCCCGAGGTGCCGTGCACCTCGCAGCCGCAGGTTCGACTAGCCAGGGGGCCACTAGTGTAAATCCGCTTGGCGTGTCGCCCCAAGGGTGAGCCATGCGCGCCAAGTCTATGAACTTTCCTCTTGGAAGCCCGCTTCCAAACCTGAACCTCCCCTTCTCGCCTCGCCGCCCTCCCTGGCTTCCCCGCAGCATCATCAATGCCGAAGTTGACGGCAACAGCGAACGGAAAGCCACCGAGAGCGCCAAGGCCGCGGCGGATCTCCTTAGCACAAAAGGCTCAGAGGCGACGACAGCCGCCTTGCTAACAGAGATTGCGCACCCCAGATCGGACTCGATGACAATCTGAAGATTTACCGCCCCCTCGAGAATATCCTGAACGACCGCTCTGGGGGCGGCCCGCGAAAGAAAAGGCATCGTCGTCAATGCGAACGCGCAACGAGACCGATCTGGGCAAACTGAGGCCGTCTAAGGCCGCTAGCGCGAACGCGCGAACGAGCGTGGTCGCGAAACCACAACCAGCAATGATCCCTCTCCAAGCAAACCGCGGGCCGCCGACGCGGCCGTTCATGGCCGCATGTCTGCAGGCACGGCAAGCCGCGTAGCAGACGCGAGCGACCTGCATGGGAAAGTTGCGCTGGCGACAGCGAGCGCGAAGCAGGCCGGGGTCGACGCATTCGTAGAACGGGAGAAGATCCCAGAGCACCGACGACAAGCCATCCTGGAACGCGACCGCTGCCTCGCTCCTGACCCCTCGCCTCCAGACAGCGTCGGCACTAGAAGCAAAAGCACCAAAAACAAAAACTCACGCGAAATTTCGGCCCCCCACTGGCGGGCGTGCGCGCGACGGGCGCGGGCCCAGAAACGACGCGTCGCGGCGAACAAGCCACTCGGGCGACGCCCTCCGTCAGGCCCGGCAAGCGCGATAAGCAGCACGACCTTCATCTGGCCAGGTAGAAGGCCAGATCGCCCCCAGGTCGCCATCATGATCGCCAAGGTCCCCAGGGCCCGATCCGAAAGATGCTAAACATAGGAAACGTGGAACCCATCAACCGACGCCGCCGCGCGCTGAGGGACAGAGCGAGAAACGCGGCGGAGGCCCCCCACCGAAAGCTCGGGGAGAGGGCCCAAAGACTCAAACACAGCGCCGTCATGGGGGTCCTCAGGCTGGGACTCCGCGTGCCAGAACCGCGAGAATTTCTCGGGCTCGGGGGGCAAGAGGGCCCCAGTGCCCGACGCAACCTCACCTCTGGCGCTCAGGGTGGTCGCGGGCGTTCAACCCGAGGCCCCCCGAATGACTCCGCGGGAGTGGCGAGCACCATTCTCGATGTTGTGACGGATCCATTCCAGCCAGCTCTTATGATCGGCCTGCCCGGCCTTGCTCGCGGCCAAGGCCAGAGCCCGGGAGACTATATCAAGCATCAACATGTGCCCCCCTTGGATCTCACAACGATCGGAAGGGCTGTAGGCGACGATATTCTGAACGGCCTGGAGGTGGGCGAGAGCGTCCCCAACCCACTGGCCAAACCGAGAGGGGGGCGCAGCAGCTCTTCAACCGCCCCCCCCAGGTGCTGCTGCCTGAGCTCCTCGGGGGGGGGGGGGAGGCCGCGCCAATGTGGGAGCTCGTGATCTCCGTTCTGAGACCACGTTTGTTTCCCCGAAACAGCCGCGGGCAAAACGAGCGGGGGAGGAGGGCGCCAGCAGATGGTCGGAGGTTTGCGCCCCCAGACCGTGAAGCTGGAGCCACAAACGATACCTGCTGCACAGCCATCTCAATCGCGAGGCCTCTACAGACGTGCTGGAAGCACCAAACATCGACCTGTGAGACGCGTCGACGACATTGACCCAGTGCAACTGCGGCTGGCGCCTCCTGCTGCCACGGAAAACAGGGATACCTGAAACGCAAACTCGAGCTCCTGTTCTGCGGCCGTGCCCCATTCACGGTACAACGCATCGAGATTGAACTAGGTGTGGTCAGAATATCCACTCTCGGCCACAGCGGGAGGCCGTCTTGAACAAAAACTGCCACTGGGGGGGGGGCTCAGGAAC
>CAUYUJ010014445.1:166535-202214 GCA_963575745.1 Prorocentrum cordatum | reverse complement strand
TCCTCCCTCCCCCTTCCCCTCCTCCTCCTCCTCCTCCTCCTCCTTGGCGCAGGCGCTGTGTGGAGACCTGTCCTGCAGTGCGTGCACTGCAGGCTGCTCGAGGTGCTGTCTTGCTCGGCACGGATCCCACGGCATCATCCAAATGCATCGTAGGTATCTCGTCCCTCTGTAGCTGGACTTCGCGCTGGACTGCGTGAGCCACTAACGGTGACACTCAACAAAAAAAGATAAGCAGGAGGAGGATGAACAGGAAAGAGAGGTAGACATCATCACTCTGAAGCATGCCTTATCAATCCACAGCTACGTGGGGGCGGGCCACGTTGACGCCCTTCCGCCAGGTATTGCCTAGTACTGCCAAGGAAGTCGACGATGTTGGTGGTGGAGGTAGCAAGCACATGTGGAGAGGCCCCGCGACGCCCAATGCTCTACTGCCTGGCTGTCAGATTCGATAGCATTTCGTAGATGTGTAAGTGCTACCATCGAACTAGTAACAACACCGTCACGTGCTCTAGTCGACTATGTTGGAACTGATTCGACGATGCTCTGTGCCGCTGACTGTACGGCTCCCGGGGCATCCGTGGGCCTGGCGCGCCTCCGAGGGTTACTCCATCCTTCTTCCCCACACGCATTTAACCTTAGGTCGGGCATGTCCCCCTACAGGCGGATTCGAGGGGAAAAATGAACAGATATTCAAACCATACTCCCAAATAGTGGAAACAGAATCGGAAAACTGTCCCCATACTATGTTTTGACTATTTTGAAATATTCCTCCTTTCGAGGGACAGGCCCGACTTCAACCCAACGCTAGCTTCCCGTTCGAGACCAGGGCCGCTCAGGGGACCTGAGACATGCGCAGTCTCCGAAAGCGGCACGGGAGGAGGGCGGCTCATCTTCAGAACCGCGGTCTCGCTCACTCGCCGCAGAGATTCCAAGATTCCTCCAACTGCACGGATGGGAGATGGGCGGCCTCCTCCTCCTCCTCCTCCTCCTCCTCCTCCTCCTCCTCCTCCTCCTCCTCCTCCTCCTCCTCCTCCTCCTCCCCCCCTCCTCCTCCTCCTCCTCCTCCTCCTCCTCCTCCTCCCCCTCCTCCCCCTCCACCCCCTCCTCCTCCACGCTGCTGCCCCATGTGGTCGAATATGTCGAAAAAATTGCTCCGTGGGCTCACGTTGTCCTGACCCGCTGCGCGAGAGAGGGGGGCGCAGCACCCGCCTTCACGGTGTCCTGAGCCTTGTAGTGCAGCTTCGCCACCTTTCCCGAGTAGGGGCTGGTGAGCTCCACTGAAGCCTGTCACGTAACCAGCTTCGCACCTATCCCTATCCCTAAGATCGGCAAACCCAAGGCGAAATATGTGCCCTCAGAAAGAAAGGAAACCCTTCAGATCGGCACCAAGGTAGGGTGATGACAACCATAGGGACAGGGATATGCTTTGAAGCTGGATGGCACGAGGAAGACCACTGCACGAAAAGAGTACGCAATGCCAAGATTCGAATCACCTGTTCATCCTCCTCCGACCTGCGTCCCTCCTCCTCGCCAAAGATTTACACTCTCACTGTCTCCATGCACCATTCTCCTTCTCCCGCCCATTCTCGCAAGACGCTGCGAAGAACCGCCGCCGTGCTGTAGGCACTGAGAGGAGCGCCCTCACATCCTCAATCGTCCTCAACTTTATCGGACAAGCAATGACGTAAACATACAGTTTGGAGGTCCGCGCGGGTTTCTCATGTCGGCGCTGGACCCTCCTCCGTTGTGCGCGGAGCGTGCCAAGAGCGGCGCCGGAGGCGCCGCAAGAGGGTTCCAGCGCCGGTCCGAGAAATCCGCGCGGACCTCAGAACAGTAATGTTCACGCATCTTTTGTCAACCGAGTGGGAGTCGAAGACGACTACGGTGAATCACCGCCGCCCCCTGCCTCGTCGGAGCGGCTGGTATTTGGGCTAGAGCTATCGGACCATGTGTGCCTCCAGCTGTCGTTGAAAGGAAAAGGAGTTTTTGTCACCAACGTGAGGCCCGCATGGTTAGTCATGAAGGGAAAACGGATCGACCTGGACACGAACAAGTCTCGGGTGCTTACCCGAGTAATTCAAAGAAAAAGGAGGAGGAGCAGCAGCAGGAGGAGGCCTCGTGGACGCCTCTTAGGGCACTCTTGGGATATCCTGCGAGCTTCCTGGGGGCCGCTTGGAGGCCTCTTCGGGGCTTCCTTGGGCTTCTTGGGAGCCTTTGGGGGCTTGTTTGGGGTCGCTTTGGCCCCTTTGACACCGTCGGCAGCCGTTTAGGATGCCTGTCTGAACCGACTTGGGGACCTCCTTGGGCGATTCACGGCCGTCTTGGGGGTCATGTTGGGTTTCTCCGAGGCCTATTGGGCCGTCTAGGATCTCTTGGGGGCCTCTTGGGCTCTGGGGCCACCTTGGAGGCCTCTTGGGCGATCTTGGGCCGATCTTTGCGGGCTCTTGGGCCGTCTCGGGACGTGCAGGGCCGACAGGAAACAGTTGCTAAAATCCTTCAAGAACCCTCCGAAAAAAAAACAATGATATTGCCCTCTCCGGGCCCTCCTGAAGTTGGAGGCCTCTTGGGCCGTCTTGGAGGCCTCTTGGGGGCCTGTTGGGCTGCCTTAGGGGCCATGTTGCGTCTCTTCGGCGCCTCTTCAGCCGTCTTCAAGCTCTTGGGGGCCTCTTGGGCTCTAGGGCCACCTTGGAGGCCTCTGGGGCGATCTTGGGCCGATATTTGCGGGTTCTTGGGCCGTCTCGGGACGTCGGAAGGCCGACATGAAACAAATGCTAAAATAGTTACAAAAAAGACGATCAATGATCTTGGCCTCTTCGGGTCCTCTTGGAGATTATTGAAAGCCCCTCGGGCAAGGGTTTTTGGTCGTGACAAAGGTTCTTCGTGACAAAGGTTTTTGAAAAGGTGTTGTGGAAGGCTTCAGGAATCCTGGATTGTTCGTGAGGAGGCTGGTTGGGAGTTTTTTTTTTTCGGAAGTATCCAGGAATCCTGGATTATTCGTGAGGAGGGTTGTTTGAACAGTTGCCGAGGAAGGTTCCAGGAATCCTGGATTCATCGTGAGGAAGGTTGTCGGAAACTTCTTGGGAAGGTTCCAGGAATCCTGGAGTCTTCGTGGGGATTTGTTGTTTGGAAGATTGTTTTGGAATGCCCGAAGAATCCTGGATCCTTCGTATCGAGTGTTTTCGGAAGGTGTCTTGTAAGGTCCAAGGAATCCTGGATTCGTTGTGGCGAGGTTTTTTTGGTTCCTGGAAGGTGCCAAACATCTTGGATTATTCGTAAGGAGGGTTTTTGGCAGGTTGTTTGGAAGGTTCCAAGAATTCTAGAGTATTCGCGAGGGGGGTTGTTGGAAGGTTCTGTCAAAGGTTCCACGAACCCTGTTTTTTTCCTGGGGGTTCTGTTTTGGAGAGTTGTTTGGGAAGGTCCCAGGACTCCTGGATTCTTCGTGAGGAGGGTGCTTGGAAGGTTTGTTGGAAGGTTCCAAGCATCCTGGATTATTCGTGGGGGGATTTTCAGGCGGTTGTTTTGAAGGTTCCAAGAATCCTGGGTTCTCCGTGGGGAGGGTTTTTGTTTCGGAAGGTTTTGTTTGGGACGGTTCAAGGAACCTGGGGTTCTTCGCGAATGGGGTTTTTGGGAGGCTGTTTGGAAGGTTCCAGGAATCTTGGATTCTTCGCGAGGAGGGTTTTCGGAAGGTTGTTTGGAAGGTTCCAGGAATCCTGGATCCTTCGTGAGGAGTTTTGTTTTGAAGGTGTTTTGGAAGGCTCCAGGAATCCAGGGTTCTTCGTGAGGATGGTTATGGAAGGTTGTTTGGAACGTTCCAGGGATCCTGGATTCTTCCTGAGGAGGGTTTGTGGAAGGCTTTTTGGAAAAAAGGTTTCAAGAATCATGGGTTCTTCGCGAGGAGGGTGTTTGGAATGTTTTTGTTTGAGGTTCCACGAAACCTGGATTCTTCGCGAGGAGGGTGCCTGAAACGGTTTTGTTGTGGGAGTTTCCATATTCTTGGATTCTTCGTGAGGAGGGTTTTCGGAAGGCTTTCCTGAAGGTTCCAGGAATCCGGGATCCTTCGCGAAAAAAACATGTTTCGAAGTTTTTTTTTTCAGGGGGGGGGGAATTCCAGGCATCCGGGATTATTCGTGACGAGGACTCTTGGAAGGTTTTTTTTCGAAGGTTCCAAGAATCCTAGATTATCCGTTGTGGAAACCCTTCAGGGAACACTTAGGGAAGGATGGCGGGGAAGATCAGAAGGAGGAGGAGGAGGAGGAGGAGGAAGTGGAGAAGGACGATGAGAAGGGTGCATCTTGGGAGCCTCTGGGGGCACTGAAGAGGCCTCGTGGGAACTTCCTGAGGAGTCTCTTGGAGGCATCTTGGGGACCTCCTGGGGCTTGTTGCGGGCTTTTGGGGGCTTCTCGGGGTCTTCGGGCATTCCTGGCCCGTCTGACGCCATCGGAAGCAGTCTTGGGGGCCTCTCTGGGCCGACTTGGAGCCCTCTTGGGGTGCTCCAGGGCTGTCTTGGAGGCCACCTTGGGCGTATTGGAAGCATATTGGGCCGTCTTGGGGCCCTCTTGGGGCCATCTTGAGGGCATCTTGGGCCGCTGTGGGGCCATCTTGGAAGCCTCTTGGGCGATATTGGGGCAATCTTTGGGGGCTCTTGGGCCGTCTCGGGCCATCGGGCCGAAAAGGAGCAAGTTCCCAAAGCCTTCAAAAACCTTGGAACAGTCAAATGATGTTGGCCTCTTCGGGCCTTCCTGGAGGCCCTCTTGGAGGCCTCCTGGGCCGTCTTGGGGCGATCGGTGGGGGCTCTTGGGGCCGTCTCCGGCCGTCGGAGGGCCGAAAAGAAGCAAATGCCACAACCCTCCAAAAAGCAAGAACAAAATGCCAAATCCTTCAAATGCCAAATCCTTCAAATGCCAAAGTCCTTCAAATGCCGAATGCCGAAATCCTTCGACATCCGTCAGGAAAAAATGGTTTGGTCCACTTCGGGCCTTCCTGGGGGCCGTCTTGGGCCATCTTGGGCCATCTTGGACCGTCCTGGGCCATCTTGGGCCGTCCTGGAGGCTCCTTGGGCGGACTTGGAGGCATCTTGGACCCTCTTGGGCCGTCTTGGATGCCATCCTGGACCATCTTGGGTGAACTTGGAGGTCATCTTGGGCCATCTTAGGAGGCCATCTTGGGGCCATCTTAAAAAAGAAAACCGACGGAGGGTAATTCTCGGCGGGC
This sequence comes from Prorocentrum cordatum, assembly GCA_963575745.1. Lineage (NCBI taxonomy): Eukaryota > Dinophyceae > Prorocentrales > Prorocentraceae > Prorocentrum > Prorocentrum cordatum. The sequence goes on along the minus strand of CAUYUJ010014445.1, from coordinate 197,003 downwards.
TTTCGAGTGGCCGGCGCGCTGTGCCGAAGCCCCAGGGGGAGTCCTTTTGGAAAAGACCAAAACCAAACCGTATAGGGTTCAGCACGCCGGGCACCCCTGTGGCAAGCCAACAAAGGGCGGCGGATCTAAAGGCCGTCGGCCCATCCAGCCACCGTGCCTGCGTTGTGTGCGCCTCGCGCAGAGGTAACAGAGCCAGGAGTACCGCAGCTTCTGAAGGTCTATCGGGGGTCCAGGGAAAATCTCAAGTGAACATTTCTGGTGGGCTGGCGGTGGCGGATGTTTGCTGGCCCCTCCTCTCGGGGCAGCCAGGGAAGTTCCTGGACCTTCTACGGAGCCTTTTCTTCCTCCTCCTCCTCGCCATAGCATGAGGAAAGGGATGAGGCATGAGCACCATCAAAGGTCGGGTGCCAGCGTTTGAGGCTATCCTGGATAGCGAATCATAAGGTGGCTTCAACGAGGTCAACTCGCGCACAGGTCGTTAATCGCATCCGCTGGACCTTCACTTCCAGATGACAAGATGAGCATGTGGTGGGACAATCGCCGCTGAACATATCTGCTAGGGGCTGCTAGGGGAACGATATGGTGTGGAATGACACTGTTCCAGAAAGGATGGCCGATGGGTCCGTCATTTCGCCCAGAGTCTTGACCTGTCGAAAGCTTCAATTTAGTATACAAGCCAATCGTATCGATGATACCCAGACAGTGGGCATACAATGAACCAACACAATCCAGCCATGGTGAACTACATGACTGAACTTAAGATATCGAGCCCACACAGGACCTGGATATCAAACGCATCGACATGTATCCTGCTCGCGCTGAGTAACAAGGTAGCCGGAACGGCACGGTCACTGAGCTCAAGCGTGGTGGAAACTTGTCACGATGAGCTGCAGAGGGAACAGCGACGAAGCACCCCGGCGGAGCAAAATCTGATTCAGTGCTATGCGAGAAGCTTCAGGGCCGACGCATAGCCGAATACTCAGGGCAAGAACCCTCTGGACGATTCCGTGGTCGCATAATTTAGAACTGCCATGTCCTAGCCAGATCGAATCGCGAAAGCAGGTCGGATCGGCAACGGGTCGGATCTCGTCTGGGTCGGATCGCGGATCGACTTGGAATCATATTGCCCAGGATCGCTGATCGTGCTCGGCCCGTGCCGGCCGGAGAGGGGCTCTGTTCGAGCCAGACTGGATCGGGCCGAGGTCGGAATCAAAGCCAAAGGATCGAAACGGATCTCGAGCAGGCCTGGCTTTCGCTGAGAGAGGCAAGGAAGAAAGGGGGGGGGAGGAGGAGGAGGGGAAGACAGGCCCGAGGGAGAGGATAATCATAGTGGTGACGTCGGGAGATGCGCTGCAGCGGCGGTGAACCATGCGTGGTCTATCGATCTGCAGGGAGGCGGCTGCCTGTACACAAATACAGTTATAACGTTATAGCGCAATGGAGCGGGGCCTCGTCGATTGGGAGATGGGAAGCAACCACCACCACGATACATCCACAAACAAATGTTGAGCCCATCATTCGTCAGCATCGTTCAACCTATCCCCATCCCCAGTGGGCTAGGGCTCCTCAGCGACACCAACCTGCGCCTTCGAGGTGGGGATGTATGATGCGACGCCCGACGGAGAGGACTTCTGTCCCCGCCCAGAGGGCTCTGCCAGCGGGGATGGGAACATGTCGAACGGTGCTGATCCCGGTGGGCATGGCCTCCCGAGCTGGGCAGGAGCCGATCCTCACCAAGGCCTGGGCCCGAACTGGGCCTGAGGAGGCGCGGTGGTCGTGGATGTGCCTCCTCTCCCAGCAGAAGAGGCACCACGGCGAAAGCGGAGCAGAAAAAACATGCCCCGCCCTGGCCATTGCTTCACTCCCGCACGAAGCTGCCAGACCTCCAGAGTCCTGACCCAGGGGCGCAAAAAGTTGCATAAACATAAAAACTCGGAGGTCCGCGCGGATTTCTCGGATCGGCGCTGGATCCCCCTCCCTGGCGCGCGGAGCGCGCCAGGGGCGGCGCCGGAGGCGCCGCCGGGGGGCCCCAGCGCCGATGCGAGAACTCCGCGCGGACCTCCGAGTTTGTATGTTCATGTCACCTTTTGTCCCCCTGTGACCAGACCAGGCTGGACGGTGTTTTTTCTGTCCTTCGGAGCCTGGTTCCCCAGAGTGCGTGTCGGGGCCACGGCGCGTGAGCAGCGCGCGAGCAAGATGGGGTCCAGAGGTCCAGAACCTCAGGCATTCGTTGTTTCGCCGCGGGGGTCCCCAGATCTGCATCTCCTTCTGGCAGGCGGCTGTTCTATGCTTGTCTAGACCGAGTGAGTCTGAGTGTGAGTGCGGTTGGGTACAGCAGACTGGTCACAAGTGGGTCTGAATGTGAGTGGGTCTGTGCATGACGAGGTCTCCCATGGCGGCTCCCCCCTGTGGTGCCCAGCTGATATGCCTGAAGGCATCGTGGCTCATCGTGGCGACCATGGGGCTGCGAAAGGAGACGACGGTGAGGTGAGTCGGAGGTGCAGAACAAGCGCTTCTCTCGAAACATCCCCACAGCCGGTGCGCAAAAGAGCAAATGGAATTGGCGGCTCCTCTTTGAGGTGCCTGAGAGCTATGCTAATACATCGCGGTGATGATCGGGCCATGGCAGGAGAATAGTCGGAGGGGCAAAACACACAACCTCGCTCGAGACATCCCCAAAAACATATGCACGAACGAGCAAGCGTAATATCCCTTGGCGGCCCCCCTTGGGGTGCCCAAGAGCTACGCGTGCTACATCGCGAAATGATGGGCCATGAGAGGAAAGGAGTCGAAAGTGCAGAACGAGCGCTTCGCGCGAGGTGGAATGACCCCTGGCGGCTCCTCTTTTAGGTGCCCATGTGCTATGCCTAATACACCGCGGTGGTCACGGGTCGTCACAGGAGAAGAGTCGGAGGTGCAGAACAAGAGCCTCGCTAGAGACATCCCCACAAGATGAATACGCACGGGCAGGCGTAATACCCCCTGCCGGTTCCCCGTTGGGGTTGCTCAGGTGCGATGCGTGCGTGCTGCATCGCGGAGGTGATCGCGAGGCCATAAGAAGCAAGGTGTCGAAAGTGCAGAGCAAGCACTTCGTGCGAGACATCCCTCCACTCTGGGCGCAGCATAGCAGGCGTGATGCTCCCTGGCGGCTCCTCTTTGAGGTGCCCGAGTGCTATGCCTGGAGTCGGGGGCGCGCAAACATGGATTAGCGATCTATAGATTTGGCGCGCGGTCGCCAAATCCATAGATCGGTGGAGGTGCCCTCCCCGAAATGCGGCCGGTGCCGCCTCGATTGGCGGCGGAAATCCGCGATTCCCCATGGAACCGGAACCCATAGGTAGTTCACGCCACCTTGATCCATGTTTGCGATCGCCTGATAGAGCATCGCGGTGATCACGGTGCTCTGAACGGAGAGAAGCCAGAGGTGCAGAACTAACGCTTCGCTCGCGACATTCGCACAATTTGGACGCGAACGGGCAAGCGGAATACCCCCTGATGTCTCCCCCGAGTGACAGAGTTCGAGAAAGTCCCAGTGTGAGTGAGTCTGAGTGTGAATGATCAAAAGTAAGCTGTCTGCCTGTATGAGTCTCCGTATGTCCAACTAAGATGAATGCATGCGAAAATGAGTGTGAGCGCGTCTGAGTACAATCAAGTCTGAGTATGAGTGCGTCTGGGTACGAGTGGGCCTAAATGTGAGTGGCGGGAATGAAATAGTGATTATAAAGAAGAGACGGAAAGGACCCTGGAAAAAGAAACACCCCATACTTTGGATGTAGGGCTAAACCAGGACGCTGGAGGCCTGGGTCGCGCGAGAGATGTAGTCAAGCTCGCTCGCAACCTTCGCCACGCGAATCGCATCGAGCGACTGAGTCGTAAAAAAGGGAATGAAAGGCGTTCTGGCATGAGGGAAATGGTCCAGGGGGGAACGGGGTCCTGGATCCCACCAGGCTTCCCCCAAGACCAGAGTCTCATCCAGAGCTGTTTTTGGGGTCCCAGAGCCCGTGGAAGCCCACAGGAAACCGAAGATGGCAACAAATATCATTGTCCCGAAGACCAATAGCCCTTTCATGGCGAGCGTTGCCGAAAAAGACGCCCAAGCGACGCATTCGGGGCATGATTATCGCTGGGCGGCTGCGGACCTCCTCACTGCGCTGGGTCCTCACTGCGTCCGTCACGCTCTGGAAGGCCGAGCAAGCGATGATCCGATACCGATACGTTGCATCTCCTTACTCCAGCGTTCCGCCCTGCCGAAGTCCTTGCAGTGCACGCACTTGTTGATGAACCTGGTCCAGGTGCTGTTGCTCACGGCAGTGGTCTCCAGCGCCGCTGCCAACCAGCGCTCGGCGCTTGCCAGACTGCTGGCCTGCACGCACGCCTGGATCACCCACTCGTAGCATGATGCGCTCGGCGTCAGGCGCGCCTCGCGCATCTGGCCCAGCCAGTACACCGCCCTCTCCTCATCGGAGGACCTCACGCAAGCGTGAATGACGGTGCTGTAGCTCACGCCGTCGGGTTGCGCGCCCTTCGCCTGCATGCGCGGGAGCCACGCCTCTGCGCGCGCGGAGTCTCCGGCCTTGGCGCACGCATTGATCCGCCACTTCGCCTGCAACGGCTGGTGTCTGCTGGGCCCTGTCTCTGTTCTAGCTGTTCCGCTTCCTGCGGGGCAGCAATCAGGGCGCCCCATCCCGACCCATCGAGCCCAAATTGCGTTCAGTTGTGACGCCAGATCCCTACGGATGTTCCGCTCAAATGAACCAAGCGTCCTGCAACGGGGGTAACGAGGTCTTTAGAACCCACCCACTAGATGGAAACTGGCTGTCTTTTCGGCGACCTCATTGACGGACTGCAGGCCCACCAATCGCGGAAAACAAATATTTCTCCGCCGCACCCGCAGCACAACAACGACGACGACTACGACTACGACTACGACTGCGGCTGAGACTACGACTGGACCACGAATACGACTACAATCGCGACTACGGTTATGACTACAATCACGACTAAAACCGCGATGGCAATCACGATTACACGCGCGACTACAGTCACGACTACAACCACTGGCACTGACTCCTATTGCAATCCTCTTAAGAAGATGCTCACAAGTCCCATCGCGTGCAGTGTAGCCCACAATGTATTACTCCCTGGGAGGCCAAACACAAACCCCAAAATCATCCAGCCCGCCAAATTACAGAGGGAATACAATCTCCGCCGCGACGACGACGACGACGACGACTACGATTACGATTACAAGCACGACTACGGTTACGACGTCAATCGTGACTACAATCACGATTACAACCACGCAGACAAACAGGACTACAACCGCAACCACTGATTATGATTGCAACCCTCATGAGAAGATGTTCACACATCCTCTTGCGTGTGGAGGAGCCTGCAATGGATTATTCCCTGGGAGCGCACCCCCAAGAAATTATCTGGCCTGGGGAGGGAGCAAGAGGTGAATGAGGAGGAGGAGGAGGAGGAGGAGGAGGAGGAGGAGGGGCGAGTTAATCCCCTGCCGAAAGAAATAGGGGGGTTGGGACTAAAGACCATCTGAGGTAAATGAGACGAGGAGGAGCAGGAGAAGGACGAGGACGAGGAGGAGGAGGAGGATGAGAAGGTGGAGGAGGGGGGGAGGAGTAGGAAGAGGAGGAGGAGGCAGAGGAGTAGGAGGAGGAGAAGGAGGAGGAGAAGGGGCGAGTTGATTCCCTGCCTAGAGAAACAGGGGGAGGCCAAAACGAAAGGCCCCCGGAGGTTGAGTAGCTCATTGTATGTGTGGAGATCGGTGTGGAAGGCCCCCCCCGACCAGGAGCGGCACCCGCCGTAGCCCAGTGGCGGACTCGCGCGGCAGCGCAACTGGATGACCGAGTTGTAAGTGAGCACCCCTGGACTGAGACCCGCTTTCTCCATCTGTGCCAGCCACTCCTCGGCGCGGTCCGCGTCGCCGACGCGCGCGCATACATTAATGAGCGAATTGTAGGTGACGCTGTTTCCATCGACACCGGCAGTGCGCATGCGATCCATCCACAGCTCGGCGCGATTGAGATCACTGGACTTGGCGCATGCGTGAATCACCGTCGAATACGTGACCACATCTACAGGTATGCCGGCCTTGGTCATATGGTTCAGCCACTTTTCTGCGCGCTCGACCTCGCCGCGCTTGGCACAGGCACTTATCAAGGCGTTGTACATGGAGCTGCTGGCCTTGGGGCGGCTGGCGGGTCTGAACTGGTGGGGACCCGAGAAATTTAAAAAGTGGCCAGGAGGGGGGATGAAGCCAAAACCTCACCAGCCTGGAACATATCCCTATCCCTATGCTGGGCATCTCCTCATCACGATGCCAATCTTAGGGATTCCCTTATTGGCGCATCCCTAAGATTGTCATCGCCTTTTGGCGTGTCGATCTTAGGGATAGGGGTAAGTTCGATGAAGCCAACTCCGCTCAGACATGGCCCCTGGACCCCTCCTGGGGTCCATCTGCTGAGCTTTCCCGTGCCCGATCCATTTTCCACGGCCCCGGGACCCGAGTAGGGCCCCTGGGGGCCGAGCACGGCGAACGGCCTCTCCGGGCCCAGGGCCTCGAACCCGCCCGCCCTCCCTGCCGGCTGGCACAGAGCTGGGCTGCCTCAGACCCCCAAGGCGGCTCCCCTGCTGGCCTGCAGGCCGACGCGGTGCATCCGCTGCATCAGCCGCTCCACCCTGGCGCAGTCGCTCTGCTTGGCCACGGCGTGCAGCAGCGTGCCGTAGATCTTGACGCTCGGCTGCAGGCCGGCCTCCTCCATGGCCACGAGCCACCTCTCGCCTCGCGCCGTGTGGCCCGCTCGCGCGCAGGCGTCGATGCAGGTCGTGTAGCTCACGGCGTCGGCCCCGACGCCCCTCTCGAGCATGAGGGCCAGCCAGCGCTCCGCGTACAGCGGATCCTTCGCACGGGCCCCGGTAGCGATCAGGGCGTTGTAAGTGAACAGGTCTGGCTGGACACCCGCCTTCTGCATCTCCTCGAACCAGTGGGCCGCCGCATCACAATCGGCGTTGCGCGTGCAAGCCTTGACTTAGGTCGGGCCTGTCCCCCTACAGGAGGATTTTGGACGAAAAATTAAAAATAGTTAGAACAATACCCCCAAATTGTCAAACAGATTTTAAAAAATCGTCCCCTGACTATTTTTGGACCAATTTGGAAAATTCCTCCTGTAGAGGGATAGGCCCGACTTAAGCCTTGATCACGGTGTTGAAACTCACGGAGTCGGGAGGAGTGCCGTTCTCCTGCATCTGCTTCAGGCAGTCGGTGGCACCTGCAACGTCGCCGCTGCGGGCGTACACGTTGAGCAACAGGTTGAAGCACACCGTATTGGGCTGAACGCCACGCTCGCGCATCCTCTTGAACCACACGTGGGCGCGATGGCTGTCGCCGCAGCGGTTGCAGGCACCAAGCAGCATGTTGTAGCACACCACGTCGGCATCGACACCCTCCTGCAGCATGCGTACGAGCCACCTCTCCGTGGCTTCGATGTCGCCGCTCTTGGCAAGCGAGTCCATGACCGAGGTATAGGTATTCACCGTCGGCTGCACTCCCTGCGCCGCCATTTTGTCGATCCACCAATCTGCCCGCCCGCAATCGCCAGCCTTGGCGCAGGCGTGGATGACCGCGTTGAAGCAGATCACGTTAGGGGTGACCCCGTCCTTCTCCATCCGCCTCAGCCATGACTCCGCCCGGCCCATGTCGCCAGCCTTGGCGCACGCGTGCACGACGGAGCTGTAGCTGATGACGTTCGGTTCGGCCCCAGACTGCCACATCTCGTTGAACCACCTTGGATGCTCATTCGGGGGACCTTCCTGGAGACACTCGCTCCACTCGTGCGTCGAAGCTGCTTCGAACGTCCGTCGATTTGAGTCGACCTTGAGTCGAACCTGAGTCGACCTGAGTCGTACTTGAGTCGAATTCAAACGAACTTAAGCCGAATTGCGGTCGATCTAGAGTCGAACAGATCCGTTAGGTGGGCCCCAAGAAGGTCCCCCAAACGAGCATCTAAGCCACCTCTCCGCCCGGTCGGCGTCGCCGGCGCGAGCGCAGGCGTCGATGACCGCATTATAGCTCATCTGATCGGGCTCAACGCCGAGCTCGGGCATCCTCTCGAGCCACCCCTCCGCGTGCGCGAGGTCACCCGCCTTCGCGCACGCGCTGATGACGATGTTGACGCAGATGGTGTTGGGCCTCCCCAGCCCCGCGCCCGTGAGCTTCGTGAGCCACCTCTCGGGCAGGTGGTGTGGCCTAAACGGGAGGTTGAGACAAGGGCCCTCAATGGGCCCTTCAGGGCCCTCTCTGGAGCCAAGCCCTTTTCTCCATCCCCCGCGGAGGTCAACCCCTATTACCACCCGCCCGAGCCTCTCCGCGCCCGCGGAGTCGCCGGCCTTGGCGTACGAGTTGATCAGCGCGCCGTACATGACGACCGACGGTTGCTGCCCCTCCGCCCCCATCTGCCTGGCGATCGCCTCCGCTCGCGCCAGGTCGCCCGCCTTCAGCGCGGCGTGCAGCCCGCTGGCAGAAGAGGGGCAAGCACTGCACGAGCACAGCCTCTCAGAGTCCGCGCGGCATTCCTGGATCGGCACTGGACCCCAGGCGCGCGGAGCGCGTCAGGGAGGCGGCGCCGGCAGCGCCAGCGGCGCCGCCACTGGGGCCGAGCGCCGACCCGAGCAAACTGCGCGCGAGCCTCCGAAAGCTTCCGTGCTCATGACGCACTTGTCCTGCTCCTGGGCTGGGCAGGCCAACCACGGGCGGCACTTCGAACTCGTCCTGTGAGCAGACACCGACCATCCCAACATTGCTACATGCCGACCGCGAGATGTCCTTAGAGCCCCAGGATGTGCTGAGAACAAAAACAGTGCTCTTCGAGCGAAATGCACAATTCTGTGCTCTTAGGCTGCCTCAACCAGGAACGCTCCGAGAGCACTCCGCGCAAACCATGCGAAAGGATATTAAAATCTTACCTGGTGAGCCCATAGCCAAGGTAGGACGCTTCGACACTGCTTGAGACCTCCTCTCGGGGCGCGATACTTGCCCACAGCCCCCACACTCGAGCTGGCCCGGCACAAGATCGCGGAGCGGGGGCTGCGTACAAGAGCGGCATCCCCTGGGGTCACGTGTCTGTGCGCCACCCCCGCAGGCAAGCCGGCCCGGCACGAGGTACGCGGTGGCTCTGAGCAGGTTTTGGCTTGAGACACCGGGAGCTCAAAACTGGTCCCCGGACCCCTCCCGGTGTCCAAAGACACACCAGCTCTCCGCGCCGCGCCCAGCCGTGGCGATGAGGGCGCCCCCCGAAGGCCCACTGCCAATGCCTCGAGCAGCCGTCCCCTTCAGTGGCCACACTTCGGCCCCCGATCCTCGGCGGCGAAGCCCGCGCGCCCGCCCGGGGAGGCCTCCAGCCCGGCGGGCGTCCTGAGCCGCGGGCGCCCGCCGCGCGGCTCGGCCCGCGCCGCGGGCTTCTTGGTGGCTCGCGGCCTGGCGACGGAGCGGGAGGCCACCTCTGGAGGCCTTCCAGGCGGGGTCCGAGCAGACGGGGTCGGAGGATCGTGCCGCACCGCCAGTGCATCCCTGATGCATCGGCGATGCACCGGCGATGCGACGTCGACATCGGCGATACGTCGGCGAAGTCGGCGTGGAAAGTCTGGCTGCACATCCAGCCGCATCGCCGATGCATCGCCGACGCGGCGCGATCCTCCGATCCGATCTACTCGGACCCCATCGAAGAGGCCTAGAACCTCGCAGAGGGGGAGCAGCAAAGCAACGGCCGCGGCCTCCCAGAGACCCGCGGAGCCCTTGCCGGCTGCACGTAAGACTGACCCTTGGGAACGACAAATGTTGTATTGGGAGGAAGGGGTTGGGAAGATACGGGGCACGACTGTGCAATAAGAACATTCGACATTCGCGATAATACGAATGATATGATCACGTCTTCCGCCCCGATAATTCTCGCTCTAACCCCTGAGCAAGAGGAGACCTTTGGTGCGCGGCTTGCTGAGAGGGGAAAGAAGCTCGGACCATGACCAAGGCTGAACGCGGAAGCGAATCGGCGACGGCCGACATGGACCATGACCAAGATCGGCATCGACAAAATCCCGCGACATCTGGGTCATGGCCCCCGTGATTCTTCCCTCGATTGCTCATCCTTGCGTGCAACGCGACTGCAGCAGCCTGCGTGCTTGGGTCTTGCCCCCCCCCCGCCTCGCTGCCCCCGTGCACCCCGAGAGCTGCAAAGACCAGAGGGCACTCCCACTAGGGTCACTCTGATGCGCAGCCGACCTTGGCGAAGAGGGAGCTGCCCGAGAAGGGACCGGTGGAGGTCTGGAGCAGGAAGGTCTCGTCCTCGCCCGTGGCGTCACCCTCTCCCGCCCCAGGGCTCGGCGGTGCCAGGAGGTCCAGAAGTGTGGCAATGGCGGCGAAGACCGCGAAGGGCACGGAGCTTCTAATGACTGGCTTGCGGAGCACATCTTTCAGGCTCATCATGGTATGGAATGGTTTGAAATCAAAAACTGTGTTTGACGTAAGTTGTGATAGTGGAAAGTGTGTTGAGCAAGAGCCGCGAGCGACCTTGGCAAGAGCCAGAGTGGCTGGCCATCGAATGAAAGGAAGATATAGCTGGGAGCTTGGATGGGATGGGGGTCCATCTGGTACGCAATGCGCTGTTGAGAATTGATTCGCCATCCACTGGATATCCTGTACCTCCCGGCCGAACATGCAAAATTATGCTAACGGAGTTCCCCACATGAAGATATTAACGGTTTCGTGGGACCCATGGGGTACGACAACATCAACACGAAGGAGAAGCTCATCGAACGAGTAAGTACGCACGAAGGGGCAGACGAAAGAAAGGAGGAGGGAGGACAAGTGCTCAGGAAACGAAGCCTTGTAAATAGTACGGTTTCTTGATACCCGCCTCGCTCTGGCGGGGCCCCGCTTTAAGGGGGAGGGCTACGAAACCTGGTAAAGAGTTATGCTTTCCGCGACCCTCCTCGTTCAAGCGCGGCCTCTCTGGAGGAGTGGAGGGGAGACACGAAACCGTGTAAACTGCATTGTTTTCCGATAACCTCCTGGAGGAGGAGGAGGAGGAGGAGGAAGAGGAGGAGGAGGAGGAAGAGGATAAGATGGATGATGGTGAAGAGCAGCAGCAGTATCATCGTCACCATCATCAATATCATCATCATCATCAGCATCATTCTCATCAGCATCATGATCATCATCATCATCGTCAGCATCATCGGCATCATCATAACCATCAGCACCATCATCACCAGCGTCATCATCATCGTCAGCGTCATCGTCATCAGCATGATCGTCGTCGCCATCATGGTCATCATCATCAGCATCGCCATCATCATCACCATCACCGTCCTTGGCATCGTCATTGTCCGCATCATCGTGGACGTCATCATCATCAGCATCATCGTCGTCATCATCATCATCATCAACAGCACCAGCAACGTCAGCATCAGCAGCAGCATCGTCATCATCACCAGCATCTGCATCTTCATCCTCGCCGTCGTCGTCGTTGTCATCATCGCCATCGCCATCGTCATCATCATCACCGTCATCATCATCATCATCATCATCATCATCAGCATCATCATCGCGACTCTTAACCAGGCCAGGACATTTTGTGTGTCTCAGGCCAGGCAGGTCGAGCAGGACAGGGCGGACCACGCTCCAAGCTCGGCGGAGGGGAGGGGGGCGAACGAACGGCACGACGCACACGGCACAAGCACACACCACAACACAACACCACACCGAACGAGAGAGGAAGAGAGAAAAAAAGGGAGGCAGCGGGCGGGTCCGAAAAAGGCTTGGGCCGGGGCGGTGGCAGATGCAAGCACCGCGCGGCCCTCCCACGCTCTGCGATTACTGTTCTAGAACTCCCCATCGCGACGCTTAACAGGCCAGGACATTCTGTGGGTCTCAGGCCAGGCAGGTCGAGCAGGACAGGGCGGACCACGCTCCAAGCCCGGCGGAGGGGAGGGGGGCGAACGAACGGCACGACGCACACGGCACAAGCACACACCGCAACACAACACCACACCGAACGAGAGAGGAAGAGAGAAACCCAAGTCACCCCGAATGGGATTCTGACATTAGCCGCAACTAACTATTTGTCGGAATCGGCTCAACTTAAGTGACTGGATAGCCTGCTCCAACGCTCAGGCAAACAGGACACAAACACGACAGGGGCAAGGCTCAGCAACACTGGTCCAGTTTGCCCGAGTTTGGGTCACGGCCCAAAAGGATGATGTGGCGTTTGCCTGTAAAACTGCACTGGCCCGAACGCCCGCGACAGGCACCTGGGAGGGAAATCCGAAAACTAGAACTCCGGACCTGAACGCGGGTGCGCTTCCGCCAGCGGGCTCCGAGGGCGCAAAAATCCACAATACACTGATGGCTATCTGGCCGCCTTGAAAGGTGGGCAAGCTGAGCTGTTTGCCAAATATAGCTGCTACTGGGATTCTCCAAAGCCACTGGAGCATGGTTGCTCCGGAAGGCACGGATCAAGGAGAGGCAGAACTTGAGCTGAGAGTCGCCCTTCTCACAGGCTAGGCGAGCACGCTGACTGAGGTTGGGTAAACCCCACAAGTGAGAAGGGCTCCTGAGACGGCACCAACTACTGTTCGGGGGCCCATGCCTAGTCTGAGACCAGGAGCAGCAAGGAGTCCCCATCCAGAGACCGACGACGACGCCCCCCGTAATCCACCCCCGCACCATCTTCTGAATGCAAAGCCTATCCAGATTAACCAGGGGAGTTTTAAAATGTCGACCGACACGACCCCAAAACCGAGGTTTCGCATCGCCTTGGAGATGCCCCCCTGGCCCGAGTAAAATTCCAGATAAACCTGCTTCCTAGAGACCCGAGCGGAGGCAAGCGCCTTCCTCAGCACTCGCCGCATCCTCACCCTGACTTCGGCGTCACTGAGCGAGGTCCCAGAGGAAGCGCCGGCAGCGGAGGCAGGCCCTCGCGCTTGAGGAAGATCGCCTCCAGTCTGGCGGCGATGCGCCGCCCGAACTCGAGCGTCTGGGCTGGGGCCTCGTGCAGCTCTGCCAGCGCTCTTGCCTCCTTGCCGTACCTTTTCAGCATCGCATCTGAATGCCACCTTCCCCTGGACTTGACCTCTAGCGCCGAGCGCGCCTTCGTCGACAGGTCGTGAGAGGCTCCGCCGTGCCGCAGGCCGTAGACGGTCAACCCCATCTGGCCCAGGCCGATGGCCTCCGCTGACACCTGCATCCCCATCGACAGGTCGTTGCGTGCAATGCTCCACAGCCTGTCTGTCACGCGCTGCCTGCGCCGCTTGAGCACGGAGAGGCACTCGTAGAGATACCCGACCCCGTCCAGCACCACGCTCTCGTCGAAGGCGCCCACCTTTGTCGGAGCTCCCAGCTCGCTCGGTCCTAGCAGCAGCGCCCAGTGCTGCTGCCCGAACCCTGCGCCTGCCACCGGCGCCACCAGCTGCATGGGCGTCAGCGCGTCCAGCTCGCCTGGGCGGAGGTAGGCGTTGAACGCCAGCAGCAGCGCGACAGCGTGCTCCAGCAGGCCCCGCGACAAGAGGTGCCCCGCCAGCGCCGCCGCCAGGAGCCACGGCACAGGCATCCGCGTTGCCCGCGGAACCACCTTGGCCCAGCCAGCCAGCGCCTTGGTCGCCCGCGGCACGCCCTGCGGACCGTACCTGCCGACCTCCGGGTAATAGAACTTGACCGCAGCAAAGGTCTTGCTGGCCACGTCCCCAGCGCACCCCAGGAAGAATAGCCTGTCCATGTACAGCACCACCGCCAGGTCGAGCTCCTCGACTGAGGTCCAGCTCAACCCTGCCTGTAGCGCCCATCCCAGAAAAGCCTTGGCTCTCCTCTGGTAATCCGCGAGGGTCGCCTTCGCCACTGACCTCGACTCCAGGAAGGACGGCGGGCGCGAGCCCGGGAAAGGGCGCCGACTCGGGCGATGGCGCGTGGCACCAGGTCCTCCTGGCGGCCGCCGCCGCAATCGGCATGATGCCGATCATCTTCATCCAGTCGTCTTGAGGGGCCTCCAGCTCCGTCCTGCTTCGCGTGCAAGACCGACTGTTCCTGGCCTGCGCCGAAGCTCGGAAACTCTGGCACGGCTGGCAGCCCCCCACGCTTATCACCAGCAGAAGCAGACTCCAGCTTGGCACCCTCCTCCTCCAGCTGCGGCTTGAGCAAGTACAAGCCTCGCGAAGGGTTATCCGCCGGGTTCCTCTCGGACGGGGCCCAGCGGACACACGCGTGGAGGCGGCGAGCCAGGGTGAGGGCGCTGATCTCCCGAAGGGTGCCCCTAAACTGGATGGCCGAGGATCGGCCCTTTCCGGCCGCCAGGGCCAGCCCCAGGTTGTCGACCAGGAGAAGCACCCGATGTCCGAAGGCTTTCTGATCTCGAAGGAGATGCCGAAGGGCGTTGGACAAAGCGAGACCCTCCAACCTCAGTGTGTTCGCTGGGCCCCGCCAGGGGAACGACTCGACGATGTGCCGCGCCTCTGGGTCCGTGAAGCTCGCGTCGACCATGTCAAAGGCTTTCGCGCGCTCCTCGGCCTGGCGCAGGCTGTCCGGCAGGTCGTCTAGCACCAGCAACTGCTCCAGCTTGGCGTCCGCCTCCTCGCCCCCCAAGACGTGGGCTCGCGCAGCCGTAGCCCCCTGGCGGTGCCGCCAGCGCTCGGCCGTCCGCCCCCAGCTCGCGATCTCCTCCAAGTTCGCCGCCCGCTCGCAGACCCCGCAGCCCCAGTGAGACGCGTCGCTGGCGGTCACCTTGCCGTACCACTCGGCGTCAGTGTGGGCCACCATCAGCGGCAGCAGGTTCCTGACCTGCCGGAGCTCCTCCTTCGCTGCCGGTCACAGCTCGCCTTCCTCTGCGCCCATGGCCTTGATGTACGCATACACCGAGCTGAACACCGACAGGGAGGACCGCTGAACCATCATGATCCAGGTCGCATGCCCTACCACGATCTCAAGAACGTGCCCTGAGCAGGCGCGGCGGCCCAAAAGCTCTTCGATGGCCAGCCTCAACCTCCAGATGCGCTCGGTGGAGACCCGGACGGCGCGCCCGCGCCCGTCGAACGCGAGGCCCACGAAGTCGGTCCGGTCCACCCCGTGGATCGTGAAGCCCTGGCTGGAGAGAGCCTCCGCGGCAGCCTGACGCGCGGCGCAGACGCCCTGCTTGGGCGGGCCCATCAGCATGAAGTTGTCGACGCACGCAGCTGCCCCAAGCGCGCGCCCAGGCCCCAGCGGGCGAGAGGCCTCGCGATCCTTCGCCAGAGAATCAGCCCGCTGGCCGCCGCGCAAGAGCCCTTCCTCCGTCACAAGCTGGCAGAGGTGCAACGCCCAGCCCCAGCCCATCGGCAACGCCGCCAGCACTGGAACCATGAGTGTCGAAGCGCTGCGGCCCCGCATGCCAACGGCGCCCCCGCGGAGCGCAGGAAGCCTGAAGCAGGTCCCCAACTCTTCTGGCACCTCGATGGCGTAGAAGGCGTTACTGATGCCCCCGCTGCTGAACCAGACGACGTCGCACTCCTGGGTCTCCAGCTTCGCGAACGCCGCGGCTGAGGGCAGGTGCGTCGACGGCGGCGGCATGAAGTCGCAGTTCGCCAGCCTGGTGTCGAAGATGATCCTCTGCATCTGGTTATTTTCTTAACAAAGAACAGGCCCACCGTTGCATTGCTGTCGCCAAGAATCTCGGCGGGCACTAGGCGAGCCATGCCGCGACTCACCAGCCCAGTCACAACATCTCCGTGCACTCTGTGATCCCGAAGCGCTGGGTCGAGATAAGGACGTAGCAATCCGAGCTCAGACCGAAGGCCAGCCGCTGCAGCTGGAGGTCTTCGCGCGTTGGCCGTCAGATCCCTCAGCCAGGTAGGGCGCTCGGCTGGCAGCGCATCGCCCAGTGATACAGGCCTCGCTCCCACAGCCGGCCAGGACACAGCGTCCTTGTAGTAGGGCACGACGGTTGTAGCGCAGTCGCCGTGCATGGCGGCGCCCCCGCAGAGCTCGCGAAGGCTCCCGCGGCGACGCACATCTGCTGGACAGACACCCACGGCGCAATAGCTGCACTCCAGATGCTCGAGGCATCTCCGCTGCGCAGCGCTGACGGCGCCGTCGCCAGCAAGATCGCGTCCAGCAAGTGCGTTGAGGGACTGGATGCCGTCGTTGGCCCAGTCGAGCGAATGACGGCGGCGATGGGCACGACGGGCGACAGCGCGGCAGCCAACGCCAGTCGTAGAAGGGACAGAGAGAGGAGGCAATGGGAAAATGTCGCGCTGGCGCATCGTCACCTCGCGGCCGAAGATGTAAGAGCCTGCACGCCCGGGAGCCTGCGCGCCCGGGGCCAGGGAGCAGCAGGCAGCCTTGGTCGATGAGGTACGGGATGAAGTTAGCCACCGTCAGCCCCCTTCGGCCCCTTGGGCCCCTTGGGCTTGGCAAGCTGTCTCTCCTCCCGCGCTTTACGCCTCTCCTTGGCGACAGCGTTCCCTCTCGCGATCTGCTCGCTGATCCAGGTGGAGAGCGCTGGGGCCACCATGAGCCCTCGGGTAGTGGCCATCCCCGTGAAATAGTACTCCTCGTCCTGGTGCTCATTGGTGTCCTTCCTCGTTCCCAGGACTCGGTATCGGTGCCTTTCTTCACAGAGTTGAAGTTGGCGAGAGACCAACTCGAGGCTGGCCAAATTTGTGAGGTCCGTCGTAGCACAGCGCCGTCTCGAATATCTTCGAGTACTCACGATGAGCCGAAACGATAACGTCGTCGAGACCCAAGCGTATGATCGACCTCAACTGCACATGATGCCCCAATGCGCTCCCTCCGTTTTCGAGCATGAAGTTGGCCACCCAGTGTGCTGTCCTCGGGCCTGGCACCACCCAGTCGCCCCAGTCCACGGACCGTAGCAGAGCCACTCCCGAAGCGAACGCGCGATGCCGCTTCCCGTTGACATCGCACAGCACTGAGAGGGTGCGGCAGTCACCTGAGCCCGAGCCACCGTCTCCAGCCCCATCCGCGGCAACCGCCAGCGGTCCTCCTCCGGCTCCGGCCAGCGCAGCTGCGAGCCCAGCGGCGCCGTCGGCGACCGCGGCTGCGGGCGCATCGGCGGCTCCAGCCGCCGGGGCTCCCCCTGCCGCGGGCGCCGGCATGGGGGCGAGCCTGCCCCCCGCCGGGGCTCCTGCGGCGGCGCCGCCTCCAAGCACCCCGGCAGCCGCAGGGGCGGGTCCCGCCCCGAGAGCGCCACCGCCGCCTCCTCCTGCAGCCCCGCCCGCCGCGGCGCCCCCGCCTCCTCCGAGCAGAGCGGCCAGCCCGCCGGCAGGTCCTCCTGCCACAGCGAGTCCGCCGCCGCCCGCTGCGGGCGCGGGAGCACCTGCTCCGCCTCCACCGGCCGCCCCGCCGCCTCCGGCGGCGACCAGCGCCCCGCCACCGCCACCTGCACGACGTGCCGCAGCGACAGCAAGAGCAGCATCGTAGCCAGCAAGAAGCACCCCGGCCTGCTGCGTGAAGGCCTGTAGCTCCGCGTGCGTGAGCGGGACGGCGAAGTCGTAGACCCTGAGCCCTGGTCCGCCCGCGGCTGGGATGATGCCCCCGTCATTTCGGATAAGAACACGCCCTGGTCCAACTTTGTACCAGTGTCGGATGTCGTCACTGTCCTCGCTGAACAGCTCAATGAACAACTCGTGATCAGGAGAAACGACTGCAGCATGCAGCCCCTCGATCCCAGAGACGCCGACCACGACGCGGGCGTGCAGGAGCGGAGCCCCTGGCAGATCATACTCGACATACAGCTCATTTCCGATGTTCATGCCTTAGCTCCAGGCGGAGTCCAGTCACGAACGATCTTGCCGCGCCCTCCTGGCACCCTGCGATCCGACACGCCGACCCGTGGGGCCACCTCGGTGCCCGCCTCGACCGCCAGCAGCACCTCGCGCTTCCGCCCGCACCAGCGGCCAAGCTGGCCGCGCACGGCGGGCGGCCCACAGCCTGGTGGCAGGAGGGTCCCCAAGCCTAAGGAGACCTCGAAGCCCCAAGAGAACTCCGCCTTGGCCAGCTCGGGGCACGCCAGGCGATGATCAGGGCACTGCACCAGCGGTGCCGACACCCCCCACGGCAGGCACCTCTCCAGCTCCGCGCACAGCTCTCCAGCCAGCGCGGGGGTCGGCGGCGCGGCCGCCAGGCAGCTCCGCGCTGGCGGAGCTGGCGCCGGCGCTGCAGCCGGCGGGAGAGCGGCCGCAGGCCGCGCGGCGGGCGGGCTGGCGGGGCCGCGGCCGGCCCACCACTGCCCCAGCCACGCGGAGCCCACGTGGAACGCCAGGAACACCGCGCCGCGGCCCGCCTGGCGCATTCAGGTCGCGGGCTGCCTGCGGGCGGCGCGCGACCTCTCCGAAAAAGGCTTGGGCCGGGGCGGTGGCAGATGCAAGCGCCCCATCATAAGAATCGCCGTTATCGCCATCGTCATCGTCCATCACCATTTTCGCGATGGTCATCGTCATCGTGAACAGCAGCATAACCATCGGCATCACCATCACCATGATGAAGCCTTCCTCATCGCAGAACTCCCCCTCCTCCTCACCCTCCTCAGTGGGAGGAGTAGGACGTGAGATGGATAGGCAATGTTCCCCCCTCCTCCTCACCCATGTCAATGGGAGGGGCACGAAACCATGTAAATAGTACGGGTTTCCGATACCCTCCTCGCTCAAACGGGGCCTCCCTGGAGGGGTGGGAGGGGCACGAAACCATGTAAATAGCATGGCTTTCCAATACCCTCCTCGCTCAAGCGGGGCCTCCCTGGAGGGGTGGGAGGGGCACGAAACCATGTAAATAGTACGGGTGTCCGATACCCTCCTCGCTCAGGCGGGGCCTCCCTGGAGCGGTGGGAGGGGTACGAAACCATGTAACGAGTATGGGTTTCCGATACCCTCCTCGCTAAGGCGGGGCCTCCCTGGAGGGATGGGAGGGGCACGAAACCATGTAAATAACATGTGTTTCCGTACCCTCCTCGCTCAGGCGGGGCCTCCCTGGAGGGGCACGAAACCATGTAAATAGTACGGGTTTCCGATACCCTCCTCGCTCAGGTGGGGCCTCCCTGGAGGGGTGGGAAGGGCACGAAACCATGTAAATAGTATGGGTGTCCGATACCCTCCTCGCTCAGGCGGGGCCTCCCTGCAGGTGGGAAGGGCACGAAACCATGTAAATAGTACGGGTTTCCGATACCCTCCTCGCTCAGACGGGGCCTCCCTGCAGAGATGGGAGGGGCACGAAACCAAGTAAATAATATGGGTTTTCGATACCCTCCTCGCTCAGGCGGGGCCTCCCTGGAGGGGTGGGAGGGGCACGAAACCATGTAGATAGTATGGGTTTCCAATACCCTCCTCGCTCAGGCGGGGCACTCCTGGAGGGGAGGGAGGGGCACGAAACCATGTAAATAGTACGGGTGTCCGATACCCTCCTCGCTCAGGTGGGGCCTCCCTGGAGGGGTGGGAGGGGCACGAAACCATGTAAATAGTTTGGGTTTCCGATACCCTCCTCGCTCAGACGGGGCTTCCCTGGCGAGGTGGGAGGGGCACGAAACCATGTAAATAATATGGGTTTCCGATGCCTTCCTCGCTCAGACCATGTAAATCGTATGGGTTTCCAATACCCTCCTCGCTCAGGCGGGGCCGTCCTGGAGGGGAGGGAGGGGCACGAAACCATGTAAATAGTACGGGTTTCCGATACCCTCCTCGCTCAGGCGGGGCCTCCCTGGAGGGGCGGGAGGGGCACGAAACCTAGTAATTAGTGCGGTTCTCCGATACCCTGCTCGCTCTTGCGGGTATGGTATGGTAAGGTATGTATGGTATGGTATTATATGGGTAGTTTGGCATGGTAGTGTATGGTATGTGTGGTATGGTATTGTATCGTATGGTAGGTATGCTATTGTATGGTAGTCATGGTATGGTATTGTATGGTAGGTATGGTATGGTATGGTGTGGTATGGTATGTTATGGTACGTATGATATATAGTATGGTTGGTATGGTATGGTATTGTTCGGTATTGTGTGGCATGTATGGTATGGTATGGTGTGGTATGGCATGGGAGGTATGGTATGGTATGGTATTGCTTGGTAGTGTGTGGTATGTATGGTATGGTATGGTATGGTATGGTATGGTATGGTATGGTATGGTAGGTATGGTATGGTATGGAATGATAGACATGCTATGATATGGGAGGCTGGAATGGTAGGCATGGTATTGATATGGGAGGCGGGAGGCGGGAGGGAGAAGGAGAGGATGTTCTGGGAAAACAAGAACCCCACTCGGGATGTGGGGAAAACATTTAACATCCGATGGTGTCATGGCTCCAAGGTCCTATGGCCAATAGATGGTCAAGCATGGAGCAGTTGGGAGTAGGGACTGGATAGGAGGAGTCAACAGGGTCTGATACCTTCTGCGCGCTTTTTATGTCCCAGCGGTGCCAGCCAACCCTCGAGGAAAAGGGAGAAAGAAGCGCATTTAACGCTGAAGACACAAATGGATGGGTACATGATAGAGAAAGAGGCAAATCGAAATGCAACATAATAATATCGAGATAGAAAAGGAGAGAGAAAGAGAGCGAGAGAGAGAGAGAGAGAGCGAAAGAGAGAGAGAGAGAGAGAACAAACAAAAAAAAACGAGAGAGCAAAAGATAGACCTCGAGCTCACTTGTACCGCGGCCTCCTCCAAGGGGGCCCTGAAACAGCCCAAGATCGCTCCAAGACGGCCCAAGATAACCTCAAGACGGTTTCAGGACCCCCCAAGGTGCCCCAAGAGGGCCCCAGGAGAAGCCCCAAGAGAGCCCCAAGACAAGAAAGTCAATGATGTTCATTGCGTTGTCCAATGCTGTTCCCGTGCACGCCTCTCTGGGCTTCCGACGCCCCAACCAACACGCCCCAGGAGGCCTTCCAAATAGCTCCAAGCCGGTCCAACAGGCTGCCGAAAAAGCTCCCAAACTGCCCAAGACGGGCCCAAGACGGCCCAAGATAGCCCCAAGATGGCCCCAAGAGGCCCCCAAGACGGCCGAAAAAGGCCCCAAGAGGCTCCCGAAGCGGGGAACACCAACCGACATTTCGAGCCTTCGCCCCAGACGGCCCGCGGGAGGCCCCAAGAGATACCCAAGAAGCCCCAAAAAGGTTCCACGAGGAAAAGGAGGGCTCCAACAGCACTTCCAAGAGAAGAAGGCAAAAGCAACGGTGTTCCTTCAATTTCTAAATGTTTTTTGTTGTCGCCGTGGTGGTCGTGGTCGTGGTCGTGGCCGTGGTCGTGATCGTGGGCGTGGTCATGGTCGTCGTCGTCGTGGTCGTCGTCGTCCGTCAGGGTCAGCGGTACCGCCGTAAGGCCTTCGCAGCATATAGATCGAAGGAGAGAGAGAGAGAGAGAGAGAGAAAAAAAAAAACAAAAAAATCAATGGAAAAGTATAACCAATGTTGAAAAGACGGCGAGATATATGTAGAGAGAGAGGGAGAGACAGACACCTAGGTAAAAGAACTCAACCTACAAGGAATGGCGAAAGAGATAGAGCGAGATAGAAAGAGAGATACAGACGTAGGGACGGAGAGAAAGGCGGAAACGACAAACAGAGCGACAGGAGAAAGAAAGGATGTAGGGGCGCAATGCAGCCCACAATGCTGGCCAGAATGGCTGTGAGTGTCCAGCGCAGCCCATCCCCACCTGATCACAAACACCCGTCTGCCTGACAGCAGCAGACGCGTACATGGTGCATGCGCGCTGGAATAAACACACGACGCCGGCGGCGTTCGGGTGCGAAACTCTCAGGACCATGAGGTGCCGCAAATCTTGCGTTTCCCCGTGGACGCCAGCCCGAGCATCACGAATACGGTGAGGATGGGCCGCCATGTCGGCCGGCGCCCAACAGCATGGCAGGGCGATGTCGGCACAGAGAATGAGCGAGATCGCGGCAACGGATCTCTCCTCACACGCACAATCCTAAAACCTT
Organism: Prorocentrum cordatum; assembly: GCA_963575745.1. Lineage (NCBI taxonomy): Eukaryota > Dinophyceae > Prorocentrales > Prorocentraceae > Prorocentrum > Prorocentrum cordatum. The sequence continues at coordinate 175,026 of CAUYUJ010014445.1, read as the reverse complement.
CCTGGGTATCACTGCCCGTTCTCGCCTGTGCGCACGCATTGCCTGTGAGCAAATGGTGTCGCGTAACACCTGGCCCAGACATGCTTCTTCCAGGAAAACAGTGGCGTCAAGAGCTTTGGTCAAGGAGTGTGCCCGTGACTATATGTACACAGTGTGCTTGCACGTCCCGACGATGACTCGCTTTCACTGCTTGCCCTGTAGCTCTTAGAAGGGCATGCAGGGACACGTCATACACCTGCGAAGTGCGACAATGCCGCCTTGTCGCTCTCCACGGAGCACAGGTTGTCCATCTCCTGAGCGGAGTGAAGAGACGTGCCACAAGTGCAAGGAACACAGGCTGCAACAAGGTAGAACCAACCAAAGACGAGCTGCCGAGAGGGGCACTTCCCCAGAATATCCCATCATATCGGCGGACGCGTACTAAAGGGCTTCCTCGGCGCGCTGAAAGGGCAAACCCTGGTCAAAGACATAAGCGCGCACATCTCAAACCTTCTGTACCCTTCCGGAGAGCTCCGAATGAGTCGTTGTCTTGGCCCGCAAATGCTGCTCACACGCCGTACGGTGTCGCCTTGCGAGGCGGTTGTGTAAACATTTGCGCTTGCCGTGTTTGTTTCGGAAGCGGCCAAGAGGGGGGTGTCCAAGAGGGGGGGGGTGCAAATCATGACCGGCGGCATGTGCGCGGCCAAGCAGGGGGGCCAGGGACGTAATGAAACAAGAGGAGGCGCCATGAAATCTGGGGAGATATCATGGCCCCCGCCATGATATCCACCCCCCCCTAGTCATCACCCCCCCCTTTGCCGCCCCCGATTGTTGCTCATGACGTAAGTTGCCGCCCACCCGGAACTGCCCCTCGTGGGAGGTCACACCCCACGCGGCTCAGCGCGACGCCTCGCACACCGAGGTAGCCTCGTCCTCGCCCGAACCTGCCCCCCCGACGGACCCACGGCCACGGTGAAGACTGCTACCTGGATTGATTACCTACCAGACCACCCCAACCCAACCCGAAGACCCGAATTTCGGGTTGGGGGGGCAAGGGTTCCACATGCGTATTTTCGATGTTTCCCGACCCCCCCCCACTGGAAATCGAGGGTAAATTTGAGCCTTCGGGTTGGGTTGGGGTGGCTTGGTGGGTGGTGATGGATGCACCTGTGCACGCGGCGGAAGGGGTAACGGATAGGAGCCCGAGGTTCGCACTGGCAGAGGGTTCAAAACGATATGACTCCACGTCGGGTTCGTCCCGTGACGACCGTGGCGTCGATTTTCATCCTTGGAGCGCTCAACATTGGAAGATCGCAGCTTCCCTTTGGGCCGAATCCTGGCCACTTCCAGCGTTCAACCTTGAGCGCCCGCGCTGGGGTCGCCACCGCGTCGACACGACACGACACGAACCTGCCGTAATTGTACCCCGCAACCGCCGATGTGAGCAAAGTTCACCCGATCTTTATTCCCACTGGCGTGGCCTGGGCCCCAATGGCTTATTTACCACTTCTGATGGGGATGTAGGCTGCTCCCTATAGGTCTCGGGGGTCATATCCCCAACTGAGGTGGTGGGATGGTGGGGCTGCGATGCACTGGCCTGGTGGGGGTACACGTCGCTCATTTCTAATCGTGCTCCTTTCTAATTGTGCTCGTTTCTAATTGTTCCTGGCCCCCTAGTGGCCAAGAAGAGGCCCAGGACGGAACAATTAGAACTGAAAGGATCTCGGCCCCCGAAACACCAAGGAATGTTCGAAGAACTAGAAATGAGCCATGTGTAAGCTCAGCGATGCTGAGATGGGCTTCGAGGGCACGCCCTTCCCCGATCAAGTCTGGGCGCGGCTCGCCCACCTCTGCCACGGGAGTGGGCCGCACCGGTGCTCGCCGCTGCCTGCCGCGGGGGGCCCTCGCCTCCTGCGCCCCTCGGCCGGGCAGAGCTGCCACATCGCCAGCGCGGCGGCGCACTCCCAACACTGCACGGTTCAGCGCCCCTCTAACGGGGACTCCAGTAACGGGTACTTTGGCCAGTGACCTGGCGAACCCGATCCTCCCCGATGTGGGCAACGCTGCAATGCCAGAAAGGGGCCCCAAAGTGGCAACTTCCGGCAGATTTCCGAAGCACCCGTTAGTGAGAACACGTTACGGTGCCGCTGAACGGTGCCCTCGCGTCAGCGCTGGCCACGCCCGTGGCCTGGGGCGCTGGTCTCGCACGGGTGCCATCCCTGCGGCAACTCACGGGAGCCTACCATGCAACCTTGTCGTCTCTTGCGAATCGGCGCTAATTGACGCCAGTCGGTGCTAAATCGAGGCCGATCGGCGCGAAATCGGCCCTGTCTCGCCGATTACCAGACGCTAGCACACGCTAATGGCTAGCGCGCTTCCCAGATGGAGTCAGGAGGACACACAGGGCTCCCATGCCTTGCTGCCGAATGCCATGCGTGCATTGTCGGCCCAGGGTCGCGCGATTCCCCCCTTGGCGCGTCGGCTGCAACCCTGGTCGACACTTTTCTTACCCAATGCGGAGGAGCCAGGCGGCAAGGTGAATGGACGACCTGGACGTTAACGGCGAGCGCCTCGTGGGAGGGCTTAGAAAACTCGTGGACGTTAACGGCGGCGAGCGCCTCGTTTTTCGTTTGCCTTCGGGGAAGGCTCAGAAGACTTCTCGGAAGGCCGGGGGACTTCCGAACCTTCTGATTGAGACGGCCTTCTCCTTCTCACTTCCCCCCCTCGCTCGCCGCCAAGACTAGGGCGACGAGGACGTCGAGTGGGGAGAGGGGGACGCTAATTCGTCGCCAATCGACGCTGAATCTACACTAATCGACGCTAGCCGACGCTAGATTGACGCTATCCCATCGACTCCCAGACGCTGATCGACGCTAACCGACGCTCAAGACAGAATGGCGAAGGTACGCAAGGCGCCCGTGATTTGCTACCGAACAAGGTGCAGAGACGACCGACTAGGGCGACGAGGACGTCGAGTGTGGAGGGGGGGGGAGGTAGGCTCCGCGCTGTCCACCGACCGCTGTTGTCGCCTCGGCGCCTGCCTCGCTCCCGCCACAAAAAACAACGCTTCCGTCCTCTAGCAACGGCCACACCTTTGTCAACGGCGGGCTTCGAGCAGCTCACGTTCCAGATGCTCCGCAAGGACTGAATCAGCCCCCATGCAGAGGAGGGCTACATTAGGGCTCGACCACGAGAAACCTTCCACAAGAAACCCAACCCTGAGACCCCAGGACGTCCACTGCTTTTTTGGTGCGGGAGTGCCACGCCTTCCATCGCAAAACCATCGAAACCCAAGAAACCCAGGGCAGCCTTCTGGATGCTCCGCGCGGAACGAACCAGCCCCCATGCAGAGGAGGGCTACAATGCCATGCCCGCAACGTGTCGTTCGGTCCACACGTCCGCTCTCCGAGAGCCGCTCGAGGCGATGCCGGGAACCTGGGAACGCTGTCGAGGAGGCGCGGCTGACGGAAACCACTTGCTGAATCGGCAGCGCCAACGGACGCAGACGCGCGTGGTCGAGACCGGCGGGGCGGACTGGGCGCGGGGCGCACGGGGCGAGTGGAAAATCGCGGGAGACGGGGCGAGCTGGAGCAGAGCGCTCGGGCGCCGCGCTCCTGGCCAGGGTGCGCTGCGTCCTCGCCTCAGGGCGGGCCTCGCAGCCATCACGCTACCAGATTGCGCCACGAATCGATATGTACAGATATACATATATATATATACACATGCCTTGGAGGCCAGTCCAGAAGAAACCTCCCACGAGAAAACCACCCCTGAGACCCCAGGACGTCCACTGACCTTTGGTGCGGGAGCGCCACGCCTTCCATCGCAAAACCATCGAAACCCAAGAAACCCAGGGCACCCTGGAGACAAGCAGAGTGTGTCTTGGCACGGGCTTCCACTGTTTACATCTGTCTATATCTATATATATATATATATATATACGCAGGGTGACATTCCAACAAACTTTGCATGTACCTTCAGTGAGGGTGGTGGTGTATAAAATGTTTGGCTCTCAGTGGTGATTTAGATTTATACACTGCCACCCTCACCTGGGGCCCAGGAGCCATCAATTGGAGGGTGTCTGTGTGTATCCGCCACCGTGCCTCTGGCACGAACTGGGGTGCCCCAAGGCTCATGCAGCCCTGAGACGTCGAGGGTTCTTGAGGTTCTGAAGTGCCCAGACCCTTAGTGTCCTGGGCGCTCCTGGGCGCTCTCGGGTGCTCCTGGGATGTGTCGCGTGGGCCTCTGGGACGGTCCCATCGCTCATGAGGGCCCCTAAAAGGAACAAGAAACCCCCAGGAGGCCGCCCAGACGGTCCAGGAGGGCACATAATCGATGAAAGATCGCTCTCAGACTTCCAAGGTGGCCACCAGACAGCCCAGGAGGCCTCGAGGATGCCCCAAGAGGCCTCCAAGAGCACTCCCAAGAGGCACAACAGTTTTCAGGTTTTTGAATGCTGTTGGCGTTCTCGCCTTTTAGGCTTCCCGACGTTCCAAGACGGCCCAAGAGGCTCCCAATATCGTCCCAAGGCAAACGAAGAGGCCTCGAAGAGGGCCCCCAGACGGCCCAAGGGGCCTCCAAGATGGCCCAAGAGGCCCACAAGACGGCTCCAAGAGGGGCCCAGAAGGGAGACCCGAACGGACATTTCGAGCCCTCGGCCCCGAGAGGCCCTAGAAGGCCTTGAGAGACCCCCAAGGAACCCCCAAGAGGCTTCAAGAGGCCCCCAAGAGGCCACCAGGAAGCCCCAAGAGGCTACCAAGATTCCCTCCAGAGGCTCCCAATAGGTCCCGCAATTGCCCCCCAGCGGCCCCCGAGAGCGCTCCGAAAAGAACCCTAAGAAGCATCCCTGAGGACGGTGGCGGGATGGACCGAAGGCCATTCGATATCTTGCGACGGGCAATAAGGAACGCTGAGTAAGAAACTTGTTTTTTGTCAGCGGCGAGGCGGCGAACTCCGCTCCAGCGAGAAGCTATTCCTGAGTAAGAAACACGAAAAGGGCTTTTCTCGCCACGACGAGACTCGGCCACGAATGGGTTCCCGACCTAGATCCAAGGACTTGCCCTGAGATCGCCGCCCCTCGGAGCCTAAGGCGGTCTCTGTTTAAACGTCTTGACCGCGCCCCTGCTTCGGAAAAATCCTGCCGCCTCTGCGCCGACCGCTCTCCCAGCTCCCCAGCGCATCAACAGCGGCAGCCGGAGCTGCCGCGGGCAGTAGCAATACAACCTGGAGAGCAGCCGTAGCCGTCGTAGCAGACATGGCGGTAGCAGCGGCAGAAGCAGCATCAACGACTGTGCAACAGCCGACTCGCCCGCGCATCGGAATCAGCGACGCTGGCAGCAGACCAGCAACCTGCACCTCTGCATGCTCGCAGCGCGGCGCGGCGCCAAGGATAGGGAAAGGAGGAGTTTTTTGGGGGAGGAGATGGAGCGGACAGCACCCCGACAAAGCACCACCGTGTGTAGTCCTGAGAGCACTGCCAACGCTGGCAAGCTACACTGTGTCACAGGCGACAGTGCTCCAGGACGGCAGTGCGTCAGGAATGCCGGGTTGGGTCTCGCTGCACTCCTGCATAACAAACGGACTTAAACAATCAAACCGTAGCCGAATTAGCCGTGGAAATTATTGCATGGGCAGTTTCGTGCAGAGGGAAGGATGAAGTGGAGGAGGAGGAGGAGGAGGAGGAGGAGGAGGGGAAAGGGGAGAAGGAGAGGGAGAGGGCCAGTTTAGTCTCGAGTCACTTCCTATGGCGGCGTGCGCACAGCGCAGTGGGAGAGCGAAAGGAGGAGGGTAGAACGAGGAGTCCTGCTCGGAGCCCCTGAACCAAGCGGACCGACATGCTGCTTTACCTGAACGCTGGACGAACGCGGCAACCCTCCGCACGAGCCGTGAACCCCGCCGACGCTCCTTGACGACATCGCCCTCCTTCACGAACCACTCCGTCAACTGAACCTGCCGGCAAAAAGACGTGGCTCTCTCTCTCTCTCTCTCTCTGGCGCGCACCGTCTCCCGTGCTGAAGGCGGCACCCGGAGGGACGAGTTGGATGTCCAAAATTGGTACGGCACAAATGGGTACGATGTCCAACAATGAATGTTGCCCAAAGCCGACCGCGGCCACCGTTGGGCAGGCGGCCATTTGTCTCAAATGGACAACGTCCGCGGCGACACGAATAGGGAGTCCTGTTTAAAAGAAGGGACGCATCATACATATAAACTATTGGCGAGGGAGGAGGAGGAGAGGAGGAGGAGGAGGAGGAGGAGGAGGAGGAGGAGGAGGAGGAGGAGGAGGAGAAGGAGGAGGAAAGAGCAGGAGGAGGAGGAGGAGGACAAGCTAGGTGCGCTCGCGTCATATCTGACGTCCTACCCCTCCCTCCCATCCCTTACCATGGCGCTGATTTTCTCTATCCGCGGACGCGTGTCGTAGCGGACCTGTGGCTCCGCGCGCGCGTGCGTAGTGGGTGGTGGTGCGCGTGCGTGCGTGCGTGCGTGTGTGCGTGGTTGTGTGGTGGTGGTGGTGGTGGTGGTGGTGGTGTGGTGGTGGTGTGTGGTGGTGGTGGTGGTGGTGGTGGTGGTGGTGGTGGTGGTGGTGGTGGTGGTGGTGGTGCGGCGCGGTGGTGGCGGGCGGATGGGCGCGCGAGAAAGAGGCCCGCGCTGGGGCGAGAACGCCATCCTGAACGACGGAGGCCAAACACCGATCCGAAAATGAGGCCCACGCTGCAGCGGGAGCACGATTCGGAACGATTCGGGAGCAGAGATGAGGCCGGCGCCTCAGCGAGAACAACACTTTGAAAAAAAACGCAGGCGAAAACCAGTTTCCCGGGAATCCTGTGTATAAAAAAACAGTACGCGGGGGGGGGTCGGCCATCTTCGGGACGCCATCAGGGGAAGTGGGAGAGTATTTTCATATTGTGTAATTGTGGAGGACGGAGGAAAGACAAGGGCGGAAAGGGCACGAATGGCGACCTTTCCAAAGGGAGGGCTGGAGTGAGGGGTGACATCCGATCCTGCCCAACATGGGCAAAAACTGCCGTCGGTCTTCGCGCCCATCCTTTCCGTGCCACTTTTCTGCTCCGATCGTACGGGGCTGCGCCATGGCAGAAACCCGCGGCCATTGCCAAGCTCGCGGGCAGCAGGGCGGGCACGCCCCGTGCCCCCGATGCCGGGGGCACGGCGCGTGGACTGCGGCTCCTTTCTGCGGGCGGGCGCGGGTCGCACGCCCAGTGGGCGGCGACATGCGAGCCCTGGCCTCGGGTAGGGCATGATCCTCTACAGGAGGAGAATTCAGACATGTGTTCTTTTGATAGTCTGGGGACGATGTTTAGCCTCTGTTTTTGATTGTAGTTTGGTGTATGGTTGGGCTATCTTATCTTTCATCCACAATCTGCATGTCGGGGGACATGCCCGACCTCTAACATTAGGTGCGACATCCGAACCATTTCCCCACAAACCATCGATCCTCGTGAATCGATGGGAGGCGGGGTCGAGTCTGGATTTCGCCACGCGCTCGACGAATTCCGAACCCCACCCCCACCGCCCCTCGGGTCGCCTGATCCGTGGATGGTCGAGGAAAGTGTTCGGATTCCGCCGCCGAGCACGTCCAGCAACAACGGCCATGGAAGCCTCAGAGCCCGCCCGAGCCGCCCAACTTCGTGCCCTCGCGCCCACCGAGGCGCGTCTCTCATCGCGCCCTTCTGCGCCCGCGCCGCCCCCCCCCCCCTCCTCCTCCTCCTCCTCCTCCTCCTCCTCCTCCCTCCTCCTCCTCCTCCCCTCCTCCTCCCCCTCCTCCTCCTCCTCCTCCTCCTACTCCTCCTCCTCCTCCTCCCCCCCTCCTCCTCCTCCTCCTCCTCCTCCTCCTCCTCCACAATTATCAATATGAATACTACTCTCCCTCTTCCCCTGATGGCGTGCTGGAGTGGCCGCCCCCCCCCCGCGTACTGTTTGTTTACACACAGGATTCCCGGGAGTTGGGTTATCGCCTGCGTTTTTTTTTCAAAATGCTGCGCTCGCTGAGGCGCCAGCCTCATTTATGCTCCCGGATCGTTCCGAATCGTGCTCCCGCTGCAGCGTGGGCCTCATTTTCGGATCGGTGTTTGGCCTCCGTCGTTCAGGATGGCGTTCTCGCCCCAGCGCGGGCCTCTTTCTCGCGCGCCCATCCGCCCGCCACCATTGCGCCGCACCACCACCAACACCACCACCACAACCACCACCACCACCACCACCACCACCACCACCAACCACCACCACCACCACCACCACCACCACCACCACCACCTCCACCAACCACCACCACCACCACCACCACCACCACCACCACCACCACCACCAGAATCACCACCACGCACACACGCACGCACGCACGCGCACCACCACCCACTACGCACGCGCGCGCGGAGCCACAGGTCCGCTACGACACGCCTCCGCGGATAGAGAAAATCAGCGCCATGGTAAGGGATGGGAGGGAGGGGTAGGACGTCAAATATGACGCGAGCGCACCTAGCTTGCCCCTGCCCCTCCC